>JBBPBO010000001.1:77832252-77972241 GCA_037974295.1 Cicer cuneatum | reverse complement strand
TGATTGAGATTTTTTTTTACTTCAATCTGAAGTTATTAACATAAGCTACTAAAATTGGTAATGGAAAATATGTGGGGGAAGAAAGTTCGATTTTTTTTTTTTTTTGCAGATACTGAAATTAAACTGTGACAATTTTATAGAGATGAAAAATATATTTAACCTTTCTATTTTTGGTTGAGTTGGTTTGCTTTAGGTGGGTAGTTGTATTAGTGAAGTGTTTGGAATGCTTCGATTCCTATTTTATATTGAAATTCCACTACTTTATTTTGTAAGAATATATTAGCTGATTTAAACATCATAATAATAAGTTAATGTAATAAATATATGATATATGTCTTCTATTGCCCATTGAAGAAGTGTTACTAATTTTCTCCTTTTTGAAGTAAATTTAGAATTTGGTATATTTCTCCATGTAAACTGAATGCCTTGACGACAATGACTTAAAAAGTTTAACTCTTTGGACACCTCCCTCTGAAATAGCTTGTCATAATAGTATCACGTGCTAATTATTAGAATGATACAGGTACAAATTGGTGCCCATTCCTTTACATTTGATCATGTTTATGGGAGCACTGGTTCTCCCTCATCTGCCATGTTTGATGAATGTGTTGCTTCCCTTGTTGATGGTTTGTTCCAAGGATATAATGCCACTGTTCTTGCATATGGTCAGGTATAATTACAGCTGAAAGGATTATAAACTACATGCTACTACACTTGTTTTTCTTTGGTACGTGACATTTACACTCTATTGCAGACAGGTTCTGGGAAAACATACACCATGGGCACTGGCTCTAAAGATAGTTACCAGACTGGAATAGTACCTCAAGTTATGAGTGCCTTGTTTAGTAAAATTGAGACCTTAAAGCATCAGATTGAATTTCAGCTGCATGTTTCCTTTATCGAGGTCAGTTGATAACTTTGTTACAGCCGACAGCCGTGGTTTTAAAAGTATTATTGCACTTTTTTTGTTACAACAAGTATAATTGTGCTTTAATATCTAAAAATAATAAATTTTGTATATTTGTTAAGTTGTTTATATTAAGCATCTAACAACAAATTTTAATTGTGAAAAGATTCTTAAAGAAGAAGTAAAAGACTTGTTGGACCTATCCTCTATGAACAAACCAGATACTGCAAATGGACATGCAGGGAAAGTGACTATTCCTGGTAAACCACCAATACAAATTCGCGAGGCTTCAAATGGCGTCATTACCTTAGCAGGATCTACTGAAGTCAGTGTTGCAACACTAAAAGAAATGTCTGCTTGCCTAGAACAAGGATCATTGAGTAGAGCTACTGGAAGCACTAATATGAACAACCAATCCAGGTTGTTTATTGATTTCCTTCTCTTTGTTTAACTGCATAAATTCATTTTTATTCATGAAATGTTTTTCATCCCATTTTTTGTTTCATAAACTAATTTTGGATAAATATGCTCAGAAAATATTATTAGAGCATGAGCTGTGTTATATGCCATCTACCCTTATATGTTTGAGTCCTAATACTTGATCTTACGAAACCACGTTGTATTCTCTTTCTCAGAAAGCCATGTGTCTTCCTCATATTCTGAAACATAAATTGAGCTTTCATATTAAATCAAGATCAAATCAATATTAGTTACCTTTTCAGATAGTTATTTGATGAAGACATAATTTTAACTTTTTAATCGATACCTAAATTTCTTCAATCAATTAAAATTAAATAAATGAGATATTTTTGAATCATTACTAAAATAATCGTCTACCAACCAGATTGATTTCTTAAGTTATCCAAAATTACAGTTTCAGATATTTTAAATTTTTTAAGTTTGAAAATTGAAGTTACAGAAGATATGATGTATGTTGGTTTATACTCTTAACAATCTGACTAGACGTTAAATTTTTTTCTTTAAAACCAGTTACATATCAATTGTTTTGGAGTGTTTGTAATAGATGGAGTTTTTAGCAATGCAAGAATGCTTGCTTGCAGTTTGCAGCACTTCTAATGATTTTGTCAATGAATTGTCAGAAAGTTGCAAACAATTCTGGATTATGGTTGTGGCTAAAATAATGTTTTGGTTATTTTGCTGGAGTTCCCTTCTATCTCTTATTCTTTTCTTTCCTGTGTGCAACTAGTCGTTCACATGCTATCTTCACCATCACACTAGAGCAGATGCGGAAGCTCAATAGTCCTAGTGAGATCAGTTTAAATGATACCATGAATGAAGAGTATCTTTGTGCCAAGTTGCACTTAGTAGATCTTGCTGGATCAGAACGAGCTAAAAGAACAGGGTCCGATGGTTTGCGTTTTAAGGAAGGTTAGGTGGTGGCATTTCTCAGTTGCACCTTCTAAACATCCTTGTGATTGTGGTGTATTCCCTGAAATTTTCTCTTTCAAACAGGAGTTCACATTAACAAAGGCTTACTAGCACTTGGCAATGTGATTAGTGCACTCGGTGATGATAAAAAGAGAAAAGAAGGTGTTCATGTTCCTTATAGGGATAGTAAACTTACTAGGCTTTTGCAGGTTTGATTTTTTATATCTATATATGTTTTTCCTTCTTGCAGCATATCCTCATCCATATTACGATGTTGAAAAATACTCCTTTTTATGAAAAATTAGCATGCTCCTAGTTCTCATTAGTCATTACTCCATATTCATCAACACAAAAATTAACATGTTAGGTGTGTATCATACTTCAATCGGATTCAAGTTTCATCTTGATAGGAAAGAAGAAATCATTAGTACTGAGAAGATTAAAAATAAATAAAGCAGTAAACATATATAAAGGATTTGTAAGCATTTGTTCTTTCTTTGATCTTTTTGACATAATTTTCTGTTATTTTTTATTTATTATAAGTTAAATTACTTTGCAGGATTCACTTGGTGGCAACAGCAGAACTGTTATGATAGGTTGGTTGTCTACTTTGCCTCTATCCCAATCTACACTTTTTTCCTCTTATCATTGGCCCTCAAATGATAAGCTTCAAGAAAACATATCTATTCTTCATAGAGCTTATGTTTGATAATTTGCATATTTTGTAATTTCTTCATGCTCTTGAATATTCTTTAGAGATTTCTTTATGTTTGATAAGTTGTGTTTGATAATTTGCATATTTTGTAATTTGCATATTTTGTAATTTGCATATGTTTGATAATTTGCAATTTGATAATTTGCAATATTTTGATAATTTGTAATATGTTTGATAATTTGCAATAGTCCTAGAGATTTCTTTAGAGATTTCTTCATAGAGCTTATGTTTGATAATTTGCATATTTTGTAATTTCTTTATGTTTGATAAGTTGTGTCTTTTTGTATGAACACCACTACCAGGTAGACAATAAACTTTAGAGATTTTTCACTCTCAAATATATTTCTTTCCTTCTCTGGAAATTGTTTCTCAGAAGATTTTAACTTCTTGCAACTCCTATTAAAATGTTGTTTTGCATGTTCTTGTTATTTGTTGTTGAATAATATTTTATTAAATTAAATAAATTTTTTTATTTCAGCCTGCATAAGTCCTGCTGATATTAATGCCGAGGAAACCCTGAACACTTTGAAGTATGCAAATCGGGCACGCAATATCCAAAATAAACCTGTTGTAAGTATCTACATAAATTTTATGTTCACTTTCATTCATCTGGAAAAATTGAGATAATTGGTTGCCTATGTAAGTATGTATGATAGACATTGATGCTCATTTTTTGTTTATTCTTCTATAGGTCAATAGAGATCCAATGTCAAGTGAGATGCTTAAAATGCGACAACAGCTTGAGAATTTGCAAGCAGAACTTTGTGCTCGTTCTGGTGGCTCTTCCGAGGAGGTTCAGGTACTTTGTTTATGTTTTGGAAGTCTTCATTACTTTAAATATTTTCCTATAATAGGTAAGTGATTACATTGAACGGATATGATTATGATGCACAGTTGAAAATCAGTCAATGCTCATTTCGTGATTTTAAAAAATAGCATCCTAACCTTGCATATAGCTGGGCCTCTATTTACAGAACATAAAACAGTTTGATTCACATCAATTGCATATATTGATATGGTTCTATTTGTATGAGTAATATATATAACCATTTTATGATTGGTTATGTAGGTCCTCAAGGAAAGAATTTCTTGGCTTGAAGCAGCTAACGAGGATCTTTGCCGCGAGCTTCATGAACATCGTAGTAGATTCTCTGTTGGTGAAAAGGATGCTTATGTATGCCTCTGATTCTTCTGTTGATTATCTTCTTTGGGTGAACTAATATTTTCTAAAATTTTCAGTGCCTTGATACATGCTTTCATCTTATTTTGGTATTTGGGCTCTTGTTCGAAACCTGGAAATTAGATTGAAAAGAAAGAACAGTTTTATTAAGAAAACATGAAAGAAATCTCTTCTCAAAGGGTTTCCCCTTCACAATAGCGTTACTACTCTATTCACAAACTTTACAATATTTAATTAATGATCTCTATCCTTATATTCTCCTATTTATACAAACAATCCTATAACAACCTCAACTAACCAACTAACTTCTATAACATCTTTTAACTACTTTAACTACTCTAATTTCCCTTTACTCTATACCCTAACAGCTCCACTACATTGAGTGATTTCCTTTATTGTCATAAATAACATGAGTGAAAGTGAGTTCAGGATGCAGGCTGTACATTTATGTTTCGAACCTTCATTTTTCAGGATGGTAGCATGTGCAATGTAAAGACTGAAGGGCTTAAAAGGGGCTTACCTATCACAACCTCTGATTATCCAATGAGCGAATCAACAGGTAAGACTCTTCTTTGACCTGGATTTAATTATCTGTTATTAATGCCAATTCTAATGGTGCAAGTTACTTCTACCATACTTTCTCTACCACTTAAATTAATTCAAGTATGATTCTTAAAACTTCTATAATTCATGGTTATAATTACCAATTTTAGCAGGGGATTCAAGGGAAATCGAAGAAGTAGCAAAAGAGTGGGAGCATACACTTCTGCAAAATAGTATGGATAGAGAATTACATGAATTGAATAAACGCTTGGAGCAGAAAGAGGTTATTTTAATGCATATGTATAATTGAACACATTCATGGCATATTATGCATCAACCAATACCCCCATTAAAATCAACAAACCATGGATATCTTATGTTCTATAAGTTGATTAACCTTGCTGTGAGACATTTATGTCTGTTTGTAATAGTTAATAGTCTTCTCTGCTTTAGCTTACAAAATGATTATATTCTGCTTGTGTCTGACTAATTTACTGTAAGTGCATGACTATATAGCTGATCAAAATATAATTGTATTATTCATCTTAGGGGATATAATCAATAACAAGACACCAAAATCAAAAAGTAATCATGAAAATAACATCAAGTGGTTTTTTTCTTCTCATTTTATTAACATATGTTTTGGGATTGATGTCCTTACAGTCTGAGATGAAGCTTTTCGGAGTATCGGATGCTGAAACACTCAAGCAGCACTTTGGAAGGAAGATAATGGAACTTGAGGATGAGAAGAGAACTGTCCAGGTTGAATAGAAATTCTGGCAAGTTATTTTGCTCTTGCAAAAAATTCATATTCATATATATACCTCATTTGTGATGCAGCAAGATAGGGATCGTCTTTTGGCTGAAGTTGAAAATCTTGCTGCTGGTTCTGATGGACAAACACAGAAATCAGAGGATATACATGCCCAAAAATTAAAAGCACTTGAAGCCCAGGTGAAATAGTGTTTTCCATTTCAGTTTGTTCTTCCTTTTACTTGATTCAAATCAGAATAATTCTTCATTACTAAAGCTTTTCAAAATATATGAATGCTAGATTCTTGATCTGAAGAAGAAACAGGAGAGCCAGGTTCAGCTTCTAAAGCAAAAGCAAAAAAGTGATGAAGCAGCAAAGCGCCTGCAAGATGAAATACAGTCTATAAAAGCTCAAAAGGTTGATTATTGTACTTTTCTATATTCATAGCTAACATCACTCAATATAATCGTTCTCCATTCTAAACTGAATACTGTTCCCAGGTTCAATTGCAACAAAGGATAAAACAAGAGGCGGAACAGTTTCGGCAGTGGAAGGCCACTAGAGAGAAAGAGCTGCTGCAAGTATGTCAAGCCTCCTCTTTTTTGTTTATTTTTTCATTTTATTGGTCCACAATGCTCCTGAGCTTTATTTTAAGGTAATGAAAATTCTTCAGTTAATTTTCTTCCCAAAATGAAACAATTGCTTCATTATCAGTTCAATATTTATTTATGTAAATAATGTAGTTCTCCGAAGCTTTTCAAATAACTCAATTTCAAGAGGTAAAAATTAGAAGCTAACCAGTGTTATAATTGATCATGACTGATTGAACACTTCCACACGATATTAACTTGACTTCCCTGCATATATGCTCTTTGACTTTGTATTAATTATATGTTTGCTAAACAGTTAAGGAAAGAAGGAAGAAGAAATGAGTTTGAAAGGCATAAGCTGCAAGCTCTAAATCAGCGCCAGAAAATGGTGAGTATTGTAAAGTTCTTGGATGGAAACCTTATTCTACCTAATAATTTTGTCTTACATACTTCGCAACATATATCCTATAAGTCATAAGCTCTTGAACTTTTCTTATAGCATTGGAAAATTTGAGTTACTATAAGTCCTATTTCTTATATTTCCATTTAACATGTACCCATGTCAGGAATGCAAGTATTCCCAATTTTCAGCAATTGTAAATTCTGTAATAAAAAAGAGTATAGTTTGTTAATATAAGCGTTGAACAGAAGTTTTTTTGGTTTATATTAGGGATAGATATTATGACTAAGGAGATTTTGGGTAATTCAAAATGACATGTTGTCAATACGTCTCTTTCTGTTAAAAATTGATTAATGATGTAATATGTAAAATATTATCGAATAATTTTTTTCTTAAAGCCAAATCAAAATGAGATGTTGTTTATACGTCTGTTTTCTGTTTTTTATACACAACATGGATAATTCTTTAGAAAAATAATGGAAGTTTTAGAGAAACACCTAACATCAATGTTATGTTTTAATTTTGTGGTTACAACTGATACTTGTCATAGTAAATTTTTAACATAACTGAATATTTCTTCAGGTCCTTCAGAGAAAAACTGAGGAAGCTGCAATGGCCACCAAGAAGTTAAAGGAATTGTTAGAAGCTCGTAAATCTTCCAGCCGAGATACGTCAGGTATTTAGTGGATAATAATACTTTTAAGTTATTTTTGGTCGTTGGTATGCCCTATATGTATGTGACAAGGGAAAATCAAGTTATAGTCTTATAGAGAGGGATGATCTTCTTAAAATGCTTTAAGTACTGGAAACCATCTTTTAGTGAAAATATCATAAGATTTTAGTGCATGAAATCTCCCGTTTTTTAATATTCTAATTGTATTTTCATCTTCTAGTTACAATGAACGGGGGTGGAATAAATAAACAGGTAACAAACTCCCCTTCCTCTGTTCTTTTCTTGATTATCCATAATATCTTTTAAGTAAGTGATTTATTGAGTTTATTCTTTAGAGCAATGAGAAGTCCTTGCAACGGTGGCTTGATCATGAGCTAGAAGTCATGGTAAAAGAGCATGAAGTTCGTTTTGAGTATGAGAAGCAGAGTCAAGTGTATGCAGCAGATATTCCTAATTTATGTTTCTTATTGATTTAAGTGTATTACAATCTTTAATTTTGTGGCACAATCTTCAGGCGGGCTGCTCTTGCAGAGGAATTAGCCATGCTGAAACAAGTAAATGAATTTGCTGCCAGTGGTCTCAGTCCTCCAAGAGGGAAAAACGGATTTGCTAGGTCTGCATTATATGCATAAAATTGTTGCTAATGCCTACCTCTCCACTTTTTGAAAATTGACTCTTTAATATAACAATACGTGCAACATAAAATGATAACATCTCTCTTTCTGCTGCTTTGAACACTCCTCAGAGCATTCTCCATGTCTCTAAATGCAAGAATGGCCAGAATAGCTTCTCTGGAGAACATGCTAAGCATATCGTCTAATTCACTTGTGGCAATGGCTTCTCAACTATCTGAGGCAGAAGAACGAGAACGAGCCTTCGCTAACCGTGGACACTGGAACCAATTGCGCTCAATGGGAGAAGCCAAAAATTTGCTTCAATATATGTTCAATTCTCTTGCAGACACTAGGTGCTTTGTTTAAGCCCAACTATTTTCAATTTTTTCTCTTGGTCTCTTTTTTTGTCCTTGATAAGATAAATGTGAATAAACTAAAAAGAAAAAATACTTCCAAATATCCCTTGCTATGATTTTTTTCCCCTCTTTCTACTAAAGGCCAGAATATTTAGCTTTTGAGGAAATGTGATTTATTTTCCTGATCACTTGAAATGAATGGAACATATGAGTATTAATCATGTTAAATTACTGTAACACTCCCATTGGTATTTTAATAAGTGGTATGTAATGCATACTTTTATATGCTGCTAAATTTGATGTATGAGATGTTAACTACAGGTGTCAGCTGTGGGAGAAGGACATGGAGATAAGAGAAATGAAGGATCAAATCAGAGAACTTGTAGGTCTATTAAGGCAAAGTGAGATCAAGAGAAAGGAAGTTGAGAAGGAACTGAAAGTAAGAGAGCAAGATGTTGCAACCCCATTGGCCAAGCCAGCTTCAGTAAGATCTTGTCTGCATAAGATTCATTCACAATAAAACTAATTGAACCGAATTTACTAATATTTAAAAAGAGGATACGATAGTGTGATATAACCCCTTTCTTAAAGGAAGGGGGAGTGTAATTTAATCTAAACTTGTAATTGTCACATATCTTATACCTTTGTGAGTCATTGTAAATGTCATCAATATATTGCTTTCATTGTCAGTATCTAACTAACATTCACTTGATTTCAACAGGGAAACTCTCCGAATTCATTGAAACACTGTGCTGAAGACATCAAGGAACCTTTATCTCCTGAGTCTGTGCCAGCACAAAAACAGCTTAAATATACACCAGGCATTACTAATGGCCAAATGAGGGAATCAGCAGCATTTATAGATCAAAGTAGAAGGGTAATTTACTCATCACTTATATTAATTGGTATGTTTTTTCATTGATCTAAAAAATGAGATCTGCTATCATTGCAGATGGTACCCATTGCACAACTGTCCATGAAAAAACTAGCAATTGCTGGACAAGCTTCTGGCAAGCTATGGAGGTGGAAAAGGAGCCATCATCAGTGGCTAATGCAATTCAAATGGAAGTGGCAGAAGCCGTGGAGACTTTCTGAAAGGATTCGACACAGTGACGAGACGGTCATGAGAACAAGGCCACGTTCACAGGCTTTGCCTCAAATTATGTGAATTTGATCGTTATTGTGATCGCTGATCAGCCATTAGCCGTGGCTCAGTTTTCACTATTTTACCTACAAGAACAGTCCCACACAAGGCATTAGAAAGAACATAAAAACTAGGTGCAGGTAATAACCTTTTATTTATTTATTTAAACAACTTCAAGCCAAGCCTTGCGCCATACAAGCTTTCAAATTATATTCTTACAAAACCATTTGATACAAATATTTATCAACCCTTTAATTTTATTTATCTGTTGTCTATTTCTATGTATAACTGAGTTACAAGTTTATAACTATCCAATCACATTCTTAGTTTCTTTTATTGGTGAATAAAGATGCACTGATCTAACATTCTATTTCCTAAAAAAAAATCTAATATTTTGACGTTCCTTGTTTCTTGCTGCAGTGTGATGATACAAATGGTTGCTAACAATATACACCCCTATCAATCTTGGTTAATACTGCCAAAATATAAATGTTTCCGTAGTAAAAGCATATGGAGCATCTTGTGAGGTTTGTTGAAATGTTTCCTACAGTTTCAAATAATTGAGCTTGGAGGCATTCCTAGACATATTTCCAGACAAATTATCTTGGAAAGTTGTCTGTCCATACCAACACTATAAGGGGAAAAAAGGAATATTCTGTTGTCAAGTCTTGGAAATGTGTTGAGGGTCTATATTTTTTGCTGTTAAGTTTCTGTGGTCTTACTTTGTTTGATTCAATCATTGATTTTTGTTGATAGAAATATTGTAACATTCATGTCACTTAATAACAGAAGGAAATTCTTCTGTCTTTTTCTCCTCCTAGCTTGTGACCTTGTGTGTAAATGAACATTAGTTAGTGGCTTGGAAAATGTTGTAGTCTACCATACGGATTTTGTTGTAAAAGGATGTTGATAAGCACTATTTGCTCTTATTAATCAGTTTTTTTTTCTTTGCATCTGAGCCCTCACCCAATGAATCTTGAACCTTCAATTTAAAAGTAATCAGTAATCTATTTTTTGGATGTGAATATCCAAAATGATTTGGGGTGTGAAAAGTTCTCCTTTTACTTACCTATGTAAATTTGATGTGGGCTGGTGGAGCCCAAGCTAAAATAACTTGTACGTATGTCCAAAACAATTGACCACATACACCATTTCTCTAGTTCCCCCAAGCAAATTTTCATCTCAAATTACCTTGCTATTAAATCCAAGACATTGGAATGAAATAAAGTTTGAGCGAGTAAAAACCTCTGTATGCACGAGGAGGAAAATATAAACCACCTAATGGAAGTTCATATATGCAAACAAACGTTTTCTCCCTTACTGGACCCTCTTGGAGATTTTCCCTTTGCTTTGTCTGTGAGTATATAAAACAGTTATATCTGTACAAGAGAATGCTTTGCTGAAGAATGAACATAAGGAAAACCCAGAAAGTATGACAGACTGATAGTAGTTTAGAGGCAGATCATTTACTCTTCCAATGAAATACTGCCAAAATAAATAAATTTTTTAAGAAATAATTTTTTCTATAAATTAAAATGAATGCTTGGAGGATCTAAATCCGAATTCTTGTATCTAACTTTTTTGCAAACTATCTCATTTAACTCATTACTTAATGAAGAACTAAACTTGACATAAAAAAAATAATAATAATAACCAAACTTATTGTGAAAAAGATAAGGTGAAAACAAAACTTTCTCTAGTTTCATCATTTCCGCAAATTCTCAAGCAAAAAAACCCATTGAAAGTAAAGTATATTATTTTGTAATTACTTTTTAAAACATATATCAACTTAAAATGAAACAAAAATACACTACAGGTACAGTTGCCTCCAACCTTAACATTAGAGTCAATCAACATGGACATCATACACCACCTTTACTTAGACTTCTCTGTATTGGTGTAACTAAATCACTATGGTTTACAGCATTGGAGTCTTCAAAGGAGACTGACCAAGTTTGATAATTAACTCCACTATGACCACAGTATCACTTTTCAAAGGACCAAGGTATAGTAAGACAGTAATCACTTCACCTTGTGGATGCATGGAAATACAAAAGCATCACCATAGCAGATATGCAACCTCATATTCAAGCATTGAGATTAACAACACCAGTATGCATAGTGCTCTTCTTTGCGATGATTACTGACAAGGCCTCCACATTTCAAACAGATGAAGCTGCTTCCATCGGCAACTGCATCTAATACTACTTGCATCCTGCCACTTTCTGCCAGTATGGATGTCCCTTGTGCATCTAAGGTAGCTGATGGGTTGGCAATAATGTTAGTTGCAGATGGTTCATTCATTACAGGCTGAACTTCGGCAATGGCACACTCGGCAAACAAAGATGCCAGCTGATCAACTGCGGCATTCTGTTGCAGTTTACTTCTATACAGCTCACGGGCACGATGCAAGGTCTGAAATACAGCTTCATCCCCACCTTTATTCTTCATTGCTACAACCACCTGTTCCAATTATAGGCAAATATCAGCCACCAGAAAGATTTGCAGGCTTAAGAAGTGCTTGGTTTGTTTTCTGTCCACAGTTTCATTTGATATAAGCTGACTTATGATTATTAAAATACCATGCTATTTATATTTTGTTCCTTGATTTCTAAGTTGTATGAGCAAGTGGTAAAATCAAGATTTAGCCATTTTCACTATTTTCTTTATAAAATTACAAAATCAAAGTAGCACTTTCATAATTACTAGTGTAACACATCAACTAACAATGAAATCACATAACAAACCAAACACCATCTTAGTTTACTGCACTTTATTCGAGCATGTAGTATGTTTCTGATAGGTGTATTAGTTTAGAGACTTAAACAGGTTGAGATAGTTAGAAGAAATAAATAGGGTGTGTCACCTATAAATATGAAGAGACGGAGTGGGAAGGAGAGCAGTCATTCGGTGAGAATTTGAATTGGGACTAGGAAGATCTAGATCTCTTGAAAATACAGAGGATTTATACACTTTCAGTACATTCAATATAAATTTAGTCTTTGCACCCTTAATCTGAACTAGTTATATCAATTTCGCACATAACAACAGAAAGAATGCGTGAATAGCTGATTCATGCATCATTTTTACCATGCAGGTTCTGGAGACATCAGAATCAAAGATAAAACTGTGACAAGTCCCAAAGCTTATTATTGCATTTTGGAGTAATGGCACAACATGACTTAAAATGTGACCTCTTAAAATGTATGGCAACACAAACCTACCAAGAGCCACTCTCCAAATAAACACTCCATGTAGGCACTAAAAACTCCATTTTGATGAGGCAAGAAACTTATTTTTTGTTTTAAAGCTCAAGTAAATGTCATTAAGGCAATGCAAGTTTGATGGTTTCAAGTATGTTTCAGAATCATAAGAATTAAGGAAAGGAAGCAATCAAAAGGAAATAAAGGGGAATCAGGAACAAAGTACATGGCTTTTAGATGTTTAACTAAAATCCTTCAAACATGTCCTCGAAGGAGTACCCCAGTGGTTTGCATAGCGACACCGAATGAGTTATATGCAGGGAAGTCCAAGGTTCAATCCTGCTACTAACATTTTCCCCTCACCTAACATATATACTAAGAGCTAACATTTGCATATTAAAAAAAATCCTCCAAACACCAGAAAATTTGATAACTTAAAAACTTTCATAAAACAACATAAGCTAAGGTTTGAGAAGTAGCATGATAATCTCCCATTTTCCTCAGTTTATTTCAAAGAAAATATATCTCCCTTTTTGCCCCAAAAATTTGTATCAATAAGATTTTTATTAGCTGCTTTGAAAAAATAAAAAAAAGCTATAATCCAACCACACACTTCAATGTTCAACTGATTAGTTAAGTAAAGATACCAGCAATAGTTCATTTCACGCTAAAGAAAAGTTTTCAAGAAAATTTAACACAAGTAAATAGATACATCCCAATAAATATTTGATATAATAACAAATAAACAAACTAACAAACAAAAATAGTTACTTTTTACATAGGAAACCCCAAGAATTTCCTGCATAGTGTAAAATTTTGCACCAAACTACCACTATACAGCAAATTCCAAATGTGAATCTTAAATAGTCCCTAAATATTTTTCCTAAATTAAATATATTTGACAAATTATAAACGAGTTATTAATACGAATCTTGATAAAATTAATTAATCTATAAAAAAGAAATACGAATTGGAAAGACGAAAAAATATTACCGCTTGAAGGGCTTGAGAAGGTTTCCCCTGATTGATGAGTTGTCGAGCCAATGTGAGTAAATCGCGAATGGCGTCGTTTTGGCCGGAGCTTGACGTTTCCTCCGTATCCATCATCTCACCGTCCATTTTTTCAGATATTTGTTTCCTCTTTCTATTAATCTATCGCTTCTTGTATTTCAAATAACATTAAGATTTGAGAGTATTATTTGTTGTTATAATCACGAGAAGGAATCTGAAAGATCCAATAAGAAAGAAGAAAAAGAAGAAATTGATCCATAATAATATATCATATGGTTCTATCAGAATCTCCTGCTCTCTGCTGCTTACCACGTTACCAACGATATGACGTCATGTTTTCCATGTGAGTTAGGTTAGGGCTGACCCTAGTACTCTGGTGGGTTAGGCCCAATACTGGGCCCACTTACCATCATTTCCATTTCAGTTGTATAACAAAAAAACATACCCGGCTATTTTTTGTTCCATAATATTTGGTTTGATTCATCAATTTAGAAATATATTTTACACGTTAAATTAATCAATATAAACATAAACATGTATTTTAGTACATAAGAAGACGTGAGAAGAAACGTCCATATTTTATTGTGCGGAGAAAATAAAAATTGATATATCTTATTCAATGAGAGTTTGTAAATGTGAATGAATACTTATTTTTTTAAGTTAATAATTAGTATGATTAATATCATTAGTATTTTATTGATGATCATGATTGAACTCATTATTTTTTTTTAAATTTATGACTTATTTATTACTTTATTTTTTTAATTTTTTCATTTAAATTACTAAATCAACCTTATATTTCATTAAATATTTATTCATTAAAAAATATAATTGTTGAGAATATAATCAACCGAAACACAGTAGAAGTTTAGGGTATGAATATCCACTTAAATAAGAGTTTAGGAAATAAATATCCACTCTTAGCGGTGAAGCTATCATTAATTTGATGAGGGGGTTAAATATAAAAATAAATTAAATATAATTTTAAAATCAATATATTAAATGTAACTAATAAAAATATTATAATGACAATTCTCTCTATAATTGATATCAAAACCGAAATAACTCAAACCTCAAATAACAACATTCCATATTCAATTTCAAATTTTAAATAAAATATATAATTTTTTTAACTAAATCAGAATTTTTGTTTATATTTAAAATCAATCAATATATTTTTAAAAAAATTAATTGCACACCAAACACTATCACTTTAGTGCGACAAAATCAGTGGCAACCCACCAACATGGACGGCGGCAATCAGATAAGCCCACTTAGTCGATTTATGAATTGGTTTTAGAGAGTCCTTCAAGGTCTTTTATTTCATTTGAAAAATCCAAAAGTGTAGCACTATCATTTTAAAATTAAGAGTAAATTATTTGTTGACCAAAAAAGTAAGAGTGGTCAGTCCAGTGAAAATAATTCATGACGGAGTTTTTTTTTTTTTATTTATTTATGTTATAGTATAGTATTTTGTTCTTTGATCAATTTTAAATTTAGTTTTTATTAAAATATTATTTATTTATTTCAGTTCATCTAAACTTTAAAATTATGTATTTCTGTAGTAAATAATGGTTATGTTAGCTTTGTCATACATAATCGATTCCATTATTGAATAAAAGGAGAGAGTTGTATTAAGTTGTCAACAACAAACGTAAAACTTAGTCGAATATCTACAACATGGATCAAATATGTATCAATGCTAGATCGTTGTCTCAAAAGCAATATGTTGCATAGCTCGAGTATAGTGTCAAATGAGCAAGGGTCATTGCATCGCTGCTTGGATGTAGTGAAAATTAAGTAAGAGTTTTCCAGATTTTTATGAATTGGTGTGGGTAAAAAAGTTAGTTCAAGAGAGGAGGATATGTTTTGGAACATGGGATATATGAACACTTACAAGAAAGTCTATGAAAATAGTAGACACTGTGGTTACAAGGATGATCAATTTTATGTGCCTACGAGAAACTAAGTGGGTGGATCAAAAAGGCAAGAGAATTAGACATATTGGATTTTAAGCTTTGGTATACTTAAAAAGTATGATCGGAAAATGGGTAGTTAGACAATATTGTTGATAAAGAGTGGAAGATCATATTGCATCCCTAAAATTTGTAGTAGAACAAGACATTTTTAATGTGATCAGTACTTGTACATCTCATGTAGATTTAAAAGAACACCTAAAAGTACAATTGTAGAATGATTTAGAATGATTAATTCAAAAAACGTCATCACAAGATAATATTTTCCTATGAGGGATATAAAAGGGCATGTAGGGAGTGCATCGAGAGGTTTTAAAGGTTTGCAATGGGGGATATGACCTTAGGGAAGTGAATGTGGAGGGTAAATCTATCTTGAATTTTTTGTCAGCTTTTGATCATACTATAGCCAACATGTGATTTAGGAAAAGAGATGCACATCTTATCACATACAAAAGTGATGTGACATGTTCTCAAATTGATTTATTTTTTATTAGAAAATTTGACGCAAAGATTTGCATGGATTGTAAAGTAAGAAATGAACCGAGTTTGATCACCCAACATAAAGTTTTGGTTATGGGTGTAAGTGTTAAGAGGATAACAAAAAAAAAAAGTACCATAAGGTTCTAAGAATCAAGTGGTAGCATTTGTAGGATCTAAAGTGAACGATCTTTTAATACTAAAATTGAGTTATTAACCACTTATTTAACGTGGTTATAAAATACAAGTGGTTAATAGTTTGCGGTTTAATGGTTATCGTTAATGAAATATCTATATATGTAAGTCATTTTATAATTATATTAAATAAATAATTAATAATTTTTATTTTTAATAGTTAATAAAATATTTAAAATTACTAATAAGATAAATTCATAATTATATTTCAAAGAAAAAAGCGAACAATTAATACGGAAAAATAAGTGTTAAAATAACATTTTTAAAACACATGTACAAACACCCTCAATGAATTCTTTATGATTAGACGTCTATTATATATTCTTATTGTATATAAAAAGATTCACAGTCATCTATAAATACACTATTATCCAATAATTTTCTAAAGAGATTATACTCACAAATCTTTATTTGGTATAAAGTTGTAAGAATACCAGATAAATTAACACAGTTGATAATAAATAAATAAATTGATTAAAATATTTGATAAAATTAATTGTTGAATTAACTAATAAATGTGAAATGATATAAAAAAAATTAAATATTTTTAGTTAATATTTAATTTTTTCTTAATTAAGATAATAAATATAAAAAAAAGAATATAATATTTAATAATTTATGTAAAATATTAATATTAAACATAAAAGAGAAAAAAAAGTAGAAATATAGACTAAAGAAAATTGTTAATTACAATAATTGTGAGATGTTATTTATATATAGATCTCAAAGCAATTATGTATTTAATATAAAATTAATTAATTATATATGGGTCTTTAATTATTTTTTTTTTTTTATCGAGGGAACGCATGGCCATGCATGCTGCAGTAATACAGACCCTCAATAATTAACCAATTATTCTCACTAATCTCTTCCAAATTATGGGAGTAGTTGAGTTAATTTGTCAAATGAACAGAAAACTGTCTGAATGTCGGATCAATCAGTGTCATTGTCCAGGATATTTGCAAATCATATGCAGTGTATCAATAGATGTAATATTAATTTATTTAGAAATCATACTCGAATGACATTGTAATTTTACTAATTTTTATTTTTTTTAAAAATAACCTTAAGAAAAAGGCCGAAGGAAAAAAAAATATTTGTTCGAAGTATTTGTGGGATTGAATTATAGTTTTCCATGACCCTAATCATCTAAAATTTTCTCTCATTAGATTTAACTGTTTCTACGATTACTGCACTGGGATTTAAATCATCGTATTATTGAGTTAGTTTTATTTTGAAGAAAATATTATTCAATTTAATTACATAAATTTTTTTGACTTTATAATAATTGACTTGTTTTTAAATGTTTATGTCGATCTTAAATAAATTTTTCCCTCCAAAAATAGAATTTAGTTAACTTTATTTGACTAATTCTTTATTAATTAAGAATTAAGAGAGAATAATTTTTTTAATTAATTTGTACACAATTGTCGCTTGTTTGCTACAAAATTCTACCTAAATATTCCGCTAAATCTTCCAGCTTCATATATACTAATCTTTAAAATATATAAAAGTTTATGTCAATCGTAAACGGTTTTTTTAATTTTAAAATATGGTCACTAGATCAACATTATATTACGATATCTCCATATAGATGGTGATATTTAATTGAAAATGTACATAAAATTATTTTGTACGATAAGTGAATACTAATTAATTTTAAAAATAAATTATAAAATAAACAAATGTTAAAAAAATAATATAAAGACTCAAATGTCACGAATCAATTATTTCAAAATATAATATTAGTATATTTATTGGAGATTAAAACTTGGATATAGCTAGTACTTTTAAGTAATAAACTATTTATTCACTTGTGTAGTGTTCTATTTAAAATTTTACCAATATGATATTTTATAGTACTATTTTGTATAGTGTGGCAGCTAATAGAAAATAGAAAGGGACTTTGGCGTCATGCTTATCACTATAATACTACAAATTTTGGTACCATGCATTTTTTAAAAGCCCCTTTTCTAGGCCATTTTAGATTATCCTCCTCTATGGTTGTCCATGTCCAAGCACCTTTTCTTCACAAACTTGGAGTATATATTAATGTTAATTTGCAAAATTGTTGTATATAATAACAATTTACATGAACATGATACTTAGGTCCAATTAGGGTTATAAGTTGAACCCCGTACCATATTTGTTAACGGTCGTCACTCGATTTTGTATCTAAATTCTAATATAATATCTGAATATATATAAAATTCAGTTAAATCATCTGTTATTAAATCACCGCTATTGGACCACTCGAATTATAATCTAAATATTCAGTCTTAAGTATAAAGGGAGTGTGTTAAAAATTTCACATTAAATCAAATGTAATTTAAAAATACAGTTATAAGCGATGACAATATCACTTTTAAAGTTGAGTTAGTCAACACTAAATTCTAAGGCAACATGTCCAATAGTCACTAATAGATAACATTTGATTATTAATAATTACTTAAACATCATCCCATGCCTAATGAAAAATACTTTAAATTTATTAAGTGCTCCTTAGTTGATGAATCAAACTTACTACTTAAAACAAAATTCATAAACTTACTATTATAAATAGGCCAAGATTTACTGTTCCAAAAAATATATGCATTCTCATTTCCTCAATTACTTAATGTCGCAGTTTTGTTGGCTCTTCACTCCAGTCAATACACTTAGGTCTACTTAGATCAAAATCAAAATTTACACTTATTTAATTTCAATTTTTATTTATTATTTTTTTTATATATTTATGTACATTTAATCATAAAAAAACGATCTTGTCACTATCTTAAGACACTTGGATATGATAACATCTTTGAGCGTAATCAAAATATCGAACATGGGTATGAATCAAAAGAAAATATCAATGTTAAAATATTTAGAAATAGTTTGTATACCATTTGAGACTAGCATAATTAAACAAAATACCTTTTGAAATTCCACTTCCACTTAAATATCTAGTATATACTAAAAAAAAATTATCAGAGTCATGCCAAATTTATCTATTACAAAACATAGCATACATTCCCAAAACACCTGATTAGGAAAATAATTTATGATAAAAATGCTCATGATATATGACTTTGAAGTAACATAACATGTCATTTGCATACATTAACATGAAATGAATAAACAATTAGAAAGTGAGTGTTGAGCACAATTATTATACATATTACACATGATTAAAAAAATAAAAATAAAAAAAACAAGCACATAAAGAATTGCAACCCAAGTGAAATGTGAAGGAAAAAGATACATACATTTCATCTAAGGAATGGAAGAAACATGTGATTTTTTAAAAGGAACATTACAAGGAACAAAACTATGAAACCACATGAAAGGACACAACTTTGGTCTTGCAAAGAAATCAGCACACTCAATCACTGATCTCTGAAAAGGAAGATCAAGAATACAATTCTTTCCAACATCCACAATACCTCTTTCAATCAACATCCTACAAAAGGGTCCCACATGAGTAAAATAGTTATCATACAAAGAAAAATTCACCAAATTCTCCAACCCTTCACATAAAACATCTGGCACCATCCCATAAAACATGTTACCAGCCAAATTAACAACCTCAACTTTCTCAAGACAACTAAGAGACAAAGGTAAAGGACCAGTAAGGTGATTATTTCCAACATCAAAAACAATAGCTTCTTCAAGGTAACCAATTTCATAAGGTAAACAACCTGTCAACTCATTGTTTAACAAAACAACCTCAGATAAAGTTGACAAAGCCTTAGGAAGATTTTTTGGTATTGGACCAAAAAATTTGTTGTTAGCCAAAGTTAGTAAAAAAATATGATTACCACTTTTTGTTGTGTCAAAATTATCAGGCAAATTTTGTGTCAATAAATTGTTGTTAATAAAAAGTACTTGAAGATTTTCTGTGAAAATTTGTGGTGGGACCCCACCAGAGAAAAAATTGAACCTTAAATCCAAGAATGTTAAACTGTTCATACCAAGAACAGAATTTGGAAAAGGACCTGATAATTTATTGTTGCTTAAATCAAGCTCATAAAGATAAGGTAAATTTCTGATTTGGGGTGTGATTGATCCAACAAAATTATTGGAATTTGCATGAAAAAGAGCAATATCAGGAAGTTTATCAATGAAACCATCAAGTGTTGAAGCTGAAAGTTGAAAACCATTGAAATCAATTGAAGCTAAAGCAATAGCAGAGTTGTTATCTGGTGGATTATCACAATAGAAACCTTTGTAGTTGCATATATTTGAACCAACCCATGATTTTGTTACACCTAATGGATCTGAAGTAATCAAAGACTTGAATTTTTGAATCACTGGATATACTATTGCAAGTCTTTGGTCTGAAAATACTAATGATTCTGTTTTGAATACAAAGAACATGAACAATGTTGTGAACAACAATTTTGAAGGAATGTTACAACTCATGTTTTTTGGTTTGATTTTGTTTCTTTGTTTTTGATTTAGAAGTAAAAGTGAAAGAATTTGTAGGCAGAAAGAAGTGATGTTTGTTTAATTTGCTCATTTTTATATGCATATTATAATAATATAAGAAAAATGATTGGGTGTTGGGTGGATAGTGTAGTCCAAATAAGTGATATACACTACACATGCTATGGTTTATGCAATCAACTTTATTATAGTTTTTTTATATATAACTATAGCTATTGGACTACTTTGTGGTTTCGTCACATGTGCGTCATATTAGAATGTCGATATGATATTGTTTAATACTCCCTAATGTCCATTACATACGTATTAAAAAATATAATGTATAAAAGAAAGGGTATATTAAATATAATACATAGTATTTTGGAAGTATCGTACTAATACATATTAAATATAATACTAATATCACCTTATTTCATTCCAAATTCACATGGTCTAACATCTTCTGATATTAGTATTTTGGAATTAATGTACTAATACAATAATTATAATTGAAAGGTATCATTAAGTTATGTTAAAAATTAAATGTATTTATTTTAGTATATATAACTAAGTGGTTGAAATGATAGTTTATTTTTTATAAAAAATATATACTTCTTCGGTGTCACAGTGAGTATTTTTTTCTTTTGTAAAATATAGATCAAGAAAATAATTATGTTAATTGTCGATGAAATATTAAATATTTTTTTATGTTTTACAATGAGAGTAATTTTTTCTCATTTCAAGCATATTAAAAGAAGATTATACAACTATTCTCTCGGTACAGACTTTGGTTCATTCAGTCTTTAACATGCATATTAATAATAAATTTACTTTAGTTTAGTCTTATATATCCTTCATTCATTAAGTGAAAATATAATTCATTTAATGCATCCGTTTTTAATTGTATCTTAATTTTTAAAAGAATCAAAATTTTGAAGAAAAAAAAAGTAAAATGTTTAAAAGATCAAAGATTAGGTATCAAAATTTTGAGAATATTAATTTTACCAAATTACTATTTATTAATTGTTGGTGTGTTTTTCACCGTAACAAATATAAAGTGGGATATAGTGTTTTGGAATAATGCATATAATATTAATTTGAGTGTATAATTGAGAAAAAATAATTAATATTACATTAAAAATTAAAAATAATATTTATTTTAAGATAATATTTTTTGTTAAAGTGACATTAATTATGAGACTGAATAATTTTTTTTAATTATACACTCTAATTAATAGTACATCACTCTCAAATCAATATTTTATGAGATTAATCTTATAAAAATATTATTCTCTCTTATATTTATATATTTTTATAAAGTGGTAAATCTCTTTAGAATAGTCGAATTTGGTATAATTATGATTTGATGTTTTTTTTTTCTTGTAGATGGGATAGTAAATATTATAAACAATTCATATATGCAATTGTGAAATCACTCTTTAAAACTCGAGAGTTATGTGTTGATCTTTATTATTTATGTATCTACAATGCAATTTCTTATAAATGCTCATGCCGCAGGAATTTGCTTAAGAAAAACAAAACGGGTTTCACTTTCCAAGTTCTACTGGCCCAAGAGATCATTGTTGATCGATTTCTATCTAAGATCACTTTAACCAACATAGAACCTACGATTTAAGGATTAAGGACAACAGACATTAGCTGTATGAGACTGATTGTGATCTTCTTCGGAAAATTTTATGCTATGCCACACATTTATACTTCTATTTTATATTTTAAAAAATAAAAATCAAACTTTATATTTAGTAGTACATGTTTGTGTTTGGAAATTTTTTAATAAGTTTTTCAAAATAAAAATATATTCAAAAAATTTAAAAAAAAAATTGAAACACAAAATTTGAATTTTTTAGAAATATTTGTCTTTCAGAATTTTTTTTTCTTCAGTTTTTCAATTTTCCAAAGCACATTTGTATTCCATAAAATTTAAAAAAAGTTTTTTAGAATAGATATCTAATTTTCATAAACACAATTTTGTTCTCGAAAATTGTTTTTAAGTTTTCAAGAACATATTTATATTTCAAAAAACTTACAAAAAGTTTTTCGATACATAAAGTTCGAATTTTTTAGGCTAAATAGCACATGTGGTCCCTTAACTTAATTTCAGTTAACGTTTTAGTCCTTTATTTATTTTTTCCCGATTTGGTCCTTTATTTTAATTTTAAGTAACAATTTGATCCTTTATGTTTTACAATGTCAACAATGTTATCCTTTTTTTTTTTACAAAAATTCATCAAAATATTCAACCAAAACCCATAAAATTATTTGTATTCTTCAATATAATACAAATTTCATCAAATTCGAAACTCAAATCTTCAAATAAACTCATATTTCCATTTCTAACAATATCAAATAAAGAATGAAATTTGATGAAATTTTTGTATCGGTTTATTTGAAGATTTGAGTTACGAATTTGATGAAATTTGTATTATATTAAAGAATATAATTAATTTTATGGGTTTTGGTTGAAAATTTTGATGAGTTTTTTGAACTTTTGTAAAAAAAAGGATAATATTGTTGACATTTTAAAACATAAAAGATCAAATTGTTACTTAAAATTAAAATAAAAGACCAAATCGGGAAAAAAAAAGATAAAAGACTAAAACGTTAACTGAAATTAAGTTAAGGGACCACGAGTGCTATTTAGACAATTTTTTATAACAAGTTTGTGTTTCGAATTTATTTTAAAAGCTTTCTAAAATCCAAATTGAATTTTAGTGGAATAGAAATTAAAAAAAATGTAAAATAAGTATTTTGCATAAAATGTAGAATAAAAGTAATAAGTATATGGCACATCATAAAAAACAAAACAAAAAATTCTCCTTGATAAGAGAGCTATTATTTTAACGAGTATTATACCATGCACCCCACACCTAAACCTCTCACCCCTCATTTGCTGTAAATGTCTAAAATGCCCCTCTTGTTAACTATAACCCTAATCCAACAAAAATTCACTCATTTTTTCACTCATCAGATTCAGAAGTTTTCTTGATTCTCTGATACCTTCGAAAAGTTCAAAGCTTCGAAACTCATCCTCCAACAACATTCGAGTATTTCCCATCTTCAGAAACCCAAAAAAGTAAGTATTTTTCAAACTATTTAAAATTTTTGAAACTTTACAAACTTTCGAACCACTATTTTCCAGATTTTAAAGTTTCAAAAATTTGGGATTCATCCAAAGTTTCGAATGTTTCCTGATTTTCCAGATTTAAACCTCGAAAGTTTGGCATTCAACCAAACTTTCGACTCTTCGAAACTTTTGTATTCATAGAAACTTTCGAAATTTTTTGAATTTGTATGTGGGTTTCCAGATTCTGAACCTCGAAAGTTTGGCATAAAACCAAACTTTCGACACTTCAAAACTTTGGCATGCATGGAAACTTTCGAAGGTTTTGAAGTTGTACGTGGTTTTCCAGAATTTACACATCGAAACTTTGGCATTCAACCAAACTTTCGAAACTTCGAAATTTTGGCATGCATGGAAACTTTCGAAGGTTTTGAATTTGTATGTGTTTTTTCAGAACTTAAACTTCGAAATTTGGAATGCATGGAAACTTTCGAAAGTTTTTCCAGAATTTGAACTTCGAAACTTTGACATGCATGGAATCTTTCGAAGGTTTTTCCAGAATTTGAACTTCGAAGGTTTGGTGTTCATCCAAACTTTCGAAACTTTTCCAGAATTTGAACTTCGAAGGTTTGGTGTTCATCCAAACTTTCGAAACTTTTCCAGATTTTCTAGATTTGAACTTCTAAGGTTTGGTGTTCATCCACCTACTACTGCACACGATCCCCAGATTCCATCATCATCTGCATGTGTTGGTCCATCATCGGAACGAGATCGGCTAGCATCTGAGCTTATACGTAGGGGATTACAGATTGTGACTCCATTTGGTGAAGTTCATGATATATTCACTGAGTTAAGCAAACTCTTCATAGGAGACGATTAGTTATTGTGTGTTGCCATTAAATTTTATAAATATATTTTTATATTAATATTTTTTTTATATCTATTTCGTATAAGTAAATGATTAAAGTTCAATTTGTTACCATATAACCATAAGTAAATTATAATGTCTAAAAGTTCAAACATAAATCTTTATAATAACTAAATGTCTAAAATTTAAACATATAATCTAATCTTGACTTAATGAAATACAAGATGATTTGTCAAATGATGGATCAATGTGTTCCCAATGCTTAATACGTTCTACATAAGCTATTTGCCATGTCTTTGCACAATCACTACAAAAGTCTTTCCATTTTTGTGAGGTAGGTGGCAACGGACAATCATACTTCAATTTGATCTGAACAATAAAATAGTAAACATTAATTTATCTAAACAAACAAATATTATTATTAAACATTACTATAGATCATAAAACTTACCTGTACCTAATGACTTTCATTGATGAATCCAATTGCTATTAAATGATTAAGAGAATAATCTTTCGATAGTCCTTTATTCAGCAGAAAGAATGTCATATTCAGATTACGCGACAACGATACCAATATGACATTATATCTTGTTGCAATCACGTAACCTAAATCTGGTATAGTCATCCACTTATCTTTTCCTTGAGCACCCAATCTAGAAATCATCAACGAATCTTGCACGGTTTCAACGTTGTCGTTGAAAACTTTGGAATAAAGGTCTTTATGTAAATTAATCTCTTTCTCCAATTGTGTTCGAACTAAAGGCCAAGATTCTTTTGTCCAACCTAACAAAGCTCCAACGGCGCGATACCCACAATTTCCATCAGGCTCAACATCATTATGTCCTCGATATACGGATGAATGAATGTAGGAAAATGTATCTTAGATAATTGCCTTGCATGACGCTGTGATGATTGACTTGCAGGACACTATGATGATTGACTTGCAGAACGTTGTGATGATTGACTTGCAGAACGCTTTGATGATTGACTTGCAGGACACTGTGATGATTGACTTGCAGAACGTTGTGATGATTGACTTACAGAACGCTGTGATGATTGCCTTGCAGAACGCTGTGATGATTGCCTTGCAGAACGCTGTGATGGTTGATTTGGAGATCCATGATATGCATCGACATACTCCCAATATGATGGATCACGAGGACTATCAAATTATTTTATCTTTTTAGTACCTCATTTGGTTTTCACTTTATCAGGTGGTGGAACCATTGTTGTTGTTTGTGGAAATACAAGTTCACGCACCTTTGCTCTGAATATCCTTTGACCAACAATATCTTGTTTCTTCATGTATGCCTTCATTGCTTCCAACTCTTCTGAAAAATCACAATCTGATAAAGATTCTTCATCTTCCAATTCTTGCTCAATGCTTAATTTCCTCCAAAAAATATGAATGCTATCTAAGGGAATAACATTACCAAACATATGCAATTTTGCCAACTCACAAGCACATGGTAATCCATGAGTTGTTCTGATTGAGCAACCACATTTTGTTTTGTCAGTACCTACAATCTTCATCCTCTTCAATTGTTTGTCAATCATTTCAAAACATTTCCTTGATACACAATGATGTAATCTCTGATAGAATGGTGAATTATACCCATGCTCCACATCGAGAATAGATTTATGAAAAGTTGATTTGAGGCTACACAATTGGTTCTTCAACATCATATTCACAGCATCCCAACTTTTACACAAGTCTCCCTTACTAGTCTGCAACATGTTTTTCAATCTCCAATGAACAGACTCCGCTCTACAAATAAATTAAATTAAAACAAATCACATAAATCACTAAATCATTTTCTAAAACAATACAAATCATTATTTAAAAATACTTGTTGGTCGTTGTGTTTCCTAAATGCATCACTCTGTTCGTCCGAGCCATGACAAATCTTTCTTTGTAAGGTGTCAACCATGAATCTTTAACATAATCAACAAAAAGAATAATATCGGCACACACTAGCTCAAAGTGTTGCAAGTGATGATCATACTCCTCCACACTAGCTGAAAATACAATTTTTTTCCATAAATCCATTACTTCATCTTGTCTATCCTTACTCACATTGTTTGCATCTTGCCCCAACATTTTTTTCAATATGAAAACGACACAGCAAATGAATTGAAGTAGGAAATACAACACCAATAGCATTCATCATGGCAATATCTCTATCCGTCACAATAACTTTAGAAATTAAATTTTCAGATACGAACAACTGTCTTACCTTTTGAAATGCCCAGATGAAGTTATCTTGTCGCTCTTGTTCCAAATAGGAAAATGCAACCGAAAATGTCAAACCAGTAGATGTTACACCGACAACTTCAAGCAACGGTAACCGATATCTATTTCTTTTGTATGTGCTATCACATATCAAAACAAAATGAAACGTGTTCAACAGCTTTATACAATCAGGATGCGTCCAAAATATGTCTCTTAGAACATCTGAATTATCCCGTCTTCTTGTCCAGTGCACATAATTTTCATTTTGTATTAACTTCAACAGATGTTGCACCTCTGTGTACAAACCTCTCAAAGATGATCGATAAGTACTTCTTGCTTTATATATTTGAGTGGAAATTGTGACATTATCTTTATTTTTCTCTTTCAAAGCATTCAAAATGAACCTTGGTGCAAGCTTATACTTTGTCATGTCATTGACAAATTTTTTCTCCTCTTCATTTAGACGCCCCAAATATGAATGATCGTCTAAAGTATCGGCTAAATCGTGATTGTGTGTTCCACAACGAACACTAATTTTCCATCCTTCACCCAAACTTGATCGTATACATCTGAGTTTAAACGGACAGTTTTCCTTGTGAGAACAAGTTACTGTTGATTTTGATTTTGATTTATATCTTCCGCCTCTTTCGCATCCCAAAATTAATTTATCTTTTCTGCCTCTCTTTCCCGTTGCTTTATCTGATCGAATGGTAACAATTAAAATTCCATTTTGCATTCCAATTTTCTTTGCCCATTCTCGAGAAGGAAAAATCTACAACATATATTTCAAATAAAGATTTCAGATTAAAATGAAGATTTAAAATAAAACATTAATACATGTTAATACATTAAATTTCGATAAAAATACCTGATCAGTGATAAATTTATCTGTAGAATCTATAGTCGTCGTTGTAGTAGGAACCTCAACTCTACTCATGACTAATTCTAAAAAGTTTACTCAATTTAATTAATAATAATAATAATACAATATTTAAAAAATAAAGGTAAAAATTTTCCAATAAAACCTTCGAAAGTTTTATTTTGATTTGAAACTTTCGAAATATTTCGAAACTTTCAGGTTACACCAAACTTTTGAAGCGTTTCGAAAATTTCCACTTCCAACAAAACTTTCGAAATTGTTGATGAATTCATAAAAATTTGTACTTCGAAGGTTTCAACATCTTCAAAAGTTTAAAAAAAAATAACTTCGAAAATTTGAAATTTTCAAATTATAGGGTAAATTCCAAAAGTTCCGAACATACCAGGTTAAAAAGTGAATATTATTTTTTTGAAAATAAATTTATAATTATTAAAAAGAATATTTTAGACATTTTAAAAAATTGGGGGTGGAAGATTTAGGTGTAGGGGTACATGGTATAATCCTCCATTTTAACATGCTATTCATGTTCTTCAGCCCACATATTGAAGGACAAAATGCGCCGCGGCTAAAAAGACAAAATCATGTGGACTAAAGTGGGCCATAGGCCCATTTTTTTATTTTTTTTTGTTTCAAAGAATTCAAGAAAGACAAATGCAGCCCACAAAAAAAATCCTATATACGTTGGACGGTCACATGCAGGCCATGACAACAGCACCCATATATCCATCCTTTGAACCCTTTCTAATTTTGAGGAAAAATTCCATTTTAGTGATTTCAAAATTAAAATTTGAAAATTGAGGTGGATTTGAAGAGACACATATGCATATTTTTATTCATTTTTATTAAATATTGTTTATATATTATAAGTTATAATCTTCTCCCTGTATAAAATATGATTGTAATATTTTATTGCTTTATAATAATTATTATTTTATTATGTTAATTATAAATAAAGAAAATGCTAATAAATGTCCCAACGGCAGGGACACTTGTTAAGACATCGAAAATTGAAAATTCAATCTTAAAAATGGTCCATTCAACTTGTTGAAATTTTAAATTTTGATATTTTATGCATAAATACTTTACTTTTATTTTCTTTTTTAGTATCATAACAATGACTTTTAGAGTATTTGTTTCCATAAGCTTTATAATAAATATGATTTTTAAATAAAATATTATATATATATATATATATATATATAAAAGAGTAGGTCGAGACTGAGAAATCTAAATTCCATCAAATGTGAAGTTGTAGATCAAAATTTTAACCTTAATAAAAAACGAAAACAAACGTGAATTTTCTCCGATTAATCGGAGATGGATGTGAGGAGAAAAAATCCATCCGGTCGTGCTAACTATTCTTAGTTCATTTTCATTGAATTTCAACAATTGCCGGAAGGATTAACACCTTCGGTTAAATTATTGTGGTTACTAACTACATGAGTTTAAATATAATTTTTTTTTCTTCTTTTAAAATGACATTTTTTACAAATAATTTCTATTTAAATGTTATTCATTTTATTTATAAAAAATTATGTCATTTTAATCCCTAGTAGCAAATAGAAAAAAAATTATTTTAATCAAATATAGAAAATAATTAAATACATTTAAAATAAACATTGCTTTGTGTAAACTGTAATCCCTAGTTGAACCTTAAAAAATGAAATTTAAATACCTGTTTTAATTATAATATAATGAACTTACAAATATAATTTTTCAGTATAAAACTAAAATATTACGCCCAAAAAAAATCTTTTAAAAAATATTTAAACCTACTATCTATTACTAGTAGCTAAGCATTCATAAAAAAATAACTATAAGTATTAAGCAAAAATTATTATTTACTAAAAAAAACAAATATTATAAATAATAAATGTGTGTGTTGTGTGTAGTGTGTGAATTGGAAAGGTGGAAATGGGGAGGAAGCTTCACTCCCATACTTGTTTGCTGCAGAAGACAACAAAAGGGATTCTTTGGAAAAGTGAGTTTCAATTTTCGAACACATCTTGAGGTAGTAGTGATCCACTTACAAGAGTGTTTCTGTTTCACTGCCTATCTATTTGCACCCCATACTTCTTGGATCGATATTTCAAATTCTTTTTAATTATATTTTTATCTATTTTGTGTAAATGTGAATACTATAATAATTAAATAAAAGATATTTTATTATATTTATCTGGTCAAATTTCAAATATAAATATCATATTTTAATTAAAACTTTGCATTTTATATAAACTTTATATATTATATTACAATCAAGTAACTTTTATAAAAAAAAAATTTATAATAACATTTTATAATTTCTAAATTTATTTGTAATGCAGAGTGCATGGGGCAGCTGCATGAGGGAATACTTTTGGAGGCTTGTCTAGCTTAATTCAACTGTGGATGTTGATATAATCTTTTATGTTTGTTTATTTTTATCGAATTATAACTTTCCATAGTATAAAATACATTATCAAATTCTAATTTCTGATAATGTATTAAAAAGATGAATGGATAAAATTAAGAACATGATGATCATTTTCCTAATTCAACAATGATAGGCCCAAAAAAGAATTTACTCTCTTTATGGGCTTTGGACCCAATGACAAGGGCTATGCAGAATCTATAATCTATTTAATCTATCGGTAATTAATTTCTGTTGACAAAAAAAAATCTATAATTAATTTGTAAATTTTGTATAAAAAATTCTATAATTTATAAATTAGTAAATTATATATTGTGAAACGAAGCATTACAATATTATGTGAAGTTTTGATTTTTTCCAAAATTTGTGTTCTCTATTTAGTTTTAGTTCTATTTTGATAAGGATTAAACTAGCAACATTCACCTATAAATAGGTAGGAATGAGAATAGGTTAGATTGTTCGACATTGGCCTACGTCAAAGTCTAGGTCAGGCCAAACTTTTTTCTTAAATAGATAAGATTAAGACTTTTAAAAAAAAAGTCTATTTAGTTAAAAAGGTCAGACTACAGGTCACATAATAAGTTTTTTAGGTCTATTAGGCCAACCTATTTAAATAAATATAAATAATATTTTTTACTACTATAATTATTATATTAAATTTTGATCTTTTTGTTATATATTCAACTTTTAGTAATTTACGCATATTAAACGCATTTAATTTTTAACATATTTAAATGTATTATTATAAAATATAATTTAAGTATGACGTATATAAAGTCATATTCTTCAAAATGTGATGTTTAATATCAAAATAGAACTTAATTTCATTGACATATTAACTCGTTAATCTATTTAAAAATACGTCTGATTACTTATTCAAAAATGTTAAAATAAAATAGGTTTTTAAGTAGACTAACAGGTCATACCAGACTTCTATCCAGGCCAGACTCAGACCTAAAAAATAAGTTTATGATAAGCCACAAGCCAGATTTAGGCCTTGAATTTTTTGACAGGCCAAGCTCAGGCATAGCAAAGCCTAGCTCGGCTCAGCCTATTCTCACTCCTATAAATAAGGTATTTAATTTTAGTTCTAACATTTTTTCTTCTCCACTAGTAAAATAGAAATAGTTACTGATATTCTTCGATAAATAAACTCAATAAATAAGAATTTAAATTTTATTAATTTTATAATATTGCAACGAAAATAATATTACGACAAATAAGAGATTGCACATAATAAAATAGTACTGGAACATGTCAACAACAAAAAAAGTACTAAAATTAAAATGTTAGAATAGATTTTCTAACACATTTCTAAACACACACCTTTCTATTGATTAAAAATTAAATGAGATCCATAAAAAAATAACTTCAGTCTAAAGAACATCACATAATTTTATCTTAGATGATTTGTGCATGTATGAAAAGAAAAAAATATTGGATGTGGTTTATAGTTAATGATAAATGGGCAAATCAATTAACGGTTAAGAAATAAAGTTGTAATTTAGATCATAGAATGTAAATACAAATTTTACGGTTTGGTCAAAGTTAATAATTAATTGTCAGCCGTCAATACAATTGACTGAACATTAAAGTATTTTTTTTGAAAGATTATAGTTAATAATTAGCTGTTATGTTAATATTTTTTCATTCATTCAATTTTGAACTAGAGTCATCTCCTTCTTTAACCCCGTAGTTCAAACTAGATGAGTTACTCGCCCCCACCCTTGAATTGAAGTTGTTGTTCTAATGATTTGTTGGGGTGGAATTCGATCTTAGTATTAGATTCTTGTATTGAAAGTCTTTTAAACAGTGTAATCAGGAAGTATGTTCGTGTTCTGTTGATTGTAACGGCGGCGCAAATATATGATGTAAGAGACTCACATTTGAGAATAAGATTATTGACTTCAAATGTGAGTGATATATCTCACAATAATAATGAATACTCTAAATATTAAATATATAAATTTAGTAATAATTTGGCAATTGCATCAAATTATACCAAGTAATAGCAGTAAGAATTTTCGTCTCCATAAACAAATGAATTTGAATGCTTTTGGTAAGAAAAGGTAAATTAAAACGTTTAATTAAAATGATTAGTTTGAATTTCCACCTCTGTGCTATTAAGATAATGACTCTAACTAGAAATCAAGTCTATTTCATAATTAAGTTCAAATTGACAAAAATAACTTCGAATCAATTTCTTGCCTAAAAAACTCATTTTTCCTAATAACAACTTTAATCCCTTCTATTATTAATCAAATCATAAAATGTATTCATTTGTAAAAAACACGTGATAATATTCCTATATCTTAACTAGTATTCCCTTCGGTGAAGCAAACCCAAAATCAATTCGAGAATAGTCAATTAACAAACAACAAGGATAAAGATTAACCATTAATAAACATCAGTTGCATAATCAAAATTCATAGTCAATTACAATTACATAATATATCAAGTATTAAAATACTTAAAACGATGATCTCAATGTTGGAATAGAAAAAACTTGTTTATCAATTAAAACTGAAGCTATTGAATAGCCAAAATTACAAAGCAGAAGTACCAGACGAACCGGTACAGTAAAACAGAAGCAACAGACGAAACAAAATTACCAGAAGCAGAAAACGCGGCCAGAAGCAGAATTGCGCGCCTGCTTACTCGGTCTCATAACAACATAAGTAAAAACTAATTACTCTATCATATTATTTGCCACGTTTATTATCCAACTAAAAGACTAAATCAACTATTAAACTGCTAATCAATCTGACAATTACTCCATAAACTGGACATACGGCCTAACAATCGCTCCCCTAAACTGAATATGTCAGAGGCATTTCAGTTCACTTCTTCAGCTGACTTCATTCCAAGTGCTTTTCTGAGTTTCTCAAACACTTCCAACTTCATGGGTTTAGTCATAATGTCAGCCAACTGCTCACTTGTACCACAGTATTCCATGTCAATTATTTCATCCTTCATGAGATTCCTTAAAAAATGAAACCTAACATCAATGTGCTTACTCCTACCATGGAAGACTGGATTCTTTGCAAGTTTTATTGTAGAAGAGTTATCACATAGTATCATGACACTTCTACTTTGAGTGCCTCCAATCTTTTTAAGTATTTGTTGCAACCAAATACACTGACATGCACAAGAAGCAGCTGCCACATATTCTGCTTCTGTGGTTGAAAGTGTTAGAACTGGCTGCTTCTTTGATAACCAAGCTACTGCTCCTCCACTTAGCATGAAAACATAACCAGACGTGCTTTTTCGATCATCCAAATCCCCTGCATAGTCACTGTCCGTGTAGGCAAGCAACTCATCTTTACATCCCCTTTTGTAGAATACACCAAGCTCAGTAGTAGCACTGATGTATCTTAGAATTCTCTTGGCTGCCATCATGTGAGACTCCATAGGATTGGCCATAAAACGACTTATTAGACAAACACTATAAGCTAAATCAGTTCTTGTGACTGTCATGTACATCATACTTCCCACCATTTTCTTGAATAAGGTTGCATCTACCTTCTTACCATCTTCTTGTTTTGTTAGTCTATTACTTCCTGACCATGGGATTCTTAACTCCATTGCAACTTTCTAGACCAAACCTTTTTAGAACTTCTTCAACATACTTCTTCTGACCAATGTGAATGCCATTGAAGTTCTGCCGTATTTCAACTCCCAGAAAATACTTCATCTTGCCCAGATCAGTCATTTCAAACTCCTTTTTCATAGACTCTTTGAACTCGTTCACCATAATTGTATCGTTGCTAGTAAAAATGAGATCATCAACATAGAGACTTACAATTAGGATCTTGTTCTTCTCTTCTCTTTTGATGAACAAGGTGTGCTCATAGCTGCTTTTCTCAAACCCTTCCTTAATGAAGTAGCTTTCAATTTTGCTAAACCACGCTCTTGGTGCCTGCTTTAGACCATAGAGTGCTTTCTTTAATTTGTATACTTTCTTCTCTGCCCCACTGACCACATAGCCTGAAGGTTGAGCAATGTAAACATCTTCATTCAGCTCACCATGAAGAAAGACACTTTTGACATCAAGCTGAAAGATTGTCCATCCATTTCTTGTTGCCAAGGTTATCACTGCTCGAATAGTATCCGACCTAGCAACTGGAGCAAAAACTTCATTGTAGTCTACTCCTTTCTCTTGTGCATATCCCTTAGCCACAAGACGAGCTTTACACTTATCTACTTCACCCTTCTCATTTAATTTGGTTTTATAGATCCATTTTACACCAATTACTTTGGACTCCTTTGGTGCATCAACAAGCTCCCAGGTTTCGTTCTTTACAATAACATTGAACTCCATGTCCATTGCATCCCTCTATCTTTTCCATTTTACTGCTTCTTCATAATAAATAGGATCATCAGAAGATATAAACAAAACTAGATTTTGTACCTCTTCGTCTTCTTCTGATAGTGCTTCTCCACTTGTATAATCTTGAAGATAGGTTGGAGCTCGAGCGACTCTTCTTTCAGGAAGTGTAGATGTGGTAGTATCACTGGAGATACTACTGTGACCAGAAGCAGTTGAAGTGGCTAGAATATAACTAGAAGGGGGGTTGAATAGAGATATTCAAGGTTTTTAAAATTTTGTTACTGTTTTAATATGCTGTCCTCTTTCAGAGGATGATTTATCAGATGTTGAAAGTTGAGAGAGAGAATAATGACACACGAATTTTTATACTGGTTCACCCAAAGATGGCTACGTCCAGTCCTCACACTCTTGTGAGTTTTTACTAAGTATCAAAAGCTATCAGCCTCTCACTAAGGTTGATTACAAACTGTGTATTCTTAAGCTTCACCAAGCTTACAATTCTTTCCTTCTGATTTCTCTTCAAGTGTTACTCACTTGAAGGTCTAAAAATGATATGAAGTAGTTTGATAGGATTCACTTTCTATAAAGATGAAATAAAGATCTAGTGAAAGATTGTAAAAAAGCTTGAAAGGAGATTGATAATTGCTCTTGATAGCTTCTGATATTTTTCTGTTTTTTGCTCGTGTAGTTGTGTGTGTTTGCTGAAGAAGAGCAGCCTTCCTTTTATAGGGAGAAGGAAACTTTCTCTTCAAGAAAATTTTCCTTTCTGGCCGTTTTTTCAAGATGTAATGAACCTCACTGTTGTTGCAAATTTACAGCCTTGCCATTCTGTCCTTTTACAGCCTGGCACATGGGAGGTTACTTTTTTACTTGGCTTTCCAGGATGATAGATCATTCCATATGTTTTTAACAACTGGTCGTGCTCTTTTCTGGTTCCAAGTCATGACCCTTCTCTGGTCGTGGATGATGCAGCTTTTGATACTCTGGAACTGTTAGTTGTTCTTACTGTGAGAGGATGAATGAGCAGCTAGAAATTATCCTCTGGTAATTTCCTTTTGGTGTCTGAAGTTCACCTTATGGTATCTGACTTCTGATGTTTACCTTCCAGAGTTCATCTTCTGATATTTATCTTCTGGTGTGTATTTTCTGGAATTCATCTTTTGATGTTTATCATGTGAAGTTTGTCTTCTGAATTTATAGTATTCATTTTCTAGTGTATTTCATGTGAAGTTCGTCTTCTTAGTTTTATCCTTTGATGTTCATCTTTTTATCCTTTGATAAGTTTATTCTGAAATTCATCTTCAGATGTATATCTTCTGATATTCATTTATGATTTTCATCTTCTGATATCGGCCAATCTGGACTAACAAACTGGTCTGCTGAGATCCTCTGATCTCGGCCAACACTGGACCATTTATTCTGTCCTTCTGGTTTCGACCAACACTGGGCCATTTATTCTGACCTTCTGATTTCGACCAACACTGGGCCATAGTCTGATCTTCTGATCTTGGCCAACACTGTACTTGGTCTGGATTAGTTCTGGACAAAGGATATTTCAGTTTGGACCTTTTAGCTTATCTTCTGATTAATTCAGGACTGTTTTTCACTTCACTGCCAGGCCATCTTCTGGTCAGAAGAACTTGTTGAATAAGTCTGACTTATGATATCTTCTGGTCTGGATCCAGTCTTCCTCTGGCAGGCTTCCTTCTGGTCTGGTCCATGTCTCCTTCTGACTTTGTTTCCTTTTGATATGGGCCAGCAAAGATATCCTCTGGTGATTTAAGGATGCATCCTCTGGTATCTTCTTGATGCATTATCTGGTGTTTTCAACTCTTAGGTTTTCTACTTTAGCTTCTGGTCTTCTGTTCCAAATATTTTGCTTCTGGTTTCCCAGATGTTCTGCTTCTGGTGTTTTTCCAGATGTTCTGCTTCTGGTGTTTTCCAGATGTTCTGCTTCTGGTTTTTTCCAGATGTTTTGCTTCTGGTGTTTTCCAGAGGTTCTGCTTCTGGTGTTTTCCAGATGTTTTGCTTCTAGTGTTTTCCAGATGTTTTGCTTCTAGTGTTTTCCAGATGTTCTGCTTCTGATGTTTTAACTTCAAATTTTCTTTATGGATTAAACAGCTTTGTTTCCTGCATGCATTCAATCTTCTAGATAGGAGGTTGCGAGCTTTGGATCATGTTCCTTTCTTAGTACAAAACTTAAATGCACGCATTAGTGTAATCATAATCTTAAGATAATTTTGTTATCATTAAAAGAGATTTTTTCTCAACAATCTCCCCCTTTTTGATGATGACAAAATTTCTTTAGAGTATTTAAAATAAAATTGTAAACGTGTTGTTTTTTGAGTATGAAGCTCCCCCTCAGTATGAGCTGTAAAGAATAGGGGCTCCCCCTCAAAAAGTGCATAAAAGAATTTAAAGATTTTTTGAACCAATCTGAATACTTTATATTGATTAAAATAAAATCATACAAAAAATGGTTCAAAAGAAAAAAACATAGAGGATTGAATTACGATAATTTCAAAAAAAAAAACATCTTCTTGTCTAAAATCCTAATCCTTGACAATTTTAATTTTAATCTTTCTCCCCCAAATTTGTCAACAGCAAAAAGTCAGTGGGAGCCCAGAGGATGGTGAACTACTTTGAAGGAGAGGAATCATCAAACGAGGAGGAGGTTGAGGGACGAGGCAGTGGTGAAGGAGGATGAACAGAACGTACTGGAGGCCGTGCTTCTGGAGCAATAGGCTTGACCAGGTGCGCTGTGACCCATTCTAGCACAGTGCTAAACTGCGCCAGAGTTTGATGAAAAGTGGCCATTATTGAAAAAAGTTTTTTCTGATCCTTGCGGATCTTTTTCAGAGCTCGAAGTTCTTTGTGGGAGTGGCATTGTTCAGGCTTGGTATCAGTGGTGGGAGGAGTGAAGTCATCTGGAATAGGATCCTCATTGATGCTGGTGCTTTTCATTTGGGAGCAGGTTCCTTTGTTTTGTGAAGAGTTTTCTCCAGATTTAGCCAGGAAGGATTCAAGTGAACTAAATCATCCTGTAACTTCAGGAAGTGGTGCAGGAGCCGGTTCATAGATGGTTTGATGAGCAGAGGGAGTAGGGACAAAATTTGTATGGTACATTTTTGAAGGAGATGAGAAGATTTGAGCCATGGTGCACGAGAGTTGAGCTGGTTGTGAAGGACTAGTAGGAGGATAAGGAAAGAAAAATGGTTTTTGTAGATTTTGGGATGTGTCCAGAGGGTCAGACGGAAGCGTATTTTCTGGAGGTGAGCCTTTGAGATCAAAAAAGTGTTTGGCACAGTTTTTCACAAGTTGAGATGGTGAACTGAGGTCTTCACCTTCTGCTGAACAATGGTTTTGATTTTCAAAAGGGACAATTTGAAGTTGTTCAAGAGGGTGGACATTTTTGGAGGGTGGTGAGGACGGGATATTTGGCTCTTTGTCAGAAGAAGAATTTGATGCGACTGGAGGTTGAGATGGTGGATTGGAAGTTGAGATCTGTTTTGATTTTTTCTTGGATGGCTGTTTGTGAGAGGGCTTTTCAGTGGGATCAAGCCGCATTTGGTTAACATTTCTTGCAGAGAATGTGTTGTTGAAGGTGATAGAGTGTTCATCCTCTAATGGTACATTAAAAAATTTGAAGATTTTGGTGAGAATCATTCCATATGGAGCTGATCTCCCAAGATATGCAGCATTGACCATGAACCTAAAGATAATGTTTCCAAGATGAAGAGGGGTTCCAGAAATGAGTTGATGAATAATCAGACTGCCCAGCTCAGTTACTTTCTCATAACTGCCAACCCTGGGAACAACAGAGTGTACACAAATATTGTGCAACACCCTACAGATTGGAAGTAGATTGGATGCAACCTGGGGCTTTGGAGGATTGATAAAAATGTTGGCAAGGACAGCAGAGCGAGTAATCATGTAGCTGGAATACCACGCTTCAGAAAAAAGATAGGGGCCTTCATCACGAATGTCAAAGATTTGACATAGCAAAGTTGGGGTGAGCTCAATATGTGCCCCCTTTAGAATAACACTGATGCAGTTGTCCCCTTTGGACACATTTGCAGCAGCGTAGAATGCTCTGACATGTTTTGGATATTGAGGTTCATTGATAAGAAGGAAAGGAGACCGACCAAGTTGATCAAAGATATCTTCTACATAAACTCCTCCTAGAGTTAGACCTTTTAGGTCAATAATTTTTCCATTTATAACAGTTTTGTTCTGCCATTTTTCTAAAAATTTTGCTTATAGGAGAGAGTTTTCGAAGAGAGGGATTTTGGGTGATTTTGAATAACTTTCCTTTTTGAAGTAGCTAAAATGGTAGGTTTGGAGGAAGGAGTTTTTGAAGAATCAGAGTGAGTTGCCTCAGAGTCATTTGAGTAGTTTTCAGTTTGAATTTCAGAAGAGTTTGAGGAAATTTTTCTTTTTCCAGCAGATTTGGTGCGAGCCATTTTTGAATACAGGAGGTTTTGAATATTTACAAAGGGTAAATGAGTTAATTTATAGAGAAAAAATTTGAACCATTTGGAGGGAAGAAGTAAGGAGGCATAGGTTAATCATGACAATCTAGGGAGATGCACAGGTCACTTATCCATTGGGCAGTGAGTAAGAAACTGAAATCGAGGCACCTTTTTGCAGAAAGGAGTGTAATCAGCAGTGATGTGACTTGCCTGCCTTTGACTTTTGCAACTTTCAGATCTTGGAGGAGGATAGAGATTTATCTGAGTTGTCCATCCTCAGATTTTTATTTCTTAAAAAATAAAATAACATTATGATCTAAAGTTTTGCAAAACTATTTTTGGACAATTTTTGAAAGATTTAAGATGGAAATTTTTTCTAAAATAGTTTTGAAACGATCCTCCTGGATAGGTTTGGTGAAAATATCAGCAAGTTGATTTTCAGTTTCAATGAAAATTAATTCAACATCTCCTTTTTGAACATGATCTCTTAAGAAATGATGTTTAATTTCAATGTGTTTAGATCTAGAGTGTTGAATAGGGTTTTTGGAAAGATTAATAGCACTGGTGTTGTCACAAAGGATAGGAATTTTTGTGTACCTTAAAGAGTAGTCTTCCAATTGATTTTTTACCCAGAGAATTTGAGAGCAACATTGAGCAGCAGAAATATATTCAGCTTCTGTAGTTGAGAGAGCTATGGTATTTTTTTTGTTACATGCCCAACTAATGAGAGATGAGCCCAGAAATTGACATGCTCCACTTGTGCTTTTCCTCTCAATTTTGTCACCAGCATAATCAGCATCACAATATGCCAGAAGATCAAGATTTGAATCCTTTTTGTACCAAATTCCCAGATCTGTGGTTCCAACTAGATACCTGAATATCCTTTTTACTGCAGTGAGGTGTGATTCTTTAGGGGATGATTGAAACCTTGCACACATACCTACTGAGAACACAATGTCAGGTCTGCTGGCTGTTAAGTACAGCAAGGATCCAATCATTCCTCTGTACTCCTTTTCAGAAATAGAGGATCCTTCATCATCTTGATGTAGTGAGGAGGATGGATGCATAGGAGTGCTCATTTGTGGATCCAAAGATTATGTCATCCACATAAATTTGAACAATTAACATATCCTCATTATGAATCTTTTTAAACTAAGTTGTATCAATCTGACCTCTTGAAAAGCCATTCTCTTTTAGAACGCAACTCAACCTTTCATACCAAGCTCTAGGAGCTTGCTTTAATCCATAAAGAGCTTTTGAGAGCTTGTACACATGATCTGGTTTCTGTTTATCCTTGAATCCAGAAGGTTGGTGAACATACACTTCTTCATTTAAGAATCCATTCAAGAAGGCACTTTTGACATCCATTTGATATAGTTTTATTCCTTTATGTGTGACATAAGCTAAGAGGATTCTGATTGCTTTGAGTCTCGCAACAGGTGCAAATGTTTCATCATAATCAATTCCTTCTTGTTGGTTATAACCTTGTGCCACTAATCTTGCTTTATTTCGAATGACCTCTCAATCCTCATTTAGTTTGTTTCTGAAGATCCATTTGGTTCCAATGATGAATTCTTCCAGGATGGGGCACAAGATTCCACACTTTGTTTCTTTCAAACTGAGACAGTTCCTCCATCATGGCATTCATCCATGATTGATCACTTATGGCTTGATCAATGTTCTTTGGTTCAACTTGAGATATCATGGCCATGTTGATTGAATCTTCTCTCAATGATTGCCTTGTTCTAACTCCATCAGCAGTATCACCTATGATCAGATCTGGAGGATGATATGTTATAGTCTTCCATCCTCTTGGAGGCTGCTAAGAGGTTGGATCAGAAATGTCCTCCTAATTTGGGTTGTGAACTTTAGAGGATGTATTTTCATATTCTTCATTTTTATCCATGTTTTCTGTTCTTTTGATTTGAGCTTTATCATTGTTGTCAAATGTAACTGATCCTCCATCTTTTGATTCAAAAGAGATAAAGCAATGCTTATCTCCTGTCATATGTCTTGAGCAGCCACTGTCCAAGAACCAGGGCTTTCTTTTGTTGATCAAAGGATGTACCTGTGTCAGAATTTAGAAGAGACTTGGGTACCCATATAGAATTGGGTCCTTGGTGGTTAGTCCGACCTTTTGTAAGGATTTTCTTTTTGTGATAGCAAATGGAATCATGGTGTCCATGCTTATTACAAAATGAACATTTCCTTTTGTTACTTTCAGCTTTTTTCTTAGCAAGACATACTTTGATAGTATGTCCATGCTTTTTGCAAAAAGTGCACTTAGGTCTATCCTCTAGGTTCTTAGGTAGAAAGAAGTTTTCATATAGTTTTTGTTTTTGAGAACTTTTAAAACCAATTCCAGCTTTGTCAAATATACCAGATTGAGATCCCATAATTTTTTTAAATGTTTATGTGGATTTGACAAAGTTGGTAATGTCATTTTTTAGTTCTTCAACTTTGTTTTTCAAGTCCTTCTTTTCTGTGTCCTCTTCAGGAGGATGGATTTTGACATTCTCTTTGTTTAAAGTGTTTTGTTGCTCAGACAATTTTTTATTTGATTGCTGCAAGTCAAAAATGATTTTTTGAAATTCTTCATTTTTAGCTTGAAGTTCCTTATTCAGTTTCTTTATTTCATAATTTTGGTTTTTAAGAAAACCACATTTTTGAGATAAAGTGTTTGAGTCATTCAAGAGATTGTCAAATTCTATTTCTAACTTTTCATAAGAAGGACATAAATCAGTAATGCTTACCTCATCTGCTTCTGAGTTAGCCATGAGACAAAGGTTGGCTTCTTCTTCCTTTTCTTGCTCGGAGGATGATTCATCACTGTCATCCCAAGTTGCCATCATAGATTTGTTCTTGTGGTGAAATCTCTTTATGTTCCTTTTGTTTAGAGGACACTCAGTTTTGTAGTGTCATGTTTTATTGCATCCATAACAAGTTATCTGGCTTTTGTCAATCTTTTCTTTCTGAGAGGATCTTTTGTCTTGTCCTCTTCTGTTGACTATTCTTTGGATTCTTCTGGAAAGTAGAGCCAGTTCATCCTCCTCTTCAGAGAGAGGATATTCTGAGTTATCCCTTTTTGAGATAATTTCAGAGTTTTTGGAGGATGGACTTTCAGTTTGACTAGATTTCAATGCAATCATTTTTCCCTTTTTGCTTGGTTTATCAGCAAGCAATAGAGGTTCATGAGCTCTAAGAGTTCCAACCAGATCTTCTAACCTCATGGTGGCTAAATTTCTTGCTTCTGTGATGGCAGTCACCATGGGTCTCCATTCCTTTGGTAAACTCCTTAATATCTTTCTTATTCTCTCTTGGACAGAGTATTCTTTTCCCAGAGACCTTAAGTTGTTGAGGATGATTGTCAGTCTTGAGAACATTTCATCAATTGTTTCTTCCTCCTTCATTTCAAACAACTCGAACCTCTTACTCCCATGTCAATTCTGGCTTCTTTAACATGACTTGAACCTTCATGATGGATCTTCAAGGTGTCCCATAGTTCTTTAGCACTTTGGCATTCTTCAACTCTATCGTACTCTTCCCTGCTCAAAGCACACATTAGAAATAAATGAGCTTTAGAGTTTAGAAGTACCTTGGCATTTTCTTCAGCTGTCCATTGTGTTTTAGGTTTTTCTTCTGAATTTCTAGTATTCATTTTCTGGTGTATTTCATGTGAAGTTCGTCTTCTTAGTTTTATCCTTTCATATTCATCTTTTTATCCTCTGATAAGTTTCTTTTGAAATTCATCTTCAGATGTATATCTTCTGATATTCATTTATGATTTTCATCTTCTGATATCGGCCAATCTGGACTAGCAAACTAGTCTGCTAAGATCCTCTGATCTCGGCCAACACTGGACCATTTATTCTGTCCTTCTGGTTTCGACCAACACTGGGCCATTTATTATGACCTTCTGATTTCGACCAACACTGGGCCATAGTCTGATCTTCTGATCTCGGCCAACACTGTACTAGGTCTGGATTAGTTCTGGACAAAGGATATTTCAGTTTGGACCTTTTAGCTTATCTTCTGATTAATCCAAGACTGTTTTTCACTTCACTGTCAGGCCATCTTCTGGTCAGAAGAACTTGTTGAATAAGTCTGACTTATGATATCTTCTAGTTTGGATCCAATCTTCCTCTGGCAGGCTTCCTTCTGGTCTGGTCCATGTCTCCTTTTGACTTTGTTTCCTTCTGATATGGGCCAGCAAAGATATCCTCTGGTGATTTCAGGATGCATCCTCTGGTATCTTCTGGATGCATTATCTGGTGTTTTCAACTCTTAGGTTTTCTGCTTCAGCTTCTGGTTTTCTATTCCAGATGTTTCGCTTCTGGTTTCCCAGATGTTCTGCTTCTGGTGTTTTTCCAGATGTTCTGCTTCTGGTGTTTTCTAGATGTTCTTCTTATGGTGTTTTCCATATGTTTTGCTTCTAGTGTTTTCCAGATGTTCTGCTTCTGGTGTTTTCCAGATGTTCTGCTTCTGGTGTTTTCTAGATGTTCTGCTTCTGGTGTTTTATATTCAGATTTTCTTTATGGATTAAATAGCTTTGTTTCCTGCATGCATTCAATCTTCTGGACAGGAGGTTGCGATCTTTGGATCCTGTTCCTTTCTTAGTACAAAATTTAAATGTTAGTGTAATCATAATCTAAAGATAATTTTGTTATCATTAAAAGAGATTTTTTCTCGACAACAGTATCACTGGAGGTACTACTTTGACCAGATTCTCCTTCTTCTTCACTTTCTTCATCACTGGAGGCATATGTGTCTTCATCAACTTCTCCCTAGTCAAGAATGTCATTCTTAGCTTCTCCTTCTGTCTTTCTCCAATCCCAGCTTTTCCCTTCTTTAAACACAACATCTCTGCTAATTATCACCTTCTTTGTAGTCGGATTGACCATTTTGTATCCCTTAGACTCTTCACTATACCCTATCAGCACACACTCTTGACTTCGAGCATCCAACTTTGACCTATTTGCATCTGGTACATGTACATTTCCTACACATCCAAACACTCGGAAATGATCAACATTAGGCTTAACTCCACTCCAGCATTCTTCTGGTGTTTTATTCTTTGCAGTAGAAGTTGGACTTCGGTTGAGAATGTGGCATGTCGTTCTCACAGCTTCTGGCCAGAATGGAGTTGGCATATTCTTTTCTTCTAGCAAGCATCACATCATGTTAAGTATGGTACGATTTTTGCGTTCTGCAACCCCGTTTTGTTGAGGAGTGTAGGCTGTAGTCAGCTGTCTCTTAATACCTTCGAGTCTGCAAAACTCTGTGAATTCTTTGGAGGTGAACTCCCCTCCTCTGTCTGATAGACCAGACTCCTTCTCCGCAATATTTTTGAAGCTTTTAAATGTTGTGAAAGCTTCACTCTTTTCATTTAGAAAATAGACCCAGAGCTTGCGGCTCTGGTCATCAATGAAGGTTAGTAGGTACCTTTTGTTACCATATGACTTTGGAGTGATAGGTCCGCAAATGTCTGAGTGTACAAGCTGTAGCTTCTGTGTTGCTCTCCATTTGTTTTTCTTTGGAATGATCTTCCGATGTTGTTTCCCTTTCATGCAGCTTGTACACACATAGGTTGGCATCTGAAACTTGGGAAGTCCTCTAACAAGTTCCTTCTGGTGTAATAAATTTAGACTGGTAATACTTAAGTGACCATATCTCTTATGCCACAAGTCACCAGTATCATCACTTCTCACACTTAGACATGCAGAAGATATATCCACCAGAACATTGGCCCGAACAACAAACATTCTATTAGAGGTCATACGTGTGTGCATGATTAGTCATCTTCTAGGATGATAGAGTCTGCATTCTCCATTTTGTATCAGGATAGTTAACCCTTTCTCTTGTAGCTGACCCATACTCAACAGATTGTTTTTCAACTCAGGAACATAATAAACATCAGAGATCAGCTGAGTTGCACCTTCTACTTCAAGTCTGATGTTGCCCTTCCCTTTCACTGGCATTCTGAGATTGTTTCCCAGTTTCACTGAATGACTGAATTGTTCATCCAGCTCCACAAACCATTGCTTGTTTCCTGTCATATGGTTAGAGCAGCCATAATCAAGAAACCATACTACCTCTTTCTTTGACTTGTTGATCTCAACATAGGACATCAGCAGAAGTTCTTCCTCCTCATCCAATTCTGCATAATTGGCTCTTCTGTCCCATTCTGGACACTCATTTTGAAAGTGTCCCAGTCTGTGACATTTGAAACATTCAACTGTAGCTTTGTTGAAAGTTTGTCTGCCTCTACCTCTACCTCGTCCTCCTCTATTCATGCCTCTGCCTCTGCCTCTGCTTGATCTTTCATCATATGTCACTTTTAACACTTGTTCTTCTTCCTGGTGTCCCAGCATCCTCTGTTCATGAACAAGCAGACTTCCATGTAATTCATCAATGCTCAAGGTACTTAGATCATTTGACTCCTCTATTGAGCAAACAACATAGTTGAATTTGGAGGTCAATGATCTAAGTATCTTACTAACCACTGTACTTTGTTCCATCACCTCACCATTTGTCTTTATTTTGTTGACCACGGTTAGAGTCCGTCCCAAGAAGTTATCTACTTTCTCTTCTTCTTTCATGGCCAGTAACTCAAATTCCTTCCTCAAGGCTTGAAGTTGTGCTCTTCGTACCTTCGTGGACCCTTGATACTTCTGTTTCATTGAGTCCCAAATTGCTTTCGATGTTCCCTTGTCAAGGATTGTTTCCAATATTTCTCTGTCAATAGCTTGAAACAGAAAATTTTTCACCTTTAAATCCTTGAGTTTGGCTTCCTCCACACTCTTTCTCTGAGCCTCACTTGCTGGTGTATTTCCAACTGCTGGTGCTGGAATTCCCTCGTCCACCAGGTTCCACATCTCCTTGCTCCTAAGGAAATTCTCCATTGTCATTGACCAGTAATCATAATGGCCATCAAATTTGGGAATGGACGGCTGCACAAACCTTTTTGAGGTTGACATGTTAATTTCGTTGTGTTTTACTCACACACTCAAACTCTCGTGTTTGTTCTGGACTTCACTTGTCCACACACACTCTCACGTTTATCAGGCCTCTTTTGAAGCTCTGATACCAATTGTTAAAATACTTAGAACGATGATCTCAATGTTGGAATGGGAAAAACTTGTTTATTAATTAAAAATGAAGCCATTAAATAGCCAAAATTACAAAGCAGAAGTACCAAACGAACCGGTACAGTAAAACAGAAGCAACAGACGAAACAGAATTACCAGAAGCAGAAAACGCGGCCAGAAGCAGAATTGCGCGCCTGCTTACTCGGTCTCCTAACAACATAATTAAAAACTAATTACTCTATCCTATTATTTGTCACGTTTATTATCCAACTAAAAGACTAAATCAACTATTAAACTGCTAATCAATCTGACAATTACTCCCTAAACTGGACATGTGAACTGGACATACGGCCTAACATCAAGGAAGTTGATCTAATCTTAATCATAAAAACTTAGCTACTCATTCTCTTTGGAAAATATAAGTGAGACAGTAAGAATTACACATGGTTGAATCGAATTGATTTTTCAATCTTGTTCCTAAGGTTGAGTCTTCAATCTACTTCGTTGTCAATGTATTCTTACAATCCTTAGGATTAATGCCAAACTAGAGATCCCTAAAAAAATTGATAGAAACTCTTTGTATAAAAATGCAAAACTGAAACAGTGTTTCCTATAGACACATTGTTGTCACCATGAGAAATAATAAAAAGTGAAATTGACAATTTGGAATTTAATGCTCATGAAGCACCACTCTACTCTAAATGACTAACATGATAAGTTGAACCACTTATAATTAAAATAGAACTTCAATATTATGTCAACTGTTGAACAACATCTCGATAACCCAACATGATTGTTGCACCATAATTTTTCAATTTATTTTTTAATTTCAAGAAATATATTTTTTATGGTAGAGTATAATAAATTCTTGAAATGGTAATCTTCAAGCGTGGTGAAGTATATAAAATTATTGTAGTGGTTTAACTTTAATTGAATTATACTAGTCCACTGATAGGTATGATTATCAATGTAAATAATGTTGTACTATTGTATTATATTTCAAAAGTTATAAATTATTTTAAGAGTTAAATATATTTTAAGTCTATATAGAATTTTAAGATTTCAATTGTAGTCTCTATAAAATAAAAATACTATTTTTAGTTTTTAGAAAATTGTTGGACAAAAATGTTTAGTCTTTGTTGAAATGAAACATGCTTAGATGTCCTTCAACTTTAAAACCTTTGAATGCAACAAATAATGGAAGCATAAGATTTATCAATTTCAAGGTGAATATTGTTGGAGTCAAGACGGATTCAAGGAGGGGTGGACGTTGGTCTCAGCTCTCCACCTCTCCCTCCCTTGAATATTATTTATATTTTTAATTAATTTGTGTATAAAATAAATAAGTGAGTCGTTCATTATGAGACAAAGAAAATAATATATATGATAACTTTTCAGATCGGTCCCAATTTAATAGTTTTTTGGATTTGTACCTAGTTGGAGTTGATTTAAATTTTAACATAATTTTGAAACAAATTTCTCATTAAAAGGGAGATCGTTGGTATAAGGGTTTATTAGAACTCTTATATTAGATTTTAAAAAATAAATATTAAAAAATATATTAATAAGATGACCTATATATTAAATGTCTAAAATAATAAATAAATATGTGATATTCAATACATTTATGTGGTTGTTATTAGTTTGATACAATGATTTATGATTCAAGAAGTTTTTCTCTTAGTTTTTCATATTTTATTCTTTTACTATAATTGTATTCTTTAATATTTCTAAATCTATTTTTTCATTTTTTTGCTTTGGTCTATCTCTTATTTTTCTAACATCCACATCAAATATACCAGCCGATTACGTTATTCGCACATTTTTATCATTAAAATTAGATACTTTTTTTTACTCTAAAAACTAACACTTATTTTTTTTTATAAAGTTAATATAGTACTTTTGGTTCATGCAATATGGAATCAATCTACTTTTAATTTTAGTTCCATATTATAGGGATTAATCTAAAAACGGTGATATGACGTGATGTGTGAATCATTATTTTCTTCTATAAAATGTTTAAGTAGCAACATTGACAACTATTAAATTAAATAAACTAAATTTTTTATGTAAAAAGAGAAAGAAACAAATATGTCTTTCAGCTTTTGATTCTTTTTATATTCTTTAACAAAAATCTCTAATTTTTCTCCACAAATCCTTAAATTATTTTCTTAAAATTGCTTCTCTAAAATAATAGAAAGTTTGTGAAAATATTTTAAAATTAATCACATATAAAAAAGTTTGTGTAATTTTTTATTTGTTTTTTTTTAATATCAATGTCAAAAGGTAACACATTTTTAATAGTATTTGACTATTTATTTATCTAACGATAACTCCGTGTGAAAATCATCCGGCTAAAAAAACAATTTAATGTGAAAGTCAATTGCAATCTAAAAATTCAAAAACTAAAAATTAAATATCATGAAACACATAGAAAATGATAATGGAGATTTTGATATTTTAAATAAGATTATGAAAATAATTAAGAATTTTGAGTTTGAAGATAGAAAATAAAAAAAAGAAAAGGAAATAGAAAACACATAAAAAATAATAATTCAAATTTATCACATCATTATTTTTTTATGATTAAATATCACTATAGACTAAAAGTGGAGAGAAATGAAATTACAGAAATAAAATCTATATTAATATTTTTAATTTTACAAAGACTAAAATTAAATTAGTCTCGTATTGTATTGTAAGAATAAAAAACAACCATTTTTAAAATATCTGATACGGATGAAATGTCATTATTCTCTATTTTTAAATTATTGATCTCTAAGGAGCAGGAACTCATCGTCGTGGCAATCAACTCCATGTGATTATATCTTTTCCTGACATGTGAACCTAACAAAAATGATAATTAATACGAGCCACCATCCCAAAATAATGAAATGTCTTATGCCTATAATTCACATCGAAAACGTGATTCATTTTTTATTATATATTATTTTTTAATAATTTTTTTAATATATTTTATATTAAAATTTATATACAAAAATATTTTTTTATTTTTAATAAAAGAATAAATGTTAAATTGATAAATAAATAACTAAATTATATTAATAAAATAAAATAAAATAAAATAAATTAAATAAATTGAAAACTGGCTGCAAAATAAGAGCAAAAATAAAATAGAGTTGTTAATTTATTTGCATGCTGCAAAAATAAATATAGTGAAATTGTTAAAATATTATATCACGTTATTTTTTTTGATACATCTACTCATCTGCATTAATTTTGATGTATTTTTTTTCATTTAATTTTTTTGTTTTGATATTATTAATATAATTTAATTTTATTTATATAACATTTCTTCATTTGTTAAAAATAACATAAAACATAATGCAACACATGGTCGGAAGAAAAATTTTACTTTAGATAGTTATCTGTCTTGCGACCTCATATATAAGGATATATTAAAAAAAAATTATTTAAAAAAAGAATATAATAAAAAAAAATCCCAAAAATGTTAACTTATAATGTTATAAATTGAGTTTTAACATTTAGATCTCCCGCTTCACTGCAAGACCAAGAGTGTTTATGGTTGGGTTTTTTAGAGTATCCAAACTATATTTTTATAAAGTTGGTTTATGGTTGGAATAAGAGAATAAAGTGATAGATGATTGTGTGTTTAATCTCTAATTCAATAAAATATAAAAAATTATTAATTATTAATATTGGTTGGTGAAAAAATGATTTGAATTTTAAATTATTTTCAAAATCGCAGTTTGAGAAACACACAACAGTTTCATGGTTAACGGTTAGGTTTAATTCAATTAATCGATTTTGTTTGAAGTTAATTTAATTTTATTATTTTAATTTTTTTATATGATTTTTCAATTATTTTAAAATAACTAATTCATGGTTATATCTCCTACTACTATTCCTATTATATTGACGGTTTTGTATATTGTGTTGAATCATGTACTTTTAATCATTTTCATTAATTCAATTATATTGACTTACATAAATTTTTTATACTTAAAAGTATTATTGTAAAATAGAATTTAAATTGGCTATGATATAATAAATAATTTTTAAGTGATATTAGTAATACTACTAATTTTTTAAATCAAATAATTAACCATTACACTAGAAACATGGTATTGAGATTTATAAGGGATTTTGATAGTTTAGAGGAGTTGAAGTAACTAAGTCATGAGTTTAATTTCTTTTATAACAAAATTAAGAACTACCTACTAATATTGACTACTTAAAAAAAGAAATATAAAGTGGTACTATCGCCGTGCTTGTCTTAAAAAAATTATTAGTTTTTTTTATGATAAAACGAATTTTATTTAGTCAAATATTATTATTAATTGTAATTAATAAAAAAAATAATAAGTTGAAATATAATAAATAAAGATATACTAATAGAAAAATATAATTAATATTATATTGTTATCAAACAATCACAAATAATTTAAGAAAAAAAATATTTTATTTTAAGATTGTTTTTATTTATTAATACGGCTTTTAATAAGAGAAGGAGAGTGTTACAATGCTAAACTCCAAACTGTGTTACAGTTATAGACGCAAACGCAACGAATGGATAAGATTGTCACACACAAAATATGTTTTGAACCATAAGGCACAAAATTAATTGATTGAAAATACAAAAGTCTAACTATATTGGGCCACTTGTATATTACACACTGACAAAAGAAAACAAGAAAATTGATTCCTCGAGATGACGATATGTACGGCTGGTGTATGGGGTGTATCTACCCTCCAGTTTTCATTCAATTAAATTTGCCTGCAATGATATTTTACTACCATACATCACTGCTTTATAATTTATTCATTCAGAAAAAAACAAAGTGAAAATTAAGATGTCGCAGTCTCCCACCCAATTAAGACACCTACTAGAGACACAAGATGTGGCAAATCCTACTACTCATATTAGTGTCTCTGTTGACTATCCATCCATAACTAAACTCTTGAAAATAAAATAAAAGATTTAATGTTCTTATACATCTTATGTAAATATAATACAATCTGTTGATTAAATGGATATTTAATGTTAAAAGTTATAATTATGTAATAAAGGATGAAATTAAAAATTAGTATTTACTATTAATGTAAAATTAATTTAGATTGACCGTGTTTTTTTTCTAAAATAAAATTATTGTGTTATTCTAAAAGATAATTCTTGAAAAATTGAATTCTTTTAGTAGTTTTTTTGTTTTATAGATACGAAATCCCCTTTTAAGAATAACTTTCTAAAAAATATGAATGAAAAAATCTTTTTAGACATGATGATTGGTTAATATTTATTATATTCATGGGATTATTTTGTAAAAATAAGATATATGAGTAGTTATATAAATTTAATTAATTCTCAAATTTACGGAAATATTTCATTTCCACCAATTGTTTTAGGAATAAATAAGATCGTCTCAACTACGTTAGATGTCTTATTTTAATCTTAAAAATTTGGTTCATCGTGAAAAAATACTTAAAATTTAAAAAGAATTATTTTTTATTTAAATTATAATAACATTAATAATATAAAAAAATTGTAAATAAAATAAAAAATATTGAAAACTTTATTCTATTTTTTGTTATTCCTAAAATCTAATTTTATTTATGAATTTTGGAATTTTTTTGTTTTAAAACCTATAATACATAATGAACTTTCATTTCTTAGTAGTATTTTTTGAAACGTTAGTACCCTTAAAAAAAAAAACGTGGATCATATGCTATTGATCTACGTGCATAGACTCATACCGGGTCTTGAGAATAAAAACATGATAGAAGGTGAAAGTTATTTTATTTGTAGAAATATGTGATATGTAGAATTTTTTATGGAAATATTATTTTTTTAAATTAATTAAAATGTTTCATTTTAAAATTAAAATATATAACTGTCATACTTTTTAATCCTTTTTGGGTCAATAGGAGATTGTAAATTGGGGATGTGACCAGCTACTTCTGTATTTTTTTTTTTCATTTTTAAAATTGGATTTTGTTTTATTTAATAAATTAAAAATAATTAAAAAAACAAAATATTATTAATAAAATAAAATACATTAAATTGAAGAAAATAATTTAAAAATTAATAAAAATATATTAAATAAAAAAATTAATAATTGAATACATTAAATAAAAATTAAAATTAAAAAAAGTAAATTATATTAATAACATTAAACAAAATACATTAAATAGAAGGAAAAAAAATACATCAAATTTGAGTAGATGGGTCAGCACCATTTGAACAATTTTTCCTAGTATGACTAGAGACTCGACATAATCAGTATTTTCTTGGTACTTTGGGCGACCTTCCTTAACTATCAGAATTTGAGATTGTGACACACCTTAACACCCTCGTATTCTGGCCAATATATTTTGTTTGGTATAGATTGGAACTGGTATTCGTAGACTTTTAATATCGTTTCCACCTTGTACACATTATGTATAAGACTTCAATAATCATATTTTATGTTAGAACATGTTGCTGTAACATGTGAAACAAACATATGTAAAGCTTAATATTTTCCACAGTCGCACCACTTTTTAGGAAGGTTGATTGTGAAATGACCTATTGGCTGCCCTTCTCTTGGATTTACTGTCTCGTGGACCATGAAAGTATAGTTTCTCTTATCAAAACTATCAACTTTATGACTATTGGATTTATGTATTTCGGATTTCGTAAAATTTATGCATTTTTCCGTGTATACCTGGCCAGAAGCTAGAATTATTGCGTGTAGTTCTCTTTTTGTTGGAAATAATGTCCCTGTCTTGTAATAAGTTGATTTAACCAAAGCAGTGATGGGAATGTTACGCGTGCATTTTAATACTTTGTGTTTATCAACTCCACAAGGTTAGTTGTCATGTGACCCCAACGGCTACCTCCATCGAATGCTTTAATCCAACTTTCTCGTGTTATGTTGTCTAACCATTTTATAGCCTCCCCGTATACTATACCGATTTCACGTATGTAATATTTATGGTAATATTTATACGTAAACTCATTAATTAAGTAACATATATTGACACAATAAGCAATCCGTCAAAAATTATTAAAAATTACACTAATTAAAAAAAATTGAATTATTATCTATAGAAATAAATTTTTTCTTCAGTGCATTATCCTTAAATTCCCTTACAATTTTTTGTTAAATATGTAAGACGCATAACACATGCTTTGGCGAAGGATGTTGCCACCCATTTCGGATTATTATAATCACTCTTAATGGATTCGTGTCTATTTGAAATCAAACAAATGTCGGTTTGTGAAGTGACGTATTTTCTCAAATTTCTCAAAAAGAAACTTCAAACCTCTCTTATCTCACCATCCACAAGAGCATAAGCAATAGAAATTACATTATCATTTCCATCATGTGCAACTACTATCAATAGTGTTCTCTTGTACTTGCCGTACAACCAAGTCTCATCCACTTGTACAATTGGTTTGCATAATTTAAACGCAGATATGCATGGACCAATTGTCCAAAATAGTCGATGAAAGATCCTTATCCCACTAGTCAAATTACTCTTATGGTGAGCTGGAATGGTTTCAATTTACCAATCAACCACAATTCACTCTTTTTGCGTTTTGAAGCTTTGCATCTAAACAAACAATTTGGACTTAAACATTTAATAACGTACCTTTCTGAATCTGATTTTTGTACCCAAAATTTAATGATTGTTTTAAATGGTAATGTTTGATTGCATGTACGCATTCATCCTTGTTTGCAAACTTCATTTCAATTGCAAGAGTTTCATCTACTGTTGGGACTTCGTTAAAGAACGTGTGATCAAATTCAGTTGATTGCTCTATATTCTCTAAATTTATGTTCTTCAGGTGAAACGGTGAATCAAATACATGTAGGATATGTTGTTCTTCTGATTCTATATCTTCGTAAACATCAATGTCATTGTCAGAATCACCAGATGATTTATCGAAGTATGTTTCATCCTCTTCACTGTAATCGCCTAATTCTTCCTCGTTGATATTATATAAGAAACTCAGTGGAAGATCACATTGTGGACTTGTTGGGGGATATTCATGATGGAGTTGAAAACTATTCCGATGAGTTTGTTCAATTTGGCTGGAGTATGGTTCATAGTTCTGTGATGGAGAATATAAGTCGGGTTGATAAAGGGTGTTTTGATCAAAAGATTGGGTGTAGTTGAGGCGAGACATGTTTGAGGTCAATGGTTGATCAATGTTTGTTGATGTAGGACCATCTTGGAATATAACATATAACTCGATGGTGCTGAGTTGTGACTACTGTGCATAAACATCAAACATCAATTGAACATCTTCGTCATCGCAAACCTTCATCAGTTCAAACCTTGTTGTATTTTACCAAATAACACAATGTGTCGATAAACTATATCAGTTATCATGATTTTGTCGTCGAGCTATAACTTTTTTAATAACATTCTTTAGACGAGCAAGGTTGCTTCCAGAATGTACTTTGAATGCCTTTTTATAATCACTTACAAATGTTTTACCTTCAACTCTATCGAGAATTGAACCATTGTAACAAAAAATACAAATTACTTGTTGAGCAACCATGATTAAGTAATTGATTAAGTATGAATTGTTAGAAGTTATGGTGAGATAGAAAGTGTGGTGAGATAATGCAATTTAGTTTTCTATTTATACAAGGTATAAGGTGTTGAAACCAAATCACAAGTAGTCATGAAGTTGATAGTTTTGATCGGAGAAACCATACTTTCATGATCCACGAGACAGTAAATCCTATATAAGGGCAACCAATTGGTCATTTCACTGTCAACCTTTCTAAAAAGTGGTGCGACTGTGGAAAATATCAAGCTTTACATATGCATTGTTCACATGTAATAGTAACATGTTCTAACATAAAATATGATTATTGGAGTCTTATACTTGATGTGTACAAGGTGGAAATGATATTAAAAGTCTATGAAGAACAATTCTAGTCTATACCAAACAAATGATATTGACCAGAATACGAGGTGTTAAAGTGTGTCACAATCCTCAAATGCGGAGAGCCAATAAAGGTTGCCCAAAGACTAAACGCATTCAAACAGAAATGGACACTATAGGAAAAGTACCAAGAAGATGCAGATTATGTCGAGTCTCTAGTCATACTAGAAAAAATTGTCATGTCAAATTTGATGTATTTTTTCTTCTTCTATTTAATGCATTTTGTTTAATGTTATTAATATAATTTACTTTTTTTAATTATAATTATTTTTATTATATTTTTATTTAATATATTTAATTTTTTTTTATTTAATGTATTTTTATGAATTTTTAAATTATTTTATTCAATTTAATGTATTTTATTTTATTAACAATATTTTGTTTTTTTAATTAGTTTAATTATTTTTAATTTATTAAAAAAATAAAATCCAATTTTAAAAATGAAAAAAAATACAAAAGTAGCTAGTTGCATTCACAGGATGCGAGCTCTTATTGGCCCAGAAAAAAAATTATTCCCTTATCGCATCACGAGGATGCGAACTCGTGAAGTAGTTAAAAAGTAGGACAATTCTATATTTTAAAAATGAGACATTTTGGTTAATTAAAAAAAAAGGAGATATTTCAATAAAAAAATTTTGATATCTAAAACTTAATTTTATAATCTTGTATCAAATGTAGAAATTTATATTCGTAACCTTCATATTTTCAGTAATTATTTTTCTAATCATAAAGCAAATGTTCTCTAGAGCTAAAATAATTTTTTTTAACATTATTACGTTATCAATCAAAATTCAGACTATTATAATACTTTTTATCAGCACGCAAAGAAGCATAAACAATTACAATTTGCAACTTAGTGAATGTGAAGTGTTTTAGAAGAAATAAAGTGCATTAATACACTTTATATAATAATTAACGTTCATAATAAGCACAACTTTCTTTTTTGAGAAGTAAGCACGAGAATAATTTATGTTCATAAATTTTTTATATAATATTTAATTATATATTTATATTATTATTATATTGTTATTTTTGGTAAATCAAAGTATCATCGCACACAAACATAAAAGATAATTCTAGAGATAATTAGTTTAAAAATATATATAATAGAGATATTGAGAATGAGATCTACCTAAATTGTTTATATCTCCTAACATACATTTTTACACATGTAACTACTAACTAAATAGTTAAATATGATTTTGTCGTTGGAATGAAGAATTAATTGGAGTATCGATTAATAGTTATCGACTATGATTTTTTCGTCTTTAAAGTGTTACGTTGGTGAAGGAATTATGACTCTTAGTGATGGATTCTATAACTATTTTAAAGATTGCTAATTATTCTTTTTAAAATAAAATATAAACAATAATAGTAGTTAAAATTTGATGTATTTAAACTAAATTTTTAATTAGATACATCAATATTTCAACTATCAATTTTGCTTATATTTTATTTTAAATGGAGTATGGTATATGAGTGTTTAAGCTACTAAACTAATGAATGCATAAAGTAAAACAATATAAATATAAAGATGCGTATAAAACTTGTTTGATTGATTGTGTGATAACTGACGCTTTTGAGAATATGTGACGTCCCACGATCGGCTCGTCTTCTCTATCTTGACAGTATTTCTTGCTGCCATTATCTGCACTCACTTTTCCTCAAGTTGTGCCCTCATGTTGATAGTTAAGAGTGCTAAAATGCATAACCCAAATATAATCGCCAAATTATTAAATTCTATTGAGCTTTGACCAATTCTTATGTCTTTGCAACTATTGTAGACATGTGTAGTCTTGAGAAAAATTCGACTGATCCATATTCGATTGTCTTTTTTTCGTCTGACCTTATTTCAATTGAGAAAAAATCGAATAACCTTAAATTTGACTGCTTGCTGTTTTTGACTAACAATTTATTTATGATTTTTTATACTGAAAAAAAAAAGACGTTTAAATAAACTTATTATAGTATAATGAAAATGCACTGACACCGTAAAATTATTTTAAACTGTCATTCAATAACTATTAATGCTACTGCCACAAATACATATTATAAAACTATTTTTTTTTAAATAACCATCAAATATTTGATTTTAATTGGTTGTCTATGTAAATTGAGTTTACAATGATAATGTAAAATGAGTTTACAATGATAATGCATGCCATATTTTCTCTAATCGTGATCATCTTTAATTAGATTTTGACACTGTTGATAATTTATAACTACTTTTGTAAACAAAAAAATTTATAATTTTATTTTTGAGTTAAATAGTTTTAATCGGATCCATAATATTTTTAAATAAATTGTAATTAGATTACTCAATATAAGAGCCAATTATAAATTATTTTAAATTTCAAAGTTCTACTAAAAATATTTAAAAGTATAGTTATCAGTTATTTAAGAGTTTGGTTGGATATTGAATCAATTTTTGTCAAAAAAGGATTTAATAAAAAAAAATTAGTTTGTAGACCCCAAAATGTGTTGCCTTTAGATATGAGATATACCTACTAGATTAATTATTTTAATGATTAAATAATATTTTTACTCCTACAAAATTTTATTATAATATTTTTAATTAACAAATTTTATCTACTTTTAGTCTTTTAGTATTTTGTTTGATTTTATTTTTTGTTCATAATTTTAAATTTATTTTTATGTATATTTTAATTTTTTGAAAATATTTTTACAATAATATTTAAAATACTATACGGTAGTTTTTCACAAAAATTTAACTTTTTTAATAAATAATAAATTAAATATAATTTTTAATTGTAATAATTTAAAAATCTATTTTTAATTAGGAATTATTTATTAAAAAATTCGAGACTTTTGTAAGAGAAATTGTTAACCCCTTGTCCTAAAAACAACAGCAAAATTTTGTTTGAGTTTGCAATTTTTTTAAGTCCATTATTATAAAATGAGTGTCCGCGATTGGTGTTGAGCGCGTCCGAGATTCCCAATTCTGTAGGTACTCTTTTTATTTGACCCCACCAGACCCCGCCCTATCATATTCTATCCACATGCGCTTCCCCTCTTAAAACTCTCTTCACACTTTCTTCTTTTATTCTTTTATTTCTTTTCCAAAATTTCCCTTATTTTCAATTACAAACTCGTTATTATGAAAATAAAAATTTTATAAAGTCGTTATTTTCAGGTTATATACATTACTTCATTTTCCTTTCTAAAAAAAATTATTATCTTTTTAAAGTAATCTATTTTTTAAAAAGTATTTAGCCATTAAAATTTATTTTCTTAATCATAGTGAAATTAAAAATAATTAATTTAATCGTAGTTTTGATCATATTATTATTACTAATTTACGAATTTTTCTATTTTAAAACTCGACAGTTTTAACCAATCCATCATATTTTTAAATTAAAAAAACAAAGATTTGATATATTTTATTTTATTTGATGTAAAGTTAAATATTTATGATGTTTTATTTTAATTTTATATGAATTAATAATTCTATATCACGTTATTTAAATTATCTCATATCATTATTTTTTAGTTAAAATATAAAAAAATATTAAAATCATAAACCTTTAAAATAAAAAAATTAATTTTATAAATTAATAAAATTAAGAGATTAAAATTATAATTAAATCAAAATACTTTCACCTTATAATTTTTTTTCCAAAACATTATCTTTTTTTTCCATAATCCTGTCTTGTATTCTCCACGTTAACTGTTTTTTAATACTGTAAGTATATTCATTACCATTAAATAATTCATCATTCAATTCATACAATATTCCTCATGTTTTCCTACCTAATCAGCATCGATTATCATGAAACATAATTAGAATTAGAGAATTTTATTTTTCTTATATTACAATTTGTATAGATATATTTAATATTTAAATTTACAAATAAATAATTTTTAAAAAATATTTTATATTATCATTTAAAAAATTATAGTAATTAAATCTTATTTATCAAAAGTATTAATAAAATATTTTTTTTAATTTTAATATCATATATTTTTTTAAATATAAAAATCAATAAATAGTTTTTTATTTGATAAAATAATTATTAATTTAACAAACAATATATTAAAACCCTTCGATTTGATATGCGAATGCATCATGATTTTTTTAATTTATAATTACTATATAATATTCGCAATAATTTAAAATTAACCCAATTTCCCACCCCTCGTGTCTTTATAAGGTCCACATTCACTGCACCTTTTTCTTCATTCTCACCTTCTTTCTTCCTCTAAAAAAAAAGTCTCACAAAAATGGCTTCCACTACTCTCTCCCACACAATGAATCTCACGATCCTCCTCGTGTTATTTACCTTCACAGTTTCGCTAGCCTTAGACATGTCGATAATCTCGTACGACAAAACCCACACCGACAAATCAAGCCACAGAAGCGAAAAGGAAGTGTTGACCATGTATGAGGATTGGTTAGTTAAGCACGGTAAAGTTTACAACGGTCTAGGTGAGAAAGACAAGAGGTTTGAGATCTTCAAAGACAACCTTAAGTTCATCGATGAACATAATGTTCTGAATTCGACCTATAGGTTGGGTCTGACCCGGTTCGCTGATCTAACCAATGAAGAGTACCGAGCCAAGTTTTTGGGAACTAGGATCGATCCGAACCGGAGGATCCGTAAGGTGAATTCAAAGAGCAATAGATACGCGCCACGTGTCGGTGATAAGTTACCTGAGTCTGTTGATTGGAGAAAGGAAGGTGCTGTTGTTGGAGTCAAAGACCAAGGAAGTTGCGGTATGCACTTACTTCGATGTTTTCACTTAGCTTTTCTAAAAAAAAAAAAGAGGAAAACGCTAAATTCTTTTCTTCGTTTCTAATCATCATTGTTTGATTTTTTTATTTATTTTATTAATATCCATTATCTATTATTGTGAATATTTTGCTATATTCATTATTTTCGATTTATTGATTGATGTTGCTCGACCGTCCACGTGATCTAACGATATCGGGATAAAATATCTTTAGAACTTTTTTTTTTGTGGATGAAAAATATTAATTTTATTTTTATTTTTATTTTAAAATTTTATGGATATGTCCTTAGGATTATATAATTCTGGCGTGGTTTTTATTTGCGATCTGAGTCTCGTATGAAACAAAATTATTGTTTTGGTCCTTTTGGGTGTTTGAATCGAACCTGTTCCCGAAAATTCATCTTGATTTCTATGTGCTTATAAAACTTGGTCGCTTTGGGAATTGATGATTGATTGTGAATTTTAGTTAATAAAACTTTCGATTTGAGGATTGATTGTGAAATTTAATAAAAATAACTTTGGATTTGAGGATATTATTTTTGTTTCGTACTGCTAATTTAGCTGCAAGGCATTGATAAGACATTGATACCTAGAGGTTTAGATTCAAATCAGTGGGTTTAATTGCTAGACTACTAAAAAAGTTTATTATTTTTTTAACAATATAATTCTCTTTTGTATTGTAATTAAATTTTAATCAACAATAAAATTGTTGATTAATATAGTTTAAATTTATGATTAATTATGTTTAGAGAATAATTAATAGATATAATAAGTGTAAATACTTATTAACCATCAACAAAATGTAATTAATCACAAATTTCAATGTGATTAGCCTCATTTTCAAGATGCTTAAGTCCAGGTGTAATTGAATACTGCTTGAAAATTACAGTTAATCTTATTCAAATTTGTAGTTAATTATATTTAATAGATAATTAATAAATTTTTCATTTAAAATAAATAATCACATATTTGAACTTTGTTAACATATTGTTAACCTACTTACCTACCATTTAGTGAATGGTCAATGCCTTAATTGAATAATATTCATTAACCAACCATTTTGTTTATAGAGTACACCTAGATATTCATATGGTTTGTGCTTGTCAATCAGACTAAGATTTTTTAGCTCCCTAGAGTACTTAATAATAATATAGCTCTATTTATCTTACCATACATCTTTTTCTAATTGTCAAAGAATAATGATTATCTTTTATTTCTTTAACTAAGTAAATTAGTATTAATCACTTCCTTCGCTCAAGGATTAACTGAGTAGTATAAACATGAACACAACACTAACATTGACATGCAGACTTCAATAATAATTTAAGAAAATGAAAAATGATGACACATGTGAAACATAAGACATATCTTTAATTTGAAGTGTCGGTGCTGACTCTAAAGAATATCTTGTTATTTGCAAAATTTGCTAATTTTTATATGTTTTTTTCCAATGAAGGGAGTTGTTGGGCATTCTCAGCAATTGCTGCCGTGGAAGGAATAAATAAGATAGTGACAGGAGATTTGATTTCACTATCAGAACAAGAGCTGGTGGACTGTGATACATCATACAACGAAGGATGCAATGGTGGACTTATGGACTACGCCTATGATTTCATCATTGATAATGGTGGCATTGACTCTGATGAGGATTATCCCTACCGTGCTGTTGATGGTAGATGTGACCAATACAGGGTTAGTATCTTAATCATTGATTATTTAATGATAATAATGATCATTAGATCAACAACCTTGATTCAAAAGAATAAAGATACGTAAATGAAAACAATGAACACGTGATCAACCAATTATGTTTACACCTCCGACTGGAGAGAGTTTGTAGTACCTTTCAATTAAAATTGAAGTACTACTTGTATTTAAATATTACGGTCTGGATTACAAAATTACTTTTTAACAGTGCTGCGGGGGTTTCCCCTCAGTCGTAACCCAACAAATGTTTGGGTTTGAGCTGACATGTCAACTTATCGTTAATTATGAGTCTTACTGAACAATAATAATATATGCTTGTGAAAGATAGATAATTAGTGCTACTAATTACCTTTAATTCTTAGATTGGTTTTTAATCTGTTTGGTTATTTTCTTTTGTGTGCAGAAAAATGCTAAAGTTGTTTCAATTGATGATTATGAAGATGTTCCTGGCTATGATGAATTGGCCTTGCAAAAGGCTGTTGCAAATCAGCCTATCAGTGTTGCTATTGAAGGAGGCGGTAGGGAATTCCAGTTATATGAATATGTAAGTTTCTAAACTAATTATACCCTGAACCAAGGAAACACGGATTGCCTACAAGATTTATGAATTTGGGCTCCTGACCGTAGAGAATCACATATTTGTGTGGTCTTAGACTCGTATTCTGACTATCCAAAATATGAGTTTGACGATCCAAATTCACAAGCGTGATTTGTCTAATTGTTGATTGATGCATCTTAGATCTCTATCATTTTGCTATGAACATCTAATGGTGTTGCACAAAATGATAAAAAATCAAGGATGCGTCAACAATAACAAACAATCTATTTACTACTGGCTATATAGTATAGGAGAAATGAATGGAGAGTTTTATCTAACTATACTTTTGGAATTTTAGTTCCTTTTTTTCTCTTTTAAACCATTTATTCTCCTCATTGCCAATGCATTTGATATAGACCAAGATGCTCGATATTGATTTTGAATAAATATCAAGTATCCATATTGATTTTGAATAAAAATCAAGTATATACAAGTGGTTTTGCTTTGGCTATCCATCAAATCATCTTCAATATAGCCTACTATTATATTTCCGGAACTTTTTGCATTTAGGCCGTGTGTGGATAAACAACTTAATTAAATACTTATAGCATAAGGATTTATCATATAAGTGTTAATATATAAACCAATCAAAACTGTCCCTAAATGTATCCCATTTGTCTCTTGTTTATCAGGGTGTGTTTACAGGAAGATGTGGAACAGCATTAGACCATGGTGTTGCAGCTGTAGGATACGGTACAGAAAACGGTAAAGATTATTGGATTGTGAGGAACTCATGGGGTTCTAGCTGGGGAGAAGCCGGCTACATCCGCCTCGAACGTAATCTAGCTTCAAGCAGATCAGGCAAATGTGGAATCGCAATCGAGCCATCCTATCCAATTAAGAATGGACAGAATCCTCCTAACCCTGGACCATCACCTCCTTCACCTGTGAAGCCACCATCTGTCTGTGACAGTTACTATAGCTGTGCTGAAGGAACCACTTGTTGCTGTATTTATGAGTATGGAAATTCCTGCTTTGAATGGGGATGTTGTCCTCTTGAGTCTGCTACTTGTTGTGAAGATCATTACAGTTGCTGCCCTCATGAGTATCCAGTTTGTGACATTTATCAAGGACTTTGTCTTAAGGTATGATTAAGTCAACCTTATCTTTTATTTGCTTGCATTTTTTATTGGATTTTTTTTAGTTGTCGGTTTACATAAGCTGATTTCAGATTGTTTTCATAAGTTTTCTGTGATAGCCTTTAAACAGTTCATACAAAGTTTATGCAGAGTTTAAACTAATAAGCTCTTTGATTGTATAATCAGCTTTTTGCATAGGAACAAAACTTATCCAATAAGCTCTTAATTAAGTTGTATATGTGCATAAGTTTATGCAGTTGATATCTGTATAGATTGTTTTTCAATTTTTCTTATCCAAATTTGATGTCTATTATCACAGGGCAAGAACAACCCATTAGGAGTGAAGGCATTCAAACGAACTCCTGCCCAGCGTCACTTTGCCTTTGGAGGTAAGAACAAGATCAGCAGTGCTTAAATCGTCGAAGCGAAAATGTACGTGCTGACAGAGAAGATGAGGAATTCAGAGGAAGAAGATGAGTGACTCAAACATTAGCTGATGCCATTTTCCTTTGTATTTAGGATAATGCACGTAACATTATATTTGTTCTCTATTTACGTTACAAACAAATACATTGTGTCAAACTTCAGTCACACACATTGACTGTGTACATAACTATGCACTGTATTTCTATTTCTATTCAAATTCCAAACGAAGAACTTAATTGATTATTATTGTACTTTTCAGCTTCTGTAAATTATGTGATCATTCAATAATTGTTGTATTTATCAGATGTTCCTGTGTTACTTTTGTTGAGTACGATGGTACCTACCACTCCTAAGCATGCATTTGATGTTTTCTGTCTTCAACTTAATTGTTGATATTTTACTTATTTTGACAGGAAAGCATGTAGGACAGATTGATAATATTATAACCAAGTATTCATTGCTGAAACAATCCATCAGTGCGTTTTTTGTTTGTTTGTGTTGTGGTTAAGTATCAAACTCAAAGTTGTTTCTTATGATTAAGAGTCTGAAAAAGTACATGTTTGATATTATAGCTAATGCGTTAAAGTTATGGATTTGGATAAAGATACGGTGTTTTACTAATTTATGTGATTATTTTTAGTCAAATGTAATGATCACCAAACTTATGATCTAATAGTGGTATTAGAGTTGATAATTAACTAAAATGATTGACTTATTATATTGAAAGTCTTCGTGACAAAGGTAGGACAAGTGTGCATGGATGAAAAAATTTATGTTTGAAGGAGAATATGTCTAGATCAATGAATGAATTCACATTTGAGGGGATATTGTTAAAAATGGATTATGAGCACCGTATAAGTGTGAGCAACTCAATAATCTTTAGACATCTCATGACTCGACAAAATACACACGCGCTACTTTTTTAAAAGAAAAATAATTATTAATAATGGTTATACTAATGATATTTTACAACAGTCCTTCCTTTAAGAGATTTGAAAATTATCTTTGATATTACGGTGTCAAACTCTTAATACTTAAAATAACACATGAGCAACAATACACACATGACCGACTCATAGCTCGTGCAATCTGGGCCACTGCATAAGATCCAAAATTTTAAGGCTCAAAAATATTAATTATAGATTATCAACATTTACAAATTATTAAATATTTTTCAATAGTTTAGTGACAGAATATACACTTTACTATTTATTCCTATTTCATTTTGAAATAAACCTACAAAATTTGAGTAAGTATGCGACTTTAAGTATTTTTGGAAGAAAAAAATATATAACTAAATATTTATTCAACTAATATTTTGTTTTTCATAATCAAAGTGGAAATTGGGGGAATTTTACATCTAAATTGTTCTTATAAGTTATTTTTTATTTTAGAGAACTACAAAGATGAGTTGAATAATTATTGAAGAATGTTTATAGGGGGATTTTAGTCTTTAAATGGATTGGATCTCCATATTGTGACTCTTAATAGGAGCATAGCTTAGATTTTAAAAAGAGTTTATCAAAAGATTGTAAAGAGATAAAAAAAAAAAATTTGTGAACTGAAAATGTATATTTGAATAGAATCTAGGATACCTTTTGTAAAAAGAGCTTAATGTACGATAGAAAGTGAATTATTACTTATCATATAAACTATTTATTTATATAATTAAAAAGAAAATATAATTAAACCTTTACGTAATGTGTAAGATGTTTTAATATCGACGAATAGTTATTGGATTTGGCATATGCCAACTCATCCTTCTCCAATCTAAGGGCATCTTTAATTTGTTTTGAATCTAAGTAGAATTTCGAATATATTTTTTCATAATTGCGTGGAAGCAAGGTCAACTATATATATATTTATTTATTTTTTTTTTTTTTTGCCGTTTCAAATGTTTCATTTATCATTTACTTTTATATATACGTCTTACATATTACATTACATAAGTCATACAACTTTTGGTATTACACGTTCAAAGTACTTTTGATGAGTATCATAAAAAGTGATTATACATTTGAGAAAAGTTGCTCAAGCATAAATCAAATAGAGCAAATTCATTTAAAAGTTTAATCAAAACTAAAATTTAAAGTTTAATCAAGACACGGTGAAGAGAAACTTTAGCATAGATGTTTAGCAACATTATTGGTAGTTAAAATATGCTCTTACTTTCTTACAAAAAACAACGAGCTGAGGAAGCTTAATTGAATTTCAGATCTAAATGATTCATAAACATTTTTCTTCACATTTCTTGCAAAATCATGTGCTTTGACCATCTCGAACGGTGTGTCCTAATGTTTTAAACGTGAATCAACACTTTTTAATTTTTTAGTATTAGAAGAACATAACATACTATTTTGAAATGAAGTATTAATAAAAAAAATAATTGAAAAATTTATGTATATGATATTAATTTTTATTCAAACACATCAATTTTTCAATCAATTTTTCAATTATTTTTTGTTTATATTTTATTTTGGAGGAATATAATATAACCATTATGGATAATTATTTTTTTTCAAGAAACCAAATCATTTCAATAGAGAAAATTACAAATTAATTGGACATGTTATAAAATAAAAAGGTAAACCACATTTATAATCCTTAAAATTATAGGAGAATGTTATTTTTGTGTTTGTTTCGACCAAAAACTCAAATTAATTCTCGAATGATTAAAACGTCAATCAACTTAGTCATTTATGTTATAATATTATAAACTATTTTGACAGTGAATTATATTTTTTATAAACTTTTATAATAATAAATTGTATCTTTCATAAATATTTTAATAATTTAATAATTAATTTAATTTTTTATAAATCAAATACCAAAACGACGTAGTCTTACACTTTAAGATAGTATGTGGTGTACCCAAATAAAAATACCTAATTTCACACTTATTTTGTAGCTAGTTGCGCTTGTCCACTCTCATGGGCGGTTCTTACCTCTAGATCTGGTATACCCTCTAATAATAGATACTTTATTAGAAATATATTGCTATCATTTGTCAATATAATAACAAAATAAGATAATAATTTGTTTCCGTAAGATAACAATGTTGTCCACACGTTGGTGCCTTATTCCCAAAAGCCAAAATGCACAAAATCTTTTAGTAGCAAGGCTTAAGGATAGCCAATCTAATATAAGTTTATATTAAATGAACAATCTCTTATAATTTGTATCCAAAATATAAAGCGACCCCAATGTCATTTTAGCATATGTCCATATATCATGTATGTATTTATTCAATCATAGACCTTAGAATTTTTGGATTAAAAACAATATAGTGTTGGGTGTTGGGGACCATAAGGGCAAATACTAATTGTCTCCTACAGCACCTTGATGCAGACTTACAAATTCAATTATCACTCTTTTCTTCCATTTCGTTTTCAAAAAACAGCCCACAAAATGGAACACCACACTTCACAGGGGCACCTCTGACACATTGTCCCACTCCACTTGCATTCTATCCTTTGCTAAGTTCTTCTTTATTCCCTTGAGGCCATCACATCTTTGCTACCATTGGTTCCATAAATTAGTTAGTTATGTTTGGTTTGAAGAAATTTCAATTTGTGTTACAAAATTGTCACATTCTTTTTGTTTTGTTTTATTAATTATATATATTTGAAAATAAGAAACAAGTATTATGCGGCATTTGCATTGTGCAACCAAATCAAAACAAATGTGTATAGATCTTCTACACTCTAGAGGCTACAACAATTGGATTATGCATTACATAGTTATGCAGCATGTGTATTGTGCAACTGTTGCAAATGATCCAAATCCTATCCAAATCAAAGTAATTGTGTTACACATAAATGTTTTCTCAAAATAAGCATGTTCCTAGGGCTGCATTTTTCCAATTATGTTCAAATTTTTATGAAATAATTATTTTTTATGGTTTTGAAATAATTTAGACAATTGGGATCCAATTATAAGGTGTTGAGGTAACATCAATGTCTTTTCACACTAGAGAAAAAAAGAAGTTAAAATGGTACGAAGTGCATAATAATTTGTAGCAATATTATCTGCATTGCATTTATGTTTTACATTAATGTGCAAAAGGAAGAAGCAATAGTACATATAGCTATGATTGATTGAACATTGGCCACGCATAAAACATGCCACCTATACCATTGTGGTGGCCTTGTCCTAATTAACACAAAAGACAACCATCTCTCATAATTATATAATTACAAGCAAACTACTAAATTAATATGTAGGATTGACAATTCTAATCGAAATAGTGTTCGGTGTTTGATATTATTATGACATTGATACATATAATTGCATTTAATTAATTAATTTTTTTAAATTATTATTAATGTTGATGTGGTATTGTGAATATCATATTTATCGTTTGTGTCTTTACCAATGTTTCGTAGGTTAGGACCAGCCCGCATTTCCTTTTTGATCTCCATAATAACTAGCAATATGAAACGTGCCCTCTTCAATCTTCACTTTCTGGCTTGTGTTATTGATCCTATTGGTTTCATGAAGTTGAGTGAGATTGTTATGTGATTGAGTGGGAAATGTTGAAATGATTGCTCCAAGATTGCATGACATGTTAGGCAAAGAAGGTGGAGCTGACCAAAGAGGTGGTGGCAATGTTCCAATTTGTGAGGAATTTCTACCTAAGTTTATGGCTAACATGGATAAATAGTTGGATTTTTCATCATGCACATTATTATTGAGTTTGGTTACTTGGTTCTTATTGAAGCTATGTTGAGAAATTTCATTGGTTTCCATAATTTGGAAATTGGGTTTGGTAATGCATGGATTTTGGATAGGTAGGTTTGGTGGTCTTTGAATGGAAAACATTCCTGGTATAGTTTGGAGGTAGCTGAATTTCCTTTGTATGTTGAGTACTAAATCAAGATCTTCTGCAATCTGAAAAATTTGTGTGATTTATTATTGATTTTCAAGAAACGTGAATACTATTTTAAAACAAAAAATCGAGAAGGAAAAAATTATTACTCTTTCGTGTCTTGATTATAAAATAAAGTTATATTAATAAAAATTGATATATTTGATCTAATTAAATCAAATGTATCAACTTTTATGGATTCAATTTTTTTTTTATATTTAGGATTAGAGGAATATTAATTAAAGTATACTAATAATTATTTTATAACTATGTTTGAGGAATTTTAAAAACTTTGATTCTTGAATTTATAAAATCAAACTTTTATCATGACTCTATAAAAAAAAAAGTGAAATATTTAGAAGGGAAAACGTGCAATACCTTGTTAAATGAACCAAGTTGTACTAAGCCTTCTCTGACACCAATGACAGCAATAGTCTACCAAAATGAATAGTAATATGATAACATTATTTAATTCAACTTTGAATAATTTTGATATTGGCTTGCTATTCACATAACATGAAAATGAAGTTTTTTATTTTTTTTTATTTTTTTTATCATTATTTGAATCAATTCACTAACCTGAATGCCTGAATTTAACTGAAACTCCCATGCCCTTGGTTGCTGTCAAGTTTAAAAAATACAGAGTTATAAAAAAAATATAAATCAAGACATTTTTTTTTTAGATTTCACAAAAGAGGGACAAAATGTGAAGAACTTTCTATCCTTATTTCAAAAAGTTGCATCCCTTACATGATCAATTGAAGCATTCCAATGACCAATATAGTTAGGTTCACACCCATTTTGAGTGTCACTATAAATCCATTTGTGGCCATTATCTGCTGCAACTTTTCCCACTAATCTGCAGAATATTATACACAATACATCAAATGAGAATTTTTTGTCACAGTCTTAAGGTAAATTCTTTAATGCTACACTTTTTCAAAACACATGAAAAAAATATAGTAGAATACATCATGTTTCTCACTCACCCTTCTCCATAACTATAAACTTCATGAGACATTTTGAAGAATACATCAGCTCCAAATTTATCATTCAAGTATCCACTAGCACTCCTCCTTTGCTCACATTCATTAAAATCACAGAATCCATCTTCCCATACAATAATCCTAACAAATAAAACATGCTATTATTAATTTCAAATACAATCACAAATGTTTTTCATGTAATATTGTACATGATAATATTATATGTTATAATTTGGTCAAATAACTTATAAATTAAATGAGACAAATATATATATAAAATATATTTAGTATAATCATGTTCCATGAAATGAAACATACCAATTTCTTTTATTTCCCTTAGAGCGATCAAGAGAAGTTCCTCCAAATTCCCACCTATAAATATCAACATAAAGTCAAATTTCCTATATTATAAAAGAAAATATGGGTCACTTGGTTTTAACATTATTATTACTTACCTTGGTGGAGGAAAATTTCTTGGTACTATCCTCCAAAAGACAGCATACACCCATTTGGAAGAATTTGAAGAACTAGGAAATGAGCAAATTGTTCTTAGAGTATGCTGCAAGAGACAATGAAGTAAAGGTAATCCATTTTCCATTGTTCAAAGAGAGAGGAGAGTGAGGGGAGAGTGTAGGAAGTAATAGCAAGATTAAAAAGGACCAAAATGTTGAATAATATGTAAATTGGTACCCACTCACTCTATTATGGTTGTATTACTTTATTTCAAAGGAGTGTCACATTTGTCTATTTGGCACTTATCAACAAACAAAATTAGTAATTTTATCAAATTATTTTTATCAAACATTGACATTGATGTACTCTATGAGGTTTTAAATATAAACAATTTTATCTTAACAAAAATGGATATATTTAATCAAAATTTGAATCAAATATATCAATTTTGTTTATTCGAAAGTGCTTATATTTAAAGTCAAAGGGAGTATATACATCTCACAATAATTAAGTTATTTGATAATTTCACACATATTAAAAAAATACATAGTAGAATATATTATATTGGAAGTGATGCAAGTAGTATAAATTAGAGTAAAGACCTATTTTGGTCTCTCACAAATTTTGAGAGATCTAATTTACTCTTTGAGAAAATAAAAACACTTTTTAGTCTCTAAGCTTATTCTTTTAATCTCGGACATGAGTTTAATTGTCTATTTTTAATTATTGTCAAGGACCTAATTGTCCTATTTTATAGAAATCACATGTGGGATAATCAAGTTGATGTGTCATCAAACAAGTCACAAAAAAAAACTCAATTTTCTAATTGTGGTTCATATAAGGATTAATTTGGATTTTTTTTTTATGGACTAAAAAATGTTTTTATTTTTCTCAAAGACTAAATTGGGTCTCTCAAAATATGTTAGAGACCAAAATAAGTCTTTACTCTATAAATTAAATGGTACAATTAAAAAAAATACATTAAAAATTGAAAGAATAATTTATTTTGAGACAATTTTATGTGTGTAAGTGAGTCACTTATCGTACGACGTAGAAAAATATTAATTAGATAGTATACTTAAAAAAAAACTAAATATTACATTGAAACTGACAATTATAGTTATTTAGGATTTTTTTATAAAAATAACCCTTATTGTAGAACAAATTTTATTCAGTCTCAAAATAAAAATAAAAATTAGTTAAAGAAAATTGATATAGTTGATCTAAAATTTAAATCAAATGTATCAATTTTTTTTTACTAATTTTTGGTTATATTTTGATATAGAGTGAATAATTTTTAGAGTGGACCCGGGCTTACCCTTTCAGCTAGGTGACTGATGAGTGAGGGCCATGAATAATTCAAATCTTCTTAAAATGTATTGGTTAGAGTTTGATATTTCCATGACTGGCAAAGAGAGGATTCATTCTCTGCCTATGCTACTTGTCTATAACTTGTTCAATTTTATTTTTTTTATTGTTCATTTTTTTTTATTGTTCAATATATACAATAGACTTGAAATGATTTCTTAATAAGCCATTGCTTTGGCTTGGGGCACTCAAATCATCAATGCATTTTTGTTATAAAATTTTCAATTTTGACAAACACTAATTATGTATACAATAGAAAATGGTTAATTAGTTTGATATGAATCTTTTCATATTAAGAGAGTAATAATAAAAGACGTATAGCAAATCATGTTTTGGGTCGGATTATGAGAAATAAAAAATGTAGAATATCATGAAATGTCACTTATAATTAGAGGAGGGAATAAAATAAACCGTTCGATATATCTACCACGGATTAGGCCAGATTTTTTTTTTTTAAATAGGCAACGTCAATTTTTTTAAAAAGTTTATTTAATTAAACAGATTAAGTTACATATTATTAAAAAAACATTTTAAGCATGTCAAATCGATCTACTTAAGTAAATATGAATAATATTTTTTATTACTAATATATATATATATATATATATATATTAAATTTTGAATTTTATGTTAATTATAAGTTTACTAATCTTTTAGTAATTTAATTATATTATTCTACGTTAATTTTTGACATATTTAAATATATTATAATAAAATAGAATTGAAATATAATATTATATAAAATCAAATTCTTTAAAATTTTATATTAAATTTAAAAAAACACTTAATTTTATTAACATATTAACTTGTTAGTCTATTAAAACATATGTAGATATAATAGACTTTAATTTAAATAAATTTATAAGTTGTATCATACTTTCATAAAATTCATACCAAACCTAAAAAATAATCTACAACAGGCTATCGATCAAATTTATGCTTTAAATATTATGACAGACTAAACTCAAACAATGAAAAGTCTAACATGCAAATTTTTCATTAAGAAAATAGTGCATCCTTCTTCTGATGACTTTTAATTTTTTTGTTAGCTGACCTAAAAAATCCACGGGGTTTTGAATTTGACTCCACTTGCTTGATAATCCACGGAGTTTAAGAAATTAACAAATCAATTGACACCATATACCAAAAAATAAGAGTATCATTAAAGTCAGTTCATTACTGATTATATAAAAAAAGTGATTCTTCAATAATTTGAAATTATTTGTCAGAAATTTAAAAAATAAATAGAAATTATTTTGTGTTTATTTTATATAATGAAAATTGCTTTTTTTTTTTATAAAAAAATCAGTTATAAATTATTTATGAGGAAGTATTTAAAATTTGATACAATTTTCAATTTTTTTTAAATTCTGATTTTCTTTTTCAAAAGATTTACAAACACATAAATAAATAAAATAAAATAAAATAAAAAATAAAATAAAAACTGTATTGTTTTAGCACTACCGTATCATTAGTGGGTTTTCTCCTTGTCTCTATTGCAAGTGTGGTCATATTCAACCGCAACTGAACTAAGCATTATGTGTGCAATTGCAAGTATAGTCTTATTCAATAGCAATTGAATTTACCACTTTTTTTGGTTGATACTGGAGTAACCACACCACATGTTTGAGTCATGAATTAATTCCTCCTAGATATGTTATTTTTTTAGTAAAAAAAATTAGGCAAAGACAAATTATTATTGTCAATGGTGATACTGATGACAATTTTATATTTATCTCATTCAAGATTTGAATATCATCTATTGAAGTTACGATATCAAAATTTTACTATTAAATTTACACCTCACAGACAACATATGTTATTTTATACACACAAGTTTAATATTGAATTCGATAATATACTTTTGAGACTCAACTATTTATCAATCATACCGTATTGATTGAATTCAACAATCATTTTATTCCAATTAATAAACTTTCAATTTCATTTCTATGGTGGGCTCTTCATTTTTATGATATAAGAGTCTATATAATAAGATATTAATTTTATTTGACTATAAAAGTGAACTTACACGAATTAGTGACTTAAACTCTTAAAATAGTATGTAATTTTGTTACTTACATTTGAATCTAGGTCTTTCCACTTATATTATTATTACTCATTTCACTTTTAACAATTATAAGACTTTATCGGTCACATTTTAAATATTTAAAATGAAACACATCTCTTTATGAACTATGATTTTTCCTTACATACCCCCACACTCTTTTCCTTATACACCCCTTAATATTTAACTATTGAACTTAAACATGTGAATATAGACAGAGGATAACTCAAATCGATTAATTCTTATATCATATTAAATTTTTATATTGAATCTAAAACTTCCTTATTACTTCCTTATTAGCAAGTGAAAGATATATCTATTTGGAAACTATAAACTATGTTTAGTTTTTATATAGTGTCTGAATCAAAACATTTTAGGTGAATTATTAGACCACTCCAAATGCAATCCACCAAAATTAGCATGTGAAATAGATTGATCAAACTAGTTTATACGACTCCTAACTCAAACACCACTTGGACAACAAGCCAATTCAATAAAAACTTTAACTTTCAATTGCAAAACTACCCAAGGGGACATGTTTTTTAATGTTTGCTCTACAAAATGGATACTGGACCAGACTAAATAATAAACATGAAGTAGGTGGTGCACTCATAGGTTGGGCAAGCAAGCTAGCTGACAGCTACATGAATATGGGCCCAAAACTCTACTCGCTCATCTATTATCATTGTAACTCGTTCCATTATTACCTTGCCTAAATTTTAACTTAACAAACAACTCATGTTTGGTGAAATAATCATCTCAAACTAGTGCAGTTTAATTATACGCCGTACTTGTTGTGTTTTGAGAGTGATATTCCAAATGTTCTAAGTCCCACATTCATTGGTTTTGTGTCCTTGAAGTTTTGTTTGCAAAATTATGATATATGGACTTCTAAATAAAATATCAAACAACAAATGATTATGTTTAAATTGTTAATGAATTTTAAATAATGACGAATTGTTAAGAAGAACACGAGTTTAAATTCTAGTTTAAAATTTACTTATCTTCTGACCGAATTCTAAATTACTAATACCCAATTTTTCTCTGAATCAAAGAGTTAAAAAAAATAGCAAACTCCTTTCTCCCCTTCTGGATATGATTAAAATACTTTGTTGGTTTTGCTCCCTAAAATATTATTTTTGGAAATAATTGTTGGGATTAAAAAAATATCTAAAAATTATGTTGTCCAAGCCTTATCTAAAAATTATGTTTTGTTCACTAATGGATTTATCATTCCAATTAGTTGATTTCATCCGATAGTTTAACACTAAGTTTATGAGCATATAAATAAACCCTAAGATTACCACTTTTAGGTACACAAAAAATTAATCATTTCTTATTTTTCTTTCTAGATTATATCTCTAGTTATCTTTTTGTTTTTACTGTTTTGTTGCCTCCAATATGTTGGAGACGGACCTGTTGTATCATTAGAAATTTGCTAACATTTGAGATGATAAATTCTTAGACAATAATAATATTCATCAAATTTCACTTCATGATTTTCTGTTTGGCAGATTCACTATTGTCTATTGTTCTTCTTTCATTGTTACTAACATCAATTTTTAACAATACTCAATACTAAAATAAGACACAAAACGTACATGCATGGAAGAAAATGAAGTAAATAAAATAAAATAACTTTTAGTGGAAATCAATTTAAAAAAATATTATATTGATTTTGCTTGATTATGTATATAGTCACTATGTTGTACTTATTAATTTCATTAACTTTTCCATTGCAAATTTAATTTCTCAAATTTTTAGGCAAATTTTTAATTGTTGTATCTATTAAAATCTTATAAATTTTCATTTTTATTTGAAAAATTAAATCAATTAAACATTTTATTTATCTCACAATGAGTGTAGTTTAAAATTTTTGCACACATATTAAGAAATGTATTTATTAAAATAAAGAGAGAAGTCATTTTAATGTAAAGTATAATAATAATTTGGAAGTTGTGTATATAGTAATCATTAAAGAGTAATATAGGAAAAAATAATTAAAATTGTATTAAAAATTATAAATAACATTTATTTTAAAATAAAATTTTATTACTATAAAATGAAATTGATTGTGAGACGTAGTGACTACTTTGTATTCCAAATTCACCAAATTTTGTTCTCAATTTAAGGTAGTTAAAGTTAAAACCTCTAAATCCAATTACCATTTCCACGGTGAGTTATACTACCTGTCCCTAGATCTCGGAAATTAAGAAAGATTATAGTATTAAATTTGTTGGTAATTTTGATGGTTATTCTAGCTTACTCTCTTGAATAGAGAGAGAAAAATTAGTTTGTAGTTTTATTGTACTTCATCCATCTCATAATGAATTAATATCGTTTAAGGTTTTTACACACCTATTAAAATATATAATAATTAGAAAAAAGAGAGAATTTATTTTAATTAGTGGTGAGTTTTTCACTATTATCAATGTAAAATACAATAATATTTTGTAATTTGTGTACATAGTAATTATTGAAAAGTAATATAGAAAATAATTATTAAAGATGCATTAAAAATTAAAAATGACACTCGTTTTTTAGACAATTATTTTTTGTTAAAGTGAAACTCGTTGTGAGTCAGATGTAATAGTATTTATTAGAGTTGTCAAAATGGGCTAGCCTGCCCAACCCACCAAAACATATGGCTTGAGCCTAATAATTTCAGTCCGAATTTTTTCAGGGCTTTTAAGCCCGGTCCGAATAAACCTGTAATTCATTTGTGTTAGCCTGTATGGGTACTGGGTAGTCCGCAACACGCATAATCAATTTAAAAAAATTAAAAATAGTAAAATTGGCCTTAAAAAAATTGGCTTAAATAAAAATAGTAAAATTGGTCTAAAAATTGAACTTATTTTAATTTGTGTGTTGTTTTGAAAATTTTGAATTGAGTTTGTGTTAATTGAAAAATTCAAACTTAGTTTGTGTGTTATTTTATTGTGTATTTTTAATTATCTAGAATATCATATTTTAGTTACACTTACCTTCTTGAGTTGAATATCCATTTACAATTTACGCTCATTTAAATTGATTTATACTTAATGTATAAAGAGTATACCGTAATTTTTTTAAATGGGCATGAAGAAAATTTTCAAATTAATAGAGTCGTAAAGAAATTAAAAATGTAATGAATAACAAAAATTATAAAAAAATATGGGAGTTACTCGTCCAGCCTGCATCCCGTTTAAGGTCAGGCTCGGGTAGTATTTTATCGGCCCGTATTAAAACAGGATTTTTTGGACCAGTCCGAAAAATCCGCAACCCGTTAGGGCTAGCCATAAATGGGCCGGTAGTCGGTTTTGAGAGATCTAATATTTATTACATATTGCAAAACAAGATGAAACATAATTAAAAGTAAGTTTGTAAGAAAATGATTAATGAAGTTGAAAAAGTAAAAGATATCTTATAAAAAAACAAGGAAAAATCACAAGAGGAAAAATGACAAAAAGATCTTGTATTTAGGGACAAATATAGTATTTATCTTATTCGAAAAAGATTAGTGTAACTAAAGCAGGTTGAATTATGTCATGATCCACTTGGCCTTATTATATATTTCTCTAATTGTTGAATGTGATTGTAAAGTGAAAAGAGAGAAATAGGCAAGAAAGAGTGTGAAAAAAGGGAAATATATGAAAAATAAAGAAGAATGGGTGTATTGTTTGATATAAAAGAAAAAAATGTTTATTATTTTTGAAAGTACAAGAATACCCTTGAAACAAAAATGCTCTCATAAAAACTATTTTATTTTTTGTTTAAATTTAATTAATTAATTAATTAATTGATCAACTCAATTACTTAACTGAATTTATTATAAATTTAATTATCAATTAATAATTTTAATAGTTTAATTATCAATTAAATCAATTTATTGTCAAAAACAAAACATTTGTAACGTAAAAACATCATAAAAAAAGGTGTACTATGTCAAGGGGTTTAAAAGGAAAACAAAAAAGATCAGCAAATTCCCCTGTTTCTTCACTCCATTGATTAGTTTGAGAGAAATAATAGAGAGAATTAAAAAAGAGATAAGGTAAAGAAAAATGATAAATTTTTCTTGCTTGGTTTTTAAAGAAGTAGGGAGTAGATATTCAAAATTTGTGGGCCCTACTCCTTTTTAGCTTTCTTCTCTCAATTGGAGAGAAAACAAGAAAAAATGTGTTTATTTTTTTACTTTGCTAACTTGACCGATTGAGCGTTGTAGTGTAAATCATTTTGTATTATTCCGTTTTTGCATCACAACGTCTACTCCGATTAGAGATGGCAATTAGACTCAGACCTAGTGGGTACTCGCAGAAAAAACTCGTAATAGATTTTGGAGGTCTTATTCTAATCTTAAAAATTGGGCCCTTAATAAAAAAAATACAATTTTAATAATTAAAAAAATTTGAAAAATAAATTTTAGTCCCTATACACATATTTGATTCTAATGAAGAGGTAAATAATTGTGATTTTATATTTAAGAGTTTTTTTATATTATTAATCGTGACTTTATAATTATAAATAACTAATATAATACACATATCAATTTTTTTACAGATCTCGGAGAATACTATCCAAGGACTTGCAACTTCATAAAATATTATTATTTTTGATATTTATTGTAGTAATGTACTAATGTTGAATCATGATATATTTTGGAAGTTTTGAATTAGACAATATTTTGGTTTTTAATACTTATGATTTTGGATTTAAAATATTTGAGAATTTTTTAAAATTTAATACAAATTATTTATCGATATAGTTTTATTAAAATGCGGGTAATGGGTACGGGCACTTAAGTACCCAAAGGGTAAGGGTACGAGTATTAAAGTTGATACCCACGGGAGTACGGGCATGGGCACTGATATTTTTTTAAATTGCGGGTATGGGGACGGGTACTATACTACCCTACCCATACCCTACCCATTGCCATTCATGCGTTTATTAATTTAATTATTTATTAAACTATTGTATTTTTTTAGCACAATTAATAAACATTAATTTAATTTATTAAACTTTCAAATATTATTTGATTTTAATTCAACTATTAAACTTTTTTTAAGAGGATTGGAGTATTTTACTTGAATATGACATAACCACCGTGTAATTAACTAATAGATTTGCAATAAACAATTAATAATTAAATTAGAAGTTTAATTAATTATCTCAAAAACTTTTAAATTCAAATCAATAAAAATTTAAATTATTCTAATTAATTAAACTACAAAGATTGTAAATTAAATAATTTAATAAAACAATTAATTAAATTCAAACAAAAAATAAATTAACTTTCATTTTAGGGGCATTATGAATTTTCAAAAATAACCAACAGATGTCTCTTGTATCAAACAAAGCTTTCGCAGGTAGTTGAGAAATGCTTATTTGCCACATTTATAAAAAAAAACAAAGTATGTTGGATATTGGTTAAGTTTTGCTCATTCACTACCTTTAAATCTATGTTATTGACTATCCTCTTGCTTGTAACCTACTTATTCTACGTCACGGGATTTAGTTTTTCTCATAGAATAGTTGTTTAGTTTTTGTTTGGAGGCTAGTCCATCCTTTGAATAAAAAAAAATGATTTTATATTTCAAATCTATTATAGTACACTTTTAAGTATTTGAATAAAAATTAATATCTATAAATATTTTAGATTGACAAAATTGATAAAATAAAATAATTAAGAATATAGTACTTTATAGATAATCCAAAAATATCCATCAGTTAATTTTTTATTTAGGAAATATACAAGTCAACTTATAAAAAATAAAAATAAAAGAAAAATTAATTTATATAAAGTAATAAATATGGTTGGTTGTGAGGAATAGTAAAATTAAAAACCCTTAATAAAAACAAAAGAGAGAACTAAGAAAGGGCGTTGAAAGAAAGAACTGCATTGGATTGAGAATTGAAAATTCGAGAATCGAAAGAGATCAGAAAGAGATCAATGGAATATCTATTAATTATGATTCAACAATATCTAGGGATTGATTTGAGTTGTGCAATTGGATCTCTTCGTAACGGAAACTTTCCTAACAAACAATGCTTGCTTCCTCTCATTTCCAAACTCCTCGGTTACGCCATCGTCGCCGCTTCCACCACCGTCAAACTCCCTCAGGCACTCCTTTCTTCTATTCTCTCTATTTACCATTTCCTCAATCCTTAACTATATTCTCTTCTATCAATTAATTAACGGTTTAGGAAAAATAAATTAATCGATGAGATTTTACTAGTTTCATAGTTTGTTATGCACATGCAAAACCTAACTTATTAAGCAAATTGTTCTAACTGTTTCTCGCTGTGTTAATTCTTGAGTTTTATTTGCTGTATTCTCTGGTTCAAAGGAAATATTCATTTGCTGTTAACGACTGTGTTGTTTTGTTCGATAAATGTTGATTTAAGCGTGTTTAGTGTGAAATTAGTTCTCCTTTGGCAAATTTTGATTTTGGTTGCTAGAGCCTTGAAATGTAAATACGTTGGGATATATCCGCGAAGTAATAAATTTGAGACTAAAATTTATATTTGGATGCAAAAACTCCGAAATTTATTATCAATTTTGATGCCAAAAACAATTATACTCGAAAACGGTCAAGCAGGTCAAATCAATTTTATATTTATGTAATCACTTTGTCTTTTGCAAGATTGAATTAAATCAGGCACTTATTTTCTTCACAGTTTGAAATCAAACTAGCTTTTTTCTAATTATTTTGATCTTGTGAAGCTCAGATTTTGAAAATTTTGAAGCATCGAAGTGTGAGAGGACTTAGCCTTTTGTCATTTGAGCTTGAAGTTATTGGTTATACCATATCGCTGGCTTACTGTCTTCACAAAGGCCTTCCTTTTTCGGCTTATGGAGAATTGTTGTTTCTTTTGATCCAAGGTGCACTTATGTTTTGCAATTTTGTTTTTGCTTATTCTTTAGCAACTATATATTTTTCGTCATTCTTCCGTTCAACCATTGTGTTATATCATCCACTTTTGAACAGGGTTGAGATGAGGGTTGAATCAAAGTGAGGTGTTACTAAAGAATTGGCTGAAAAGGGAATATAATAAACAAATATAATTCAAAAAACCAAGAGAAAGGCAGGTTCTGGCATTTTTTTTGGAATGCTAACGGCTTGAGTTGCTGGGAAGTAAAGTGCTAATAAAAGCACGAGCTAAGTGTCATGGTGGATGAATAGACATGCTAGAAAAGATAAGATAGGAATTAATATATTTGTGGAACAATGGCGATATTAGCACTAGTGACAAACAAATTACAGATTATGACCTAAGATGGTTCTGTAGTCATGTGAAAAAGACCTATAGAGATCCCAATAAGGATAGTTGATCACGTCGATAATAGTAGTCCAATAAACAAAGGTAGAGGAAGATCAAGTAAACTCTTAAGGGAAACAACGACCTTAATTCAAATGGCCTTTCTACAAACAACTGTTGTAAAATTTAATCATTGGAATTTGGAATTTCTTAGAGATGTAGGCTGGATTGCTTTGTGATCTGAAAGGTCTTAGCTTCTATAAAAGTTAAACCAAATTTAAACTTCATGCAACTTGGATGACTCTATCTTTTGTTAGATATAGCTATCTTGTTTTTCTTGAATTACTCTAACTTGCTTTGTCCTCTCCGTCTGTGATACAGCGTTTGTATTGGTTGCCATAATCTACTACTATTCTCAACCTTTGAGTACAACCACATGGATTCGGCCATTGATGTATCCTATTCCTACTTGCTTGCAAAAGCACTGAGTTTTCATTCTCAAATTATGCAATATAATCAAATATTCTCCATCATTTCCTTGATACATTGGTTTTCAGATATTGTGCTGTAGCACCCACTATCTTAGCTGGTCAAATTGATCCTCTTCTCTTTGAGGCCTTGTATGTGAGTAATAACTTCATAACTTTACGTTCACCATGCATTTGCAGCTGAAATTTTTCTCCAAGTGTGTATGGCTGTCTGCTGTATTCCTTTGTTAATTCGTAGTGTCGAGCATTTTAGTCTTTATTGCATAATTTTTTTTTTAGTATTTTCTCTTTCACCAAGGTTTGAACCATGGTCCTTTAACCCTTAGCTCAACTGGACCCCCCCCCCAATTGCATAATTAGTAGGGTATAAGGTGCTCTCTGGCCAACATTTCTTGATGCCAATTTGATCTTTTGCAGGCATCTCAGCATGCAATATTTCTGTTTGCAAGGATCCCACAAATATGGCAAAACTTTTCAGTAAGTGGAAACATGAAGGGCTGTTTTGTATTTGTGTTAGGAGAAAATACCTAGTTGTTTTGAAATTTCAAAACTTATTGTTTTCTAGTTTTTACATGCATATATGATACATGATTCTCTGGTCAAAATGTCTACTTTTTCCCTTTTAGCAAATGGTAAATGAGATATTTTGTTGTGCATTTAATTATGATCTACTTGAAAGTTGAAACTAGTTAGATATATAGTTATGAAACTCTCAAGCTAACTCATACATTCATACAAGTTTGCAACTCTTGCTATTAAAATTGAGCTAACTTGCTGATAAAATTGTTTCATGTAAATTTGGGTAGACTCACTTGCATAGAATCACGAGTTTACAACATAATGGTTATTTCTCCCCTATAAAATTTCATGTTTTTAAAAAAATCCAAAATGAAACAGCTGAATGATAAGACTTCACAGTGCACAAAACTTCGATCTCACCATTGTGAGTTGTAGTACTCAATTCCACATAATGCATCAATTTGAACCATTTGCAAAGGATGTGAATGATCTTGTATTGAGTCTCAACCCCATAGCTCCTAGTATAAACAAAGTGAAGAAACGAGAAACATGAACAAACTCACCATTGCAAGTTTGCAAAGAACCTGACAGGTAGGGGTGGGAATAGGCCAGACTGACCGACAGGGACCTACGGCCTAGCCTACGTCAGACCCATGCCAGTTCAGGCTTTTTTTTTTAAACAGACAAGGTCAAGACTTCTAAAAAAACCTATTTAGTTAAAAAAGTCATGCTACAGGCCACATAATAAACCTTTTAGGCCAACCTATTTAAATAAATAAAAATAATATTTTTTTTACAACTATAATTATTATATTAAATTTTAATCTTTTTGTTAGATATTGAACTTTTAGTAATTTACGCATATTAATCTTCTTTAGTTTTTGACATGTTTAAATATATTATTCTAAAATATAATTGAGGTAGGATGTATATAAAGTCATATTCTTCAAATTTTCATGTTAAATATCAAAATAGAACTTAATTTCATTGACATGTTAACTCGTTAATCTATTTAAAGATATGTTTGATTACTTATTCAAAAATGTTAAAATGAAATAGGTCTTTAAGTAGGCTAACAGGCTATACCATGCTTCTATCAAAGCTAGACTCAGGACTAAAAAGTAAGCCTATGACAAGCCACAAGTCAGGCTTAGGCTTTGAATTTTTTGACAGGTTAGGCTTAGGCCTAGCAAAGCCTAGCTTGGCCCAGCCTATTCCGACCCCCAACAGGCCAACAAGGTGAATGAATTCAACTCTGATGAGTATGAAAGTCTGAAATTCCATCTAGAACCCATTCCTACCATTCTTCTCTCTTAGTAATTTTAAACCATGGTCAATTTGTCCATCAATTTTGTTCTTATTATACTCTTTTGTTGGCTGAGTTGTGAAAATATCTTGCGTGTTGTGAATTTGTCCATTTTTTAATTGGTCTGGTCTGGTCCTGTGACTGCTTACTGAATATTTATTAGAAGTGTTGAATAATTACTATGAACATACTGTTAAATGACATTTGGATACTATGATAGATGTTTTAACCATTACTTTTGTATCAATCTTGAGTTTAATGAGTTTGTGTAGAACCTTGAGTTTGACAACATTGATTACACGACTAACATGGTTTCTAAGTATGATGTGTTGCCATCCTATCTGCATTTTGAAGAAAACTAGGTGCTTTTATTGCTCTTGTGTAATGAAAGGCTAGAATCCTGTCAACTCTGTTGATTTGGATGTGCTGATTTTTTCATATTATGCCTCATTGTGCGTTTTAGATTATTTATTTCCAAAATGTTGTATTTAATCAATGAAGTATGTCAGCAATTTGTTTTTCACCATTCTTATTTGTCACTGGTAAATCTGGTCTGTGCAGAATAAAAGTACAGGGGAGCTTAGCTTCTTAACTTCTTTTATGAATTTTGGAGGTTCAATGGGTAAGTCCGTACATCTTTAATTTACTAGAATTTAGGTTACAGTTTTCATTTGTTGGCATACTAAAGTTTTTGTTTATATTTGCTGCAGTTAGAGTATTCACCACCATCCAAGAAAATGCCCCAAAAAGTGGTATCCTTTCTTAGTTTGTTTTCATCATCATTTCTTTGGTTTTTGTTATCATTGTTAATGAATATCAAATCAGTTATTGGTGTTAATAGTAGTGCTTTAAAAAGTAAGGTCCCGTTCAGTTACTCTATATAGAAACATTTATCTGTTTTAAAAACCATAAAACATGTTTGCAAGATGTCTCTATCTCAATTTTGATTACAGAAAAATAGAAACAATTTGAAGAAAGTTTCAGTAGTCCTCTTCAGCCAAATTTATTTACCGTAAACAGTCCTCTTCAATAGCTTCGCTGCAAATTTATTTACATTCTTTCTGCTATATTGCAAGTCAAACATGCACCCGCAGATAGGACTGAATAGGTATCTTCCCCTTTTGCCTCATCTTTGATTCTCAGTCTTTGGTATTGCTTTCCTGAAATTGTTATATTCCCCTATTGTTGGCTGATAACTTTGTTTCCATCTCATTCAAGTTTCCACTAACTCTTCCCTGCAAGGTAAGCAGGTCCCCATCTCTCCTCTTTTAGTAAACCTCTCGGTCCAAAAATCAATTGTTTGATCCATGTTTTCCATCTTCAATATAGAAGTCACTTTTTTATGCGAACGTTTTAGCAATTAAGCTTGAGATTTCCCAACAATTCCAGGTTCTTTTTCCTTTTGTCTTATGGGTTCATGTGCATGTAGATTTTCTTTAACTTTTCTCGGGAAGTATATTTGTGATTGTGGATGAGTTATAGTGCATGAATGTTGAAGTTAAGCTAATGGCCAAAAGGTGTTTTAGTTGGCCCTGGAGGAAGAACTGTCAGATTTTCATGCTTTGATTTCTATTTTTGGGCAAAAAATTTTTGCTTTGGTATTAACAATAGAGAAAGATGGTAGATATTGTTAACACGGTTTACATAAGAACAATGTCTTGCCTGTTCGGTTTAAATTTCTGTAGAAGCTGATGGGAAAAAACCACATTCCATGGCACTTTTTATCAAACCAAAGAAATGTAGCCTTGATCAAACTCCCATTTAAGAGCCTTCCCAACGCCATAACTGATAGGACCCCAAATGAGATGGTGGGCTCAAAGGGACAGTCAGCGCATTGGTTGCCTAGGCCCATAGTGTGGAGAGTTTATGTTAAATAGAGAAGGACATAATGGGAATATCCACGTGAGTGAGAGTGAGGAGAAATGTGGTAAATGAGTTGTATAATGATGAGGGGAGAGAGGAAGGTATCAAGTAGAATCATTCACACGGTTTACATAAGAACAAGTGTCTTGCCTGTTCGGTTTAAATTTCTGTAGAAGCTGATGGGAAAAAACCACATTCCATGGCACTTTTTATCAAACCAAAGAAATGTAGCCTTGATCAAACTCCCATTTAAGAGCCTTCCCAACGCCATAACTGATAGGACCCCAAATGAGATGGTGGGCTCAAAGGGACAGTCAGCGCATTGGTTGCCTAGGCCCATAGTGTGGAGAGTTTATGTTAAATAGAGAAGGACATAATGGGAATATCCACGTGAGTGAGAGTGAGGAGAAATGTGGTAAATGAGTTGTATAATGATGAGGGGAGAGAGGAAGGTATCAAGTAGAATCATTCACTTTGTTAGGGGTAGGGAGCATTGGTTCTCTGAAGGAGCTTAGCTTTGTGGACAATAGGATCTTCATCCTATTGTTTTCCTTTGAATTTCAGTAATAATGCACTTTTCATTGTCCATTATTGCTATGTTTTCTTCCATTTACTGTTTATGTAATCTGGGTTTGCATCAATAACAAACAGGCACATTTTGAAATTTTGAAATACTGGTTCTAGAAGCTGTTTTCCCATTCTCATCTTCCCCCTTTCTATGAAGCTGTTCTACAATCTGCATTTGAAAATTTGAAGACAAAACTAGCCAGACCACTATTTGTAGCTGAAGGGTCGAGTGAAACACTTTGTATTGAGTGTTAGGATTTGGATACTCATCTCTCTCCTAAAAAAATTAAATTTTTCTTTTGAGAGGGAGATAGAGTAACAGTTATATTGCAAGGTTTATGGCTCCCTACACCAGAAAACACAGGTCCCTGTTCAATGGAATTTGTGTATTTCCCTCTCCAAGAATGGATACTTATTTTTCTCAAGGATGAGTCTATGAGAGCTATACCTCTTGTTCATTATTTAGTCACAGAAATACTTAATAATTTATTTGTCAAGTCACATTCATATACTGATCTCTTGGATGATCTAATGAACAAGATTGTAGATAACTCGAGAACTCAAACCCTATAGACTAGCTTTTCTTGATCCTTATGAAGCAGAAAACCCAAAGTTCATTTTTTGTTGCTTATATATAGTTGTCTAAAATTGTTTTGTGATGCCAACTGTAAATTTCTAATTTATACGTAGAAAATGGTTATTTTTCAATAGTTTCCTTTTCGAGTTTGTTAACTCTATTGAAGGCCACTTTCATAATCATATTGTTTCTATCATTTTGTTGATGAAGTTGAACATATTTTACTAAATTTTTATTATTCCAGTATGTCGAAACAAACTTTTGGGATTGTGTCTGCTCAGGCATTTGGCAGTGTTTAATTAGCAAACTTATTTTTTTGCTTGTTTGAAAATCATGTTTTTCATCTTCTTGACTTCCAAAGTTCTGTGCCTATTTAAGTCTTACTGACATTTTTGTGTCTGTATAGCAGTCTTGCCCGCGGTGCATTTATTTCTTGACTGTGTTATGTATAATAATTAGAATGTTTCCTTAATTCTTTTGAAGTTCTACTGGGCTATGCAATTAGTGTTGCAACAAATTTTACCATCTTAAGTCAGATGGCGATGTACCAAAAGCCTCAGGCTGCAAAAGAGAAGAAAACAAAATAGTATAACTACCATTCAACTCTCAACAGGCACTGCTGCATGCATAGGGAATACACAGAAATTTCAGTCTTGAATTGATTCACTGAACATTATGTAATTTCAAGTGCTGATGGGTGAACCATCTAAAGTTAGACAAGGTTGCATAAGTAACAGGTGTATGTTGTCATTTTACTTTAGAACCTGAGACTCTTATGCTTAATTATTGTCATTTTCTATTACGCGATAATTTAAAGGATGCCTAAAGTTTCGTTGTAAGAATATATTTCTTGTAGTTCTGTTTCTCTTTATATGGTCATGTGATTTATTACTCATTCAAGCTAATTAGTTCTCTTGGAATGCATCAATTTAGTAATGTAAACGTGTTGAGTGATGATGAAATAATAGGAGTATAACGAAGAGCTTTTGGTTTCGGCTCGTGATTTGTGAAGCTAAAATTTCATTCACATGCCCACAAGTGAGAAACTTCCCGCGTGAAGAAAAAATTGTCACGACCTTGTGAAATTATACTGGTATTTTGGTAAATCTAATACATAATCTACTATAATATTGGTAATTTATAAATAATTTTTCTATAATTCTTTTGACTTCACTAGCGAGTATTTTAGAAAAATAATCTATTTTTAAAATATAAAATTGAATCGAACAAGACTTTATTAGAATAACGTGAATTATTCCATTACACCCTACAGCAACCACAACCTTTAAAAGCTATATTAGAAAAATGAATTTGAATCTGTCAAATGAATATGAATGATACTGAATTGAGGGGTCTCAAAGTTGTGAGGGACTTTTCTCACCCATTGACTTAAATGTACACATCTGAAAGAATATTTTGTTTCAATTAAAACACGTTCACATAAATTATGTCGTTCGAAAATAAACTTTTAAAAGATGTAGTTTAAATTTGTATGTTCACATCATCAAAATGATGCAATTGAGAAGTTTGCCAGCAATATGCTTGTTGTGGGCCTCGTTCAGTCTAGTGAAGATAATAGATCTATAATCTATCTGTGGTTAGAATGAGATATTTATTAGAGATAGTGAAGTTATTGAAAGTCATGTCAATAGATTATAGATCTATTATCTTCACTAAATTAGATTTGAAGTCACGATAACATAAGTTAGTGTGAAAGAAGATAACTTGATTATACACTTGAAAAAGACAACCTTTATAACACATAGAAGGCGAGTTAGCCAATGCCCATTTCAATCAGTTATGAATACAAAATCTAGATCCTATCTTAAGGATGCTTGTTTACTCCGTCAAACAGAAAAGCATGTTTGTTTTACCAGTGTCTTATGACATCCTCATTTTAAGTGTAAGCCGACAGGCCCATGTTGAGCATTTGAGGGGAGGCGTTGAGGAAACATTATTTTGAGGGTGAAATTGCAACTTTGCAAGAAATCTAGTTTTGGAATGGATCAATTAGAATACATATAAGCCATATTATTCTGTTGCAGACATATCGGTTGATCCAAGCAAGATAACAATGGTGTTGATTTTTATATATATATATATATTAGTAATAATAAGATCATGGATGCAAGATCAGACAATTCACACCCTAATTTCATATTTAAACCCGATTCATCAAAGTCAAAACCTGAACGGTCTAATCTTAATGGGACAACCCAAATCATGTAATTTCGTCAAATACATTATTCTCTAACCCACAAGAATATCAAGATGGCATGACCGCATCATATGCGTGGAAGCTGCAATTCTAAGAGATCTTTTGATCCACTTCTCAAGAATCTTGCTTTCTTACACAACGGTAGCAGTCACAAAGATATATCCAGAAAACAAAGAATATCTTTTGCCATTCAATATCAAACTCATAAATCATACAAAATCCATCCATCATCTTATACACACTTAGTGTCCAGTGCATCTAGGAATCCAACCAAGAAAATCATCAAGAGACGAATCAAACAAACATTATATGATGATACGCAGGATGAGTGAGACGACACGACACGTGAGTGAGTTTATCAAACAAACTATAGCACCAACAACAACTCTAGAGGGAAAAAATGTCATTGACACTTAACCGTGAAGATTCAATTCAAAAGATAATAAATATCACACAGCAAAAATTTCAAATTTCAAATTCCAAATGTTTTACAAGATACAGAAAAATCAAATGATGCAAGACAATAATAATATTGAAAAATGGTCAAAGACAGCTAGCTTACTTATACTCTCTGTCTCTAACCATGGCGAGCACTAGTATTACCACCTGACCATCTTCTCAATGTACTAGCAACTATATTCCTCCCAGACAAAAGTCCTAACCTTTGCTTGAATGAACTTGATCGAACAGTACTTCTCGACGCATTACTTGCCGATGAAGATGCTGCTGTATTGCCAGGCATTGGAGGAAATTCTATGCCAGTCTCTTGTGCTCCACCATCACTAGCACTAGCATCTTGATGTTCCGCTTCGACAGTATCCAAATTAACAGCAACCGAAACCCTAGTCAGCCTCAACCAATCACCACCCTCAGGGGTAACACCCTTACACTTCTTAACCTTCACTTTCACCAAATTAGGGCACCCATTTGCCAAAGCTTCCATTCCATGATCAGAAACAGGACAACTCTTAATGCAAAGTTTCTTCAAAGCCAAACACTTAGCAGCAATGCAAGATATCTCAGGATCACCAACAGTATCACTTGCACACAAAGCCAACCTCTCTAGATTAGGGCAATTAGATGCCAACATTTCCAAACTAGCTTTTGTAGGGTTAACACCAATAAGCACCAATTCCTGTAAATTAGGGCAAAATTTAGCAACAGCAATTAACCCTTCATCCCCAATCCGATTCGCCTTCCAACCATCGATGTGAAGCTTCCTCAACAGCTTGCATCTTTCAGCAATTGTAACAAGTCCAATATCAGTGCACTCAGGTGTTTTAACAAGATGCAAAATCTCCAAATTGGAACAATTGGAAATAGCTTGCAATCCAATATCACTAATCTGAAGCTTCTCAAAGTGAAACTCAACAATCATGCTCTTAACCCTTTCTGCCATGAGCTGAAAAAGCGTATCCCAATCACCCGAACATCGAAAAAGCTTCAATGTCTTTAGATTCTTAGCCCCAAGAATTAATGAACCAAAACACTGTCCATTGTAAAGCTCTTTCAAACAAATCGTCTTCAACGACGTCGCGGCTACTCCCGGCCCAATCGGCTCCGCCACCGCAGTCTCGGCAATTCCACGAAGACGCTTCACCGACAACTCCTCGAGCGCGGCGCAGTTATCGAGAATCGCGTTCATACCTTTGGATCCAAAAGTACAAGATCCACACGATAGTTTCTTCAATCCTCTACAATTCTTAGCGAAACCTTCCATTCCAGCGTCAGTAAGTTCGCGACACGCGCGTAGCTTAAGGCGCGTGAGATTAGGGCAACGCTCGGAAATCAAGACGAGCGCGTCGTCTCTTATGCTAACAGATCTACGATCGCATTTCAACGCGAGTTTCGTAACCGAATCAAATCGAGTGAAGAGAGAATCAATTACCGGAAGAAGATCCAATTGCGCGTTTAACGATAAACGTTGACGACTCTGTCCTTCAACCTGAAGCCACCGCCGGCAAACGAGTGAACACCGGTTCCGATCGGCGGAGCTCAGCGACTGAAACACTATAGCTAAACACTCGTCAGGTAGATCTGATATATAATCGGTGTTTCCACCGTCAACCGGATCTCTGTTATCATCTTCGTCTTCGCCGGCGTTCATCGGAGACACTAAGTCGGTAGATCTGGTTGTTCTTGTGGTGTTTGTAGATCGATGGCCTTGTACGCTTTCCCGGCGGTTAGCGACGGTGGCCGTGGAAGCTGTTTGGCCCATCCACGGGTGTGATGAACTATCAATAGAACGAAACGAACGGTTGAGATTGAAAGTTGCAGGATTCGTAATTCGTAATAGAAACTAGTTTCTCTCACTAACTCTGTGTCAAATTCAACATCTTTGTATCGTTGTTTGGGTTTTTTTTCAGAGTTGAATAGCGGATTTGAAATCAATGTTCATTTTAGTTTTTTTTTATATATATATTTTTGTTAGCGTTGTGTTTGGTCTTTGGTGTGTGTGTGCGTGACTGGATTAATAAGGTAGACAATATTTAGAAAAGAAAAGTAGTGGTGTCGTCGACAATATATAATAGAGTATGGGAGACCTCATTGGATTGCCGTGGGGATTTCTATTGATTTTCTGCCACGTGTAAATGAGACGGAAGTTGCAGGCGGTTTTGTGAAATGATGGAGACTGGTAGCAGATGATACGACGGAGCGCAACTCCCAACAAAATGAAAGTCTTACGCGCACCATATATACCAAACACACCCACAATTTTGTTTCCTTTTCAGAAGGACTGAATTATTAGAGTTTAATTCCTATATAAAGTACTGTACAAAGTTTTTATATTTCATTTTTTATTTTACAAATATAAATATTTAATTTATATAATAATTATCTTTAAAATAATAAACACGGTGATATGAATTATTGATAATATAAAAAATTTATATTATTATCTTACAAATTAAATTCATTAATTATATATAAAGTGTTTTTTTTTTTGTAAAGCTAATATAGAAATGGTTAAGATCTTCTTTATTATTATGAAATAATTGTTAGATCATTTTTAGATACATCTTGATTCTTGACACGGAGACATATACAAAACAATTAATAATAATAATTAAACAATTGAAGTTTGTTTTTTTGAAAAGAAACAAATGAAGTTTCAAAATTTCAATTGTTTGATGAAGGATTCAACCAACGTATGATTGCAATTGCTGGGCGATGTGGGAACTTAGGAGTTGGATTTTGAATTTTGAAATTCCAAAGTTTCATACACCCATTATGTCGACTCTACTAAAACATCAAAAGAGAACTTCTAGTTACACACACTCGTCACGGATCTGTATGTTTAACGGAGTTCCTTACCCGTACAAGAAAATAAAAATTATTTGTGTTAATATTATAGTTTTTATTTTAAACCTCTAAAAAAATCTTCTAGTTTCAGATATACTCACCATTTATTTATTCACTCACGTGTTTTCTTTTTTTAAATACACTAACGTTAAAATTATATTTTTTATCTTTTTACATTTTTACTATTCTCCGTTTATTTAAATTTTACTCTTCTTTTAAACTTTATTAAAAATTTATTATTATTAAAAAATTTATTAAATATCTTTATAATATGAAATATCATAGATGATTATTGTAAATTGTAAAAGATTAATAAATTTTGAGTTTTGTTTACTAAAGAGTTAGTGATATTTTTCTTTAGTCAAAATATATACTATTTTGTCACCCCATAAAAAAAAATATAGATCTACGCACACTAATTTGTATGTCCATCAAATTTATATAAATTTCACTACATAGATCCCATATAAAATTCAATCAATAAGAAGAAGTGCGTTGAAATTTGTGTGTTAAAAAATATCTTGTTTAACATTTTTCAAATCAAAATTAAGTTTACAAATTATACCTCACTTAGTGCGTAAATGTATTTTTAATTTCTAACTCAATGAACTATTTTTTTTTCTTCTTTTTTTGCTTTTTTTATTTTTTGAAAAAATGATTTCATTACAAATGGAATTTAGAAGTAAAAGTACGTGTTTGGGGGAGAAGCATCAGAGGGATCCTGCCACAATTATAGACCCAGTGTCATTTTTTTTATAAAACAACTGTTTTATATTGTTAATAAATAATTTTAAATAATTAATAAATATTTAATCGCAAATAATGGTGAGTTAGTAAGTTATTTGACATGTCACGTAAGTCATCTCATCAAATCATGTTAATTCAAGCAAAAAATAGTGATAAGAATCTAAATTAAAATTTTTTTAAAATTGTAATTTTCAATTAAAATAATTTTTTTTATTGAAATTAAAATCAAAGCGACATATATTTACATAACCTTTTACATATTTTAACTTTTTTAGTGGATGTCAATTAGCAGTCTACACATTAAAATGTGTTTTAACAAAAAAATTATAATTTGTTAATTATCCACTAAAGAATGAGTAGAATTGCAAATTAGTGCAAGTTATCGTAACCTGCACTCACTGGATTTTTAGTGGATGTACTGATGTAAATTAATAAGCTACACTTTAAAAGGTATTTTGCAAATATGTAGTTATAATTTCCATATTTACAATAACTTAAAAATGAGCAGGAGCAAATTAACAATTATCTTATGTAATATCTAAAAATGCACTAAAAATGTTAATATTATAAAAAATGTATGTAATTGATTTAAAAAGCAAACTTTAAAATTTAAGAAATAACTTGAGAACTCTAAGTTTCAAAGAAAATACAGATTCATTTATTTCTAAAATATTTACTACTGTGTTATAATTTTTTAGGGAGACACAGTAGTGCATTATATTATACTATTAGTTTATATGTATTGATATTATTTTTTATATATAATTATTGATTTATTTTTTTTGTCAATCATGTATTGATAAAATTTTATAAGAAGTTTCTTCTTCCATTTAAGATGTTCTCGAATATACAAAAAAATGTGTTCAAATTGGTTAATTATGCATGTAAAATTTACATCAAATTAGTCAATTCAAATAAAATTTAAAGGCTTTTGAAAAATCTTTAGGTGGAAAAAAAAGCTTTCATATATGAGTTTTTTACCCCACTCAGCCCACCTATACCTCTCACCTACTAATACACTTAAAAGAAACTATTTTACCCTTTTTATTATATATAAGAAATTGATTGTTTTTTCCTTTTCACTCATACATTCAAAATTTTAGTAAAAATTATTAAAAAAAAATTTAAAACTTTTGTTGATTATAAAATTTTTGAAATACAAAGTGGGTTTATTTTCGAAAATTTGAATTAATTTGAAATTTCTGAAATATAATTTATTGTATTTGTAAAATATTTTTTGAAGATTTCTCCTTTGACAAAAGTTTCAAAATGCAAAGTTTTGGAACAAAATTTTGAAACATGTATTTTTCAAAAACCAAATTTTCAAAAGGTAATTTTACATTTCAAAAACCAAATTTTCAAAAGGTAATTTTACATTTCAAAATTTTCGAAAAAGAAAGTTTCGAAAATTTAGAATTTTACTTAAATTTTTGAAATGTAAATATTGTTTCAAAATAATTACATTATTTTTTAAAAAAATATTTGTAATTACAATATAAATATTAATTAAATTTTTGAAATTTTCTATTTCTATTTTGGAATTTCTGGTATATCCTATTATGAAATTTCCTAAAATATTAATTAACTTTTTTATTTATGAAATTTCCAGTTATGAAAATTTCTTATTGTTTGAAATTTTGGAAATTTGTTTGAAAAGCTGGATATTATGTTTGGAATGTTTCAATTAATCAAAAAGTTCGAAAAAAAAATTATGCCTAAGAAGTTTAAAAAATACTACTAAAATTTTGAATATGTGAGTGAAATAGGAGAAGGAAAAAATTAATCTTTTTATATATAATAAAAGAATAAAAAAGTCTTTTTAAACGTGTTGGGTGAAAGGTTCATGTGGAGAGAAAAAAACACTTCATTTATATATCATGGATAATTAAGAAGGCACAGGCCCAAATCATGATGGAAACCTAGAAATTCCAATCACTGAGAGTAAAGCGTCTAAAAGGTCCAATAGGCCCAAGTCATGGAGGAGGACCAGAAAGTAGCAATAAGCCCAAGTGTAACAAAATATCTATAATATGTAGTACGAACACGAGTACGATATGAAATGGATATATATTTATGATTTTTTTTAAAATTCAAAATATTACACAACTTTAAAAGGTTATTAAAAATTTTATATAGGTATATAATACTTACAAATAAACGAACACTAATAATTTCATTAATGTCTAACTAACAAAACAAAAATTGAAAAGGGTTTTGCTTAATTAAAACATATTTTAACATTAATATCAATATATCCGACATCAATATTTTTAAAGTATAACTGTATAAGGGCTTCATAGAACTATATAAGCTATGATTATGTATTAAAATGAAAGAATTTCTCTTTTCTATTCTAATTTTCAAGTCGTAGAGCTTCTGTGTGTTGTGTACATGAACATAAAAAGGCTCCCACTTCCTTAGAGTTTAGTTTGAGCACAACAGTTTTTTATGTGATAAGTGGAACATTCGAAATAAATAGTAAATACTACTGATGAACAGTGACATGTCATCAAATTAAAATTATAGTTCTTTTAAAACGGAAAATTGGATTTTATACCTTCACATTTTAACTTATACTCCAAAATAATGAAAACGCATAATTATTCATTGAATTTCATTTTCAACAACGGTTAAAAAAATTTACTCTAAAATCTACCCCCTCAGCCAAATTTTCGGTACGTTAATTTTTTATAGAAAAATCCGGTATAAAATTAGAACTACTAGAAATTTCATTTTGCCAAATTTTCAGTAGTTATAATTTTTGAAAATTTGAAATTTCTAGAAATTATACTTACCAGAAATTTGAAATTTCCAGAAATTATAACTATCGAAAATTTGGCAAAATGAAATTTTCGGTAGTTATAATTTCATACCAGATTTTTCTAAAAAAACGTCTCGAAAATTTGGCTGAGAAGGTAGATTTTAGAGTAAATTTTTTTAACCATAGTTGGAAATGAAATTCAATGGGTAATTATGGATTTTTCATTATTTTAGGGGGGTATAAGTTAAAATGTGGGGGTAAAAATCTAATTTTCTTTAAAACGTTGTCCAAATCCCATATAGACTGGTTTGGGCTGTATCTATTCATGCTGGATGGTTTGTGTCAAACAAGCCTACTCTAAATGTTAATTATATAAAATTAGATTTTATATTCCACATTTTGATTCATATTTCTGTATTTTTTGAAAAATTTAATTTTACTTCTATCATTTTTATTTTTTTTTATTGAAATTTTTTTAATCCATTGTTTCCCAACATAAATACGAAATTTTCAGTATAGAATTTTGTTTTTTAAAAATTTAATTTAGAAATTAACATCGAAAATTTGAAATTTCTTGTATGTAAAAAAAACAATATTTATATATTGAAAATTTCAAAAATGAAATTTCTATTAATTAAGAAAAAAATTTCATACTTCAAAATTTTGTTGGTATGTAAAAGATATTGAGAATAAAATTTTCATGAAATTTCAAAAACTCAATTTCTAGTATGTAAAAAAATTGACAAAATTTTTTGCATACCGGAAATTTTTAATATGTAAAAAAAAAATTAGTAGGTAAAACAAATAATGCATACCAAAAATTTAAAAAACAAAACTTTTGGTATGTACAAGAATATAGATGCGAGAGATAAAAAAAACTCTCAATTTTGTTTAAATTTTTTGTATTTTCTACAAAGTATATTTGGAAGTTAACATGAAATTGGTAAAATGTGGGGTTATGAAATATAATTCTCCTGATTATATAACTATTTCAATATAGACTCTAATGATAATGATATTGGAACTATTTGTTATAGATTAAAAATATGATTTTATATATTTAAAAATAACTTTTAAGGGAATTTATTCAAAAATATTATAAGTTATTTTGAATTTATTTGGTACGAATGAAAAAAAGTACTTTTACAGATTTTTAAGAGAAACTATTCAAAATTAATTATCATTTAAATATATTTTTTAAAAATTTATTATTAAAAAAAATTGTAGCAAAAAGATAGAATATATAAGATGATATTTCATGAGAAACTATTTAAACCAAATTTTTATTTATTTTATTTTTAAATTTCTCAATTAATAATAATAATTTTATAAAAGGATAGAATACTTCAAAAAAATTTATAAAAAAACACATAACAAACAACTCAATTGTTTCAAAAGTCAAAATCATATATGACTTTGCCTAAAAGATACATAATTTTTAGAATGCCTCAATATTCTAGAATACATGAAAAATTATATTTAAATTCATTAATTCAAACGTGTAAAATATATTTTTAAATTAGTCAAACTAAATAAAATTTAAAAGTTTTTGATAACTTTCTACTTTTAAATAGCCCCTATTTTTAAGTTGGATCAGAGCATTGCTACAAGTGTTGGGCTTTGAGAACTTGTGAGCCAGGTCTTATTGGCCTAGGAGGAACAAGAAGATCATTATTGATTCTTCATGTTACATTGTTACTCCCATATGCCATTACACTCGATGAGAAAATTAAACACGCATAATAAACCACAGGAAATATAAAAAAAGGAAAAACATAGGAAATAAAAAAATCAGTTTATCTCATAATTAAAATTCATATTAGTTGTAAAAATATTTGATATATTAGACAAGAGATATTTTAATTTAGACTAATGTATTTATTAGATGAATTACATTAATTAAAAATTAAAATAGATTAGAACTAGCCTATTAAACAGAAAAAAATCTTAATATATTGAGATTAATGTACAAACTATGTGGGGTATAAATTTAAATGGACTACTACTAATAACAAAAGTTAATCCATTTTTTTTATGTTTTTTTTTTTATGGAATATGAGTTAACTCTTTATCAATTAGATTAATTTTTGTTGTCTAAAATTTAATATATAAAGCAAATTAATTTTTTTCAAAATATATTCTTCCAAAATAATGTTTGCTTGCTTGTTAGATATGTGTATATTTTTTTGAAAAATGTTAGATATATGTATCGAAAATATATTTTCAACTTTATTTTAATTAAAAAAAATAAGTGAATTATTTTTACTTTTACATAATAGTGTATTCACTATCTTTTATAATGAGTGTCGTTTAAAATTTTTGCTCACATATTAAAAAGTACAATAATTAGAAGAAATATATATGTTTTTTTACCAACTATCCATCTTAAGTATTGATGGATTGTTCACTATTTTCAATGCAAAGTATAATAATATTTTGAAAATTATAACATATAATAATTATTGAAGAATAACATAAAAAAAATTAAAATTATATTAAAAATTAGGCTAAATAGCACCCGTAGTTCCTTAACTTAATTTCAGTTAATGTTTTAGTCCTTTATCTTCTTTTTTTTTTCCCGATTTGGTCCTTTATTTTAATTTTAAGTGACAATTTGATCATTTATGTTTTAAAAAAATTCATCAAAATTTTCAACCAAAACCCATAAAATTAATCATATTCTTTCATATAATACAAATTTCATTAGATTCGTAACTCAAATATTCAAATAAACTCATATTTTCATTCTTTATTTCACTTAAAATTAAAATAAAGGATCAAATCGGGCAAAAAAAAAGATAAATGACTAAAATGTTAACTAAAATTAAATTAAAGAACCACGAGTGCTATTTAACCTAAAAATTATAAATAATATTTATTTTGAGATAATTTTTTTTCTCTAAAATGACGCTTATAATATACATACATTTAATTTGATTTGTGTCAAGATTGAGTAGCCCGACGATTGTACTATTTTTAGGAGTATCTTGTTAGAGTTTAACAATGTACCATAAATCGTATAGGGTATTAAATATTAATTTTGATATATCTCAATAATATATAAAATAATTTTAGATTTGTTTAAGATTTTACATAATTTTTATAATATAAATTTTTAATCTAAATAAAAAAGATAAAATTAAAATAAATAAAGATGATTAAGAGAAATTGAATAAGACTTAAATTGATATGATTCAAACTCATCTTCCTAACATATATTTTAAGAATACTTATTAAAGAGTCAAAATAAAAACTTGATAGTAAAAAAAATTGTAATTTTTAAATAGTTAAAAACACAACTTTTAATATAATTTTAAGTTTTGCGTTTTTATATATTTGTATTTATTTGTTTTTTCATTAAACAAGTTATCTCACCTACTAAAAAAATAGTTATCTTATTTATTTATATAAAAAAATTGTCTTACCTAGTTAAGAAAAAAAAAATCGAAAAATATGTATAAACAATTTATGAAAATCTAAGACAAACATATCAGAAATCATATTCCTACCAAACCTATCATATCAAGATGATTTTGTGGAATCAGAATCTAGTTGTCTCCCCTAGATACCTGGATACCATAACAAAGGCAGTGCCGTTTTCTGAATCGTCCTACTTTTATTAGGTCCAACAAAATGTGGCATGTTTCCTTCACATGCACATGAGTGATAAGAACTGCACGAGACCATGCTACTATTTTTTATTTTTTTATTTATATATGCTTCTTCAATAATTCTTGTAACACCTTATATAATACCTTCATTTTAAGCGGTCGGCCCCATATATATATATATATATATATATATATATATATATATATATCTGTTTCTTTAAAATATTAAATAACAAATTAATTTTGTTAATAAATTTAAAAAAATTATTCGTAAAGTCTAATTCAACTAACAAATATTAATATTGTTAATTTAATATTTTACAGTTTGTGTGAATTTATCTACCGTTCTATTTAATAATAATAAAAATAAAACTAAAAAAATTAGAATTTTAATTGACTTACCTTTGGGACCATCCTATGTGTCTTTGTTTTTTGTTGCCATTGTTGGTATATCCTTCATTAAGATTCTGCTATTTGGAAGAAGTCACGGGTTGGTGCTATTGATTCTTTAGAAACCAAATTAATCAATTTGACCTAATTGAAAAACAAGATCTGATGTTCTGATGGGTTATAAAAGGCTCATTAGCATTAAGTAATTAAACAGTTTTGTCCTTCCACCTAACCAAATCACCATCAATATACCAGATTCACCTCAATTTGTATCATATGCTAGTATGTTCTTTCATGTTTATTTTAATTTAGAAAATAACATATTGAAAAGAAATTGTTCATACATAAGAGAATAATTTTTTTTAAGAGAAATGAAGTTTTAGTTATACATCATTTGCATTTTATTAGTCTGATTTAATAATATGTAATAATATTTTATTGGTCTGATTTAATAATATTGCTTTTTTTATACATCATTTTCTATTAAAGAAACAAAGAGAACAGGTAGTGTTTTCAAAATTTCATATTTACTAGTATATTATTTGCTAGTTGACGGTCGACTCCTTTCCTTGGATGGGTTGTTTAGATTCTTCTGTTTTTTTTTTTTAAATAAAGATTCTTCTAGTTCAAAAAGTAAAATAAAAGTCAATTAAAAGAACTGTGTTGCTTAGATTCTTCTAGTTTGAAAATTAAATAAAAATATGAATGTGTAAGTTTTCATAATGTTCAATTAATTCAAATTTCAAATTACGTATATCAATTTTTTATTATTATTTATACTTATATTTTGAAACAAAGAAAATAAAGTGCATTGAAGGAGTTTTAAGAAAAAAACATAAAAATCTAATTTCATCCTACCACGCCACAAATTGTTTGGTTGATAGTTAGCCTCATAATTAATAACAAAAATAAACCAAAAATATTTATAAAAATATACTGATTTTAAGATGGATTAACTGGTCAAAATAGAAAGTAAGAATGTGTGTTTACAAAAATAAAACATCAAGTAATAAGTAGAATAATATTGAGCTAAAATTAAAATGTAATAAAACAAATTCATCAAAAAATTAACTTTCGGTAAATAGAGTTTTATTTTTATAAATAATTTTTTTTAATTTTTATTCTCTAAAATATTTTTCGTCAACACTTTCGGTAATCTAGGTTCATTTAATGGATTAATTTTAAATTTTTTTACTAAAATAACTTTAATATTAAATGTTTTCCTACCAACTAATATGAACATTAATTATATTTTTAATAAAAATAAAAGAGTATAAAAGATATTTAAGCAATAAATACATCTTTAACACTTGTAACTTTTTTTATATTAGATACCAAAATTTTCTCCAATTTTTTTTTATACAAGAGACCCAATGTAGTACTAATTAACTTATGTGGAAAAGTCCACATTTCACTTGCTAGTGACATTTTTAATAATGTTAAAAGTTTCTTATTTATTAAGTTAAATATTATGTACTATTTATAATTGGAATTATATTAAGGATTTAGGACTTCTTTTATAAAAGAATCTCATTTCCCTCACCTCATTCTCATGAATGTAGTTTGAAGGAGAGTTCGAGATTAAAATCTGTTAGAAACGAGGAACAAAAGAGTTAGTTTGTGAATTGAAAAAATAGAAGTTCCACAAGGGATTACACATTCTAGTAGTGTATATAAGGTGGAGGTATGATACTTGGGGTATGATGTGTGGGCGTGGGCGAATTATTAATTTTTATTAAAAAGAAAATTAAAAATTAATATTTAATTTATGAAAAAAATGAATATTTGCGTTTTTACTTAAATGGCCTTCCACCGAGTCAACACTATATTTTTAGTGTGCCATAGAGAGGGTGTATTTCTAACGAGGCTTTTCTCTTCTTCTCCCTCCATATTCTTAGTGTGCCATACAGAGGGTGTATTTCTAATGAAGTTTTTCTCTTCTTCTCCCTCCATATTCTTAGTGTGCTATACATAGTGTGTAATAAAAGTTGAAGAAAATATTTATAAGAATTAAATATTAAATTTTAAAATATATTGATAGGACTTGATTAAAAATATAGTTGACTCTAAAAAATAATTAAAATATTAAAGAAAAATTACTTCAAAATTGAATAAACACTTTCAAACATATTTATATTTCACTCACTCCATTGGATAGACTCCATTTTATCACCTCTAAAATTTATTGCACACAGTGATTAAAATCATTGTTTGACTAAAAATATAATTGGACCGTCTCTAGATCCACACATTTATTGCTTACTCTGTCATGTCTCTCCAAATGAATTTCGACCCGGGCTTATCTTAAAAGATATAAAATTAATTTTGATATATTTAATTGTTTTTTATGTAGAATTATTTTATCTTAAAAATTAATTTAAATACAAAATTTATATTTATATTTTTTTTTGTAGAAGTAATTTTTATTTTATTTTTTCTCAATTAAATATATTTAAATATAAATTGATTTACTTTCATTTCACTTATAAATAAAATCAAGTTTGCAAAACTAATTTATTTAAAATTAATATTTTTACTATAAAATTAATCATACATCCCTCGAGTTCGGTAAAAACACACTAAATAACAAAAAAAATCTCTTAATTATCATAGCTGAATTTAATTTCAGAATATTTAATTAAACGGAAAAAAGGGACTTCTCTCTCTAACATTGTACTATGCTTCTTCATATACTACCTAAGTATTTAAATATATAACTTTATTGATAGGATAAATAAAATTGATAATAATATTAAATTTGTTAATAATTATTTTTATAATTTTATTTTTTAATATAGAGAATTAATTAATATTTTTATTGTAATATCTATTAGTAGATAAAAAAATATTAAAGTAATTAAAGACAAGTTAGTAAATGAATAATTAATTTAATTGTAGTTGTAGAAAATTATTTTTACTAATTTACAAAATTAGTCATCACATTTAACATTTTAGCCGTTTTTGTTTCTTATTATGATTTTTTAATTAAAAAATAGCAATGCAGCATCCTCTAAATGATGTGGCATATAATACGTAGAATGATTAACAATCATGAAATCGTAATAAAATCTTTTAAAAACTTAACTTTCAATTTTTAGAATTTTTTATTTTTGTAATTTAATCAATGTATATGAATAATTAATTAATCTAGATAATTCTATACAATAAAATTGTATGCCACATTATTTAAAATATACCACATTATCATTTTTTTGTTTAAAAATATGATGAAGTGACAAAAATTGTCAACTTTTAAAATAAAATGATTAATTAAATAATTAATAAAAATATAAAGATCAAAACTATAATTAAACTTAATTAATTAATACAGTTGAACATTAAAAGAGAATCTTTTATAAAACGGATAAAAAAAATTCTAATTTTTTTTATATATATGATAAAAGGTTGTAATAATTTTACTAACCTAAATATCAAAGTAACATTTTACATATATTTTCCTCTTTTGTTTAAGGAAAAACCTAAGGGGGAATAAAAGACCAAAAAGAAAAATAATAAATAAAGAGGAAAATGAACACATGTACACCAACTTGAATTTGTTAAAGGACTTTGAAAAGTTTGGTAGAAAGAGTAATACTTTTTCCACCCTTAGATATAAATAAAAGTTGTTTAATATATTTAATTTAGAATTTTGATGAATTACATCAATTTTAATTGACATATTTTTGCTAATATTTAAAATTGAAAAGATATTTTACTAAAAATATCTTAATAAATAAAATTAAGACGAAATAAAAAAAAATATTTGCAATAAAGAAGAATAAAAAAAAAAAATAGCAGTGCACAAAGTCTTAAACGAGAAAAGGAAGATGCAAGAGAGGGTCAGGCGTGGACAAGAAATAACAAAGACAAGGACAGAGTGAAAACCAGAGAACACGTGATACGAATTCTTTGAAACGCAATAAAACAAATGTTATTTCTGAGTGGTGGGCTAGAAAGTGAGGTCAAGTAGTATCTCACAAGATTCTCTAATTACTTTACTTTACTTTTTAATTAGATGTTAACAATTAAAATTTTTCAAATTACTTATTAAAAAAATTATATATTTCTTCTCAATATATTAAAAATACAAATTCTTTAAATTTATTAAACAATGTCTTAATAGTATTCATTTAACTTTTTTATATGAACAAGAATTAATATTGTATGACACAGTATGAAAAAACATAATGTTAAGAAAAATGAGAATGTAGATGCTGATGTCGACCAAACCACATGCAGCCATCGCTTTCACGACAAACTCTCTCCCTGATTTCTCTCTCTTGAATTTCTCTCCAAGAACAAGTGGCCCTTTGCTTTGGTCCACAGGCTTCTAACGTGCAAGTACTAAACCATTCTTCAATATGGAATCTGCATCTTTTTTCCTCTCTCTATCAATATACAAAATACAGTATATGCCCAACACACTCAATTTATTTGACTTTTGATCTTATGATGTAATTCAAGTTAGTGTATAGTATATTACTAGATACTACTTTTCTCACTTTACTTTTAGTGTTGCAAACTTTAAAAACTCTACTTGGTTTTGATATAACGAGTGATAAGAGCAAAAGAAAGTGAATATATATATATATTTTTTGTGATAAGAGCAAAACAAAGTGAATATAATTTCTTTTGTTACTTAGCAAGATCATAGGAAAAAAAAAGTATAGTTAACTTTTTCTCTCTCCTTCTAGCTATAACAATAGGGGGTAAGAATTTACCAGCGCGACTTGTATTGATTTACGATTTTAAGAATAATTTAACTAAAAAGATAATTTAACTAAAAAGACCATATTATAAATTCTAAAAAAAAAACGTTTAGATCAATCAGTTATACCTATTTATTTAAATAAATATGTATAATAATTTTTAGAATTAATCTGTTTTTGGTGTATATAAAGTTTCAAACATTTTAATTTTAGTCTCGGTAAAAAAATACAATTTAATTTTAGTCTTTACAAAATTATCTAATAAATAATTTTAGTTCTATTGAAATGAAATATGTTTAATTTTCTTTCAACTTAAAAATTTTTGAATGATTTTTTACAAATAGGTTTAGAATATTATAACACGTCATTCCTCATGTACTAAAATTTAGAATTTTTAACTTGGGATTAAATATGATTTTTTTAATTATATAAAACTCAAGATAAAAACAACAAAAATATTGAATTTGAAATCGAATTTAGAACTTATTTTATTGTGAAAAAATTTCTTATAATATCATAAACATACATGCAAAAATTCAACCAAAAATATATATTAACTTAGCAACAAAGACGAAAACTACATGTATAATAATATATTTTAAACAACAGAGATTAAAACTCATTAAAAAAATAATTTAGTTGATCAAATCAGTTCTTTCAAGTTGGTCTCTCTATTTTTTATCATTCTACAAGGTTTCGAAAATTGCTTTGAAAGAGTTGATTGTTGCCTAACGAATTTTTTGTGCGGGGAGCATTGATGATTAAAAAATGAGTTTAGTAAGTTGAGAAAAGGTATGTTGAGCTAAGGAGGAAGGAGGACTTGGTATTAAGAATGTGGTTCAACGAGTTATCGTTAGATTTAGAATTGGAGGTCATTTTTCAATTAGAGATTGTGTCTTTTGGAAGAATTTAATAATCTAGTTGAAGAAATTGAATTACTTTAGTACATGATGAACAAGATACTTAGAATTAGTCACATGACATAGGTCTAGTGAATATTCGGTACGCGTCTCTCGAATCACTCTCTTATGTGGAATACGTGTCTCTCTAATCATGAAATGTTATTTATGAGCCCGTGGTCATAATAATTATAGCATTGTCATCAAGTGTCTCAAAGCGATAACATAAGTGAGTTATTGTGTCCATCATCACTAAATTTTCTCCACGTCTATATGATAATTATAATTGGAAACCCTAATAAATTAGTGCGGGCCAACTCAAAATCCCTTTTGATATCTCTCTTAGACTTAGACTAAGATATCTTGAATTCGACCCCATAACACTATCTATTAATTTGGCCACATGATTCCTTTAGAAACACCAAATAAACCATTGTTATCCATTAATTTGGCCACATGATTCCTTTGGAAACATCGAATAAACCATACGAAGTTGTTTTATGAAGAGAGATTGCATATAAATCCTTGTTAATGACGTGTCATGACTCATTGGCTGTCCCAAAAGCTAGGATCAAAGTGGTCTACGTTCTTTCTGTTCCTTTCATGCATTCTTTCATTTCTTCAATTGCCAGTGTATAAAGCGTAGTCATTTTTTGTGTTTTTTTCTTCTTCTTGATAAGCTATATATGTGGCTGTTGGTTTGATGCATACATATCTTATCTCAATAGCCTTTTCAAATTAAAAGTAATAAAATTTTATCTAAAATTAATATTATCTGAAAAAATTAAATCTATTGACTTTATTATTAATTAAAAGTAATCAAATAATATTGATTACATTCACTTTCAATAATTTTGTATTAAAAAACATTTGAAAAATAAATTATTTAAAAATAATTTATAATTATACAAAAATAATATTATGGATTAAAAACAAAAATCTCATTTTAAAGTTCGTCTTTACCCTTTGCCTTCAATAGGTGTTGAGTGGGTCTTAAATTCGAAGGAGTAGTTCAAAATCATATGGAGAGACGGAATGAATTATGTGCAGTATTGAGAGTTAGCAACATATGAAAATCACAGCTTTATTCTTTCATTCAATTAAATGGAAACTTGAATTTACAATGAAAAGGATCGATGATTATATGCTATCTCTATCTCTCAAGTGAAAGTTGGAAGTTTGGAACCTTAAAAGAAGCTCAACAGTTGTAACTAATTTAATTCTCTAACAGAATTAATGCCTAGAAACAAGGTAAATAACTAATCTTAACTGTAAATAGTTAGTACATTCACTTAATAACTAGGTTATACTAATTTATAATTTTTTTATAAGCAAAATGTTAGTAATTAGATAGATTATATTAGTTTTTAAGACATTCTCTTATCTTACAAATGAAATTACTATGACAAAATTAACTTATAACTTAACAAGGTCTACAATTCAATTTAGTTAAATGTATCACCACGGTTCATTTCCTGCTAATAATATCTTCTATATAAAATACAAATATTTGAGTGATTTACTTTTCATTTTTATTTTATCTAAAATAAGTTAACTTAACTGTGATATTTCTTGATGATATTAATCACGTAATAAATTCAGTCCATTAAAATAAGTAAATGCAATCAGTTATTATTTTCAATATGTGTGTAACTAGTTATTTAATTATTTTGTTTATAATTGAGTTCGATAATCCTTAATATTTTTTAAATAGCATATATTACTAATTAATGGTTAATTTTATTGGACAAAAAAAATTAAATCTATAATTTATTACTATAATTCCGGTCAAACCACTAAATCGCTTAAGAACTTTATCTTTAATAGTCCCTCTAAGGCTTTAAACCTAAAGGAAGGTCAAGATGTTTAAGACGTATGTACCTATTAATGAGTGTGTCTTTGAGACATTTGAGGGGTATTTGAATAAATAGTTTAAGTAAATGCTTGTTTGGGAAAAAAGTTTTATACAAGCATTAGTATTTTATTTACATTGTTAAAAAAAATTGTTTTTACAATCTAAGAGAATCTCTCTTTTTGTTGTAATCGAGGAGAATCTTTAATTCTTTATATACATTTTATATAAGTTGTCTTTATAAACAATTTTAGAGACCTCGTATAAATGAAAAATAAATGAGGAGTATTATTTCAGAAGCTATATTTACGATGCTTTAAATACTTATGCACATAAAATATATCTTCAGAAAAAATCATCTAAAACAAAAATAAAATATTTAATATATTAGAAATTTCGAAATTTTGTTTTTATAGTTAACATTTTTATTTATAAGATATGTTATTTTAGAGTATTGATTGATACAGTTACTTTTATTCTTTTTACAGATAAATTTAAATTAAAAGGACCAAGATAAGACGGCACTTCTCATAAAAAATTGATGTGTGCATATTACACTCAATAATGGAAAAGTGGACAAAAAATATAAAAGCACCGTACAAAAGAAAGAAAAAATGCCAATTTTTTCTCTCAATGTTTTGTGTTCCATAAACTGAGTGAAAATGAAAAAAATAAATATGTGGTTGGTCTTAAAAGATTCTTTCTCTCCATGGACCACCTTTTCTTTAATCTTTTTCAATTTAATTCGTCCTTTTTCAGCTGTCATAGTAGTATATTTTAGGAATGATTTTGCTATTTAAAATACATTATTTTCTTTATTGATGTTTCCTCTTAAACTAATAACTAAAAAATTATTTATTATTTATTTTCTTTTTATTTTTTATTTTGATTTTTTCTCTCTTTTTATTATAGATAAAATGATATAATTATTATAAAAAATTATACATAATTACAAAATCTCAAATTAAAATCTAAAAAATAATATTCAATCTAAGAAATGTAAATTTTAAAAAAATTCATTTTTAATTATAATTTTTATAAATAAAAAACATAGCATAAATATACTGACAACAAAACATAACATAAACGTGAAAATCAATGTTTCTGGGTACCAGGTATTGGCAGTGAATTGTTGTTATTCTTATTATTATTATTATTATTTATATTATAAAAAAAAAGGTAATTGTAGTGAAATGGTAGTGAAAGTCTTGTATGAATTGAAAATTTGCAAATTGTTGGCCGCCAGGCCCCTTGGATTAAGGAGCTGACAGAAAGGGAGGCACCTTGACCATTTTAATATGGTCACTAGCCATAGTCACTCTTTTTTCTCCTTTTCTTTATTTTGGCTCTTGTCCACATGTATAAGCTTTTCCCTCAACCATGGAATACAATTAACAATACTCCTCCACAGATTCATGCATCTCTAATTTAACTTATAATGTCTAACTGTTCCATATTGCTCTTATTTTTCTATTATTTTATAGTCGGCAAGGTAACTTTTATTTTAGTCATATTTATTAATTAATTTGTAGTGGTACAATAGAATAAGACAAGCATGTGTGCAATTCTTTCTTAATTTCTTTTGTTTCTTTAATTAAAAGAGACAATATAGTATGTGGTTTACTTATCCTACGTCTTGGGAGTTTTAAATTATTTTTAAACGGTATGAATTCACCGTAATTTATATTAAAAACTTATTCATCTTAAACATAACTTTGATTTTTTGAATAATTTTTATTTTAAAAAAACTCGAGTACTCCAAAACCTAACCATAGTATCCTTCACAAAAAATCTAACAATAGTAGTATTTTGCAGTGATAGATTCTAATAAAAAAACATTTATTTTGTTTTATGCCTTTTTAATTTTAAAATGTTTTTTGGTGATGTCGTAAAAAGATTGACCAGCCGTGCTAGAATCACATTAGCGAGATTCCTGCTAGATCCTTCTTTAATTAACTTTTAAAGAAGATTAAATAAAAAAATAGGAGGAAAAGTTCAAATTAAACTTGTTAGTTAGCTCAGTCAAAATAAAAAATAAAAAATAGCTAGCTCTATTTTTCTTTAAAGAAAAAAACTAGCTCTATTGTATTTTTTGTAAAATAAAAAACTACTCAATATAATATTATGATAAAATAAGTATTAAAAAATAATAATTATAGCAATACATTTATTAAAAGTATGTATTAATTTTTAATATTTATCTATAGAACTATTGATATTGTTTAATTTATATATAATGTCAAAATAATTATTTTTTACATTTATAGTGAATCACAGTTGTTCGATAATTAAAAATATTTAACTTTTAAAATAACTATATTTTATTTTATAAAAAATAACTATATTTAAAGTAACGACTACGAGTGTTTGTGGTGTATTGACAATGTAAAATATTTTACATTGTTAAGTGTCTACAAATTAATCTGTTATTAATATTATAAATGTAAAGATAAATTATATTTTTAATCATAATCAAATAAATATTTTTTTAAATAATTATTAATACATGTAGAATTTGAAAAAGGTTCTTATCATAAAAGTCTAGGTATTTTTAAAGCTAAATTTTATGAATAGTTCAATAGACATTCACAAATAGTGGAAAATAATTTTAAATTGACAATCAATGAAAAATGATCATTCTTTTATATCTTATATCGTTAATTTTAAAATAATTACACAACGATTGTGACAAACTTTTAAGGTGAGTCAGATCTGTATTAGTGATTCAAAATTATTCGAAACACTAACCACGATCGATAATATTCTTTAAAAGTATAAGTTAATGATTCTCTTTGTCTTTGTATTTGAGACATTAACTTGATTATGTTGGTTCCATGAATTGGATTTGAAAGACACATTTATTTTTTTCTTAATTTTACATGAATTGAGTCATTGTTTCATCTATATAAAATATAAGATGACACTTCAGAAAAGTATCATATATTTTCGTTAAAATTTTAAATAATTTTTTTAACACTAATGTACCGTAGCTTTTACTATTATTTATTTTTTATTTATTATCATTTTTTAATGTGTAAAATAAACAAAAGTGACACTATTTATGAAGATTAATAGAAAAATAACACCTTTACACCTTTCTTAATTATTGATTTATTTCTATATATATATAATATAATAGTTTTTTTAAAATAACTAATTTAGTTAGTAATAATTAATTGTTAATTTAATTAAAAAAATTGAACTCATGATTTTTCCTGTACTTTTATCGGTCTAATTCTTAAAACTATCAATCACCTTATATAATAATAGTTAAAAAGTAATAAATTTTATTAAAAATTTATAATAACATGAATTTTCTGACAAAAATTTGTTTAAAGCCTAGGGCAGTGGTTAATGATGATTATGATACTAGTACCAGTCCAAACAAGAATAAGGCAGGACCATTAAAGACTTTTATTATATAGGACCATTAAGGACATTGATATTGAAAATCTCGAGGAGGAATTAAATAAATGTTTAAATGAAGAAACACAATGCACGAGATCGCATCACGCACTACTATACTGTAACAATGACGTGGCAGCAGTGGAGTTTGACTCATCGTTCATGATTTGTTTATCAAACGGCGATTCTATATTTTTTCGATACCAATACGGCGATTCTTTTTACCTGCCAAAAATAAATTCGTGATTCCATCTAAAGTGAATCTTCATATACCGACAAAAATACATATAATTCACGCAGTATAGTAGTACTCAATTCGAACGGAAATATAATTAAAAAAATTATATCTGAAAATTTTGCTATATTCAGTTAAAAATTAAAATATATATCTTTTTAGTTTATTTTTTTTATAGAGAAAGAAATTACAAAAATAATTTGTTTTTAGAGCACTTATTAAAAAGTTTAAATAATATCCTTAGAACATTTATCAGAATTTGTTTTTTTTTTTAAAAGAATATAAATGTTTGACATATAAAGCAATAAAATAATACTAGTCCAAATTAAGGATGAGAATAGGTCAGACCAAACTTTGAAAGGTCTGAGAGTTTGACCTATGATTAATTTTTTAGGCTTAAGTCTTGCCAACGGTCTATTATAGGTTTTTTTTTTTCCGGCCTGACCTGACCTTTTTAAAAATCTGGCCTGGAAACCTATTTAAAAGCTTTATTCACATTAAAATATTTAAATTTTATATTTTATATTTTTTTAAATATGCTAAATTAGTCAGTTTTATAGAAGAAAAACTAATAAAATTATAATCAAATCTAATATAATATTAAAATAGTTTAATTGATAGGCTTTAAAATAGGAAACAATAATATTAATAAATAATAATAAAAAATAACATTAACAAATAATATATATATATATATATATATATATATATATATATATATATATATATATATATATATATATATATATATATACCGGTCTGTCAGACCTAATAGATTTTTATATCAGCTTGAACCTGACCTATTTAAATAAATAGCCTTTAAAAATAGCATGAACTTAACATTCTTATTAAACAGGTCAGGCTAGACCAGACTGTAAGTAGGCCACACCATAAGCCCTATGTAAGGTTGATATAGAAAAATTCCCTATTGCCGAGGAGCCATGGAAGATAAAGAAATAAAAAAAGATAAATGCAAGAGACAGAATTAGAAATCAATTAGATGGAAGCTAAAAAAAATTATTAAATATAAAGGATAATATTAATATAATTTAATTTGTATATTTACAAAGATGAATTCTAAAATATCGATGACGAGTGTTAAAAATAATGAAAATAAAAATCAATTTTTCTTTTATAAACAATAATATTAATTAGTTATAAAATTCTATTGCAACTTCTTCTTTGATAAGGATTTTTAGTAGTTTATGAATTGACTTGAGGAATTATCTAATAGCATGTTTTATAGGGTTGTAGCTAATTAATTTTTATTTATAAAATTAATTTGAGGAATTATCTAGTAGTGTGTTTTAAAGGGTTGTAGTTAATTATTTTTTATTTATAAAATTAATTTACTGGTTAAATTAAATAGGTAGTAATGTAGTTTGTAAAAGTTGTTACAAAATTCGGTAATTGTGTTTACTATCTAATAATTTTTTATTTAAAAATTAAAAGTAAAATACTAAGAAAGTCTTTATCTTTGTTTATAGAAGCTAAATTTCGTGATGCTATGGGACAAATGCACTCGGACAAAGCACCAACCCTGCTTACTACAAAAAAATTGGGGTATTTATGGCAGAGATGTTTTCCAAGCATGCATAGAGTGATGTGAACATAAAGCTATTCCATCTCATTTCAACGATACAAATATTGTATTGATTCCTAAAAAAGAGAACCCCATGTCAATGAAAGATCTCAGACTAATTTCTCTTTGCAATGGTTGTACAAAATCAAAGGTGTCGACCAACAGACTTAAAGTACTCATCGCTAGGTGTATCTCTTTGGAACCATCTGCTTCTGGTGAAAATAGAAATATAACTGATAATGTTATGGTTGTCATGGAAACTATTCTCAATTACTCTATTTTTGTAAACGAGGCAGCGTAGGTCTGGTGGAGCCAAGTAGCAGCCTCAAACAAAGGATCCCATATCTATCTATTCTTTGTGTGGAGGGGCTATCCACGCTTATAAAATAGCGGATGCTAGAGGTGATATACATGGTACCAAGGTGTGTAAAGCCCTAACACATTTATTGTTTGTTGATGATTGCTTTCTTTTTTTGGGCCACCTCACGAGAGACATTCAATTGGTAGTGGGAATGAGATGAGGCGGTACATATCCACCAGGTACCAGGTTCGACTCCCACGGAAGGGTGGAAAATGGGGGTGAGAAGATCGTAGGTAGCATCACCGATAACGATAATGGTCGAGATGTTACAAATTGCATGAAGAACATCTTGTAGGCATACGAGAAAGCCTCAGGCCAAGCCATAATTCTGAACGAACTTGGAGTGGTGGAACGTCTAGGCACATGTCACACTACCTAGGCATGCCATCAATGATAATGAGGAAAAATACGAAGATTTTTTGCTACCTTAAGTAGAAGGTGTGGAAGAACATTTAAAGTAGGACATGCAAACACCTTTAAAAAGCTAGGAGAGAAATCATTGTAAAAGTGGTTATACAATCAATTCTCATGTATTGCATGCACACAACCCTTATCCCATCATCATTTTGGGAAGAGGTGGGACATATGATTAATTCATTTTGGTGGGGTACAAACAGAGGCCAAGACAAGGTTATTAATTAATTGAGTTGGGATAAGCTTGGAATGAGGATATAACATGGCAACATGGGATTCATACATTTCTATGTCTTTAATTTAGCCATTCTAGGGAAGCAAGGATGGCGGCTTATGTCAAAATCAAATACTACTATTTCACGCATCTACAAAGCCAAATAAAACCAAAGGGAGGGGTTCTTGGAGGCAATATTTTCCACATTCCAAGTTATTTATGGCATAGTATACATGTTTCACATGTAGCGGTTAGAAGTGATCTAAGATGGAAATTTGGCAACAGGGTTTCCATAGAAGTATGGTTGCAACCTTGGCTTCGAAACTCCACCAATCCTTATGTCACCCCAATGCAAGATATGAGTTTAGAATCACTTGTGTTTGCTTAATTCATTGACTCCAACGTTCTCAATGGAGGCCTGACATGTTTTCCAACATCTTTAACCAAATGGATGTTGATGAAATCAAGAAAGTTCCACTATGACTGTGTGGAGACAAGGATGAAACCTTTTGGTAGCATAGTAAGAATGGAAAGTACAGTGTCAAGTCGACCTATCATGACATGATGGAGTGTATTATTGATAACTCATCCTTGTTTGCCCTGGGTGATTGGAAAATAGTGTGGAAGCTTAAAATCCCACACAAAGTAAAAGTTTTCTTTTGGATTACTCTTAGAGGAGTGTTCCCTACTAGATTGAGATTTACTCAAAGTAGAGTGCAATGTGACAATAAATGGGAAACATGTCTAAATCATTGGGAGCATGAATGCCACCTTTTTTTCATGTGCAGGGCGATTCAAGATGATTTGAGGGAATTGGAACTTTGGGACACTATCAATCCATACATTCCGACACAGAGGGGTTAAACTATGAAGTTTTTGCAATGATTTCAAAGTTTCCCTTGCAAGTTATTGGTCTAATTTCATTGACAATGTGGAGCTTGTGATGAAAAAGACACGAGATCATTTGGGAAGACATTATCATGAGCAAATTTGACATGGTTCAACGCGCTAAAAAGCTTTTTGAATTAATAACCATTGCAATCTGCAAGGGGTGAAACAACCGGAAACTAATGCAATGCAAAGATATGTAGGTTACAAAAACTAGAAGCGGGGAAACTAAAGTGTAACATCGATGCAACTGTGTTTGGTGCATAAAACATATTCAACTACGACATGTTGCATTAGAATTGAGGACGGCAACACAGTGTACTTGGCATCAACCAATTTTTAAAGTGTTCCAAAACTCGTAGAGGCGAAGGATCTTAGTCTATGGTAAGTGCTACAAAATCTCCAGCGGCGACATCATCAAGCAGTGGTTATCGAGATTGATTGCAAACAGATTGTTGATGCATCAATGGTTGCAACAATTATGTGAATGAATTAGCGGTATTATTAATAATTGTAAGACGTTTCTTTTAAATTTTAACAATTTTAGGGTAAATTATGTTAGGCGACATGCTAAACGGGTGGCTCATACTTTGACTTGGATATCCCGAGTATAGGCTAGTCCCATTGTTTTTAATTAAACCCCACACTCTATTGAGAATATTTTGATGAATGAAATGCATTGAGATACTTCATTTAAAAAAAATTTATACAATATAATATTGCAACGCTCCATCTATGGCAAATATTGCCATTACTGACCTATTATAAGAGTTCTTTTAAATTTCTATTCCTAAAATAGAAATAAAAATGACAAATAATCATTTATTTAATTTTTTAAAAATTATTTTATTATTTATAACATATTTTAATTAATTATTTAATAATCTAATTGTGTTCCATGAAATGAGTTAACTACATTACACATTTTCAATCATTGACAACTACTTTTGTTAGTGGATTAAATGAGATTTTTTTTTTTAAAAAACTCAAGTAAATGATTGAGACACATTTTTTAGACTCTTTCGGTCTTCAAAGAAATACCAAAGGTTAGTAGAATTGTATCAATTAGTTATTATTGATGTTCACTTTTATGTGTTTGCAGCTTTTCAAGTCTCTTCTTTCCAATCATCTTCTCCTCCTCCTTAGTAACAATAATAATTAAAAAATGTTGTATTTGATTTTAATTACGATTTTTATTTATATTTTATTGCTCAAGGAATATATATATATTGTCTTTTACTTGGTAAATTTCATGTTGGAACCAAGTTGGTTCTAGGAACAATTAATTCATCATGTTTTGTTGATAACAAAGTTACTTTGTGAGAACAATTTATTGCATTAATGATTTCATTGAGTGTGTAGTAAATAAAATCAGGAAAAGGAGGAAACAATATCAAAGGAAGATATCGGAGGAAGTGTAGATGTCAGAGAAGACGAAGATGTTAGAGGTAATGAAGACTTCAAAGTGAAGTGAAGTCAAAGGAAGTCAACACAACGTTCAGACTTTGATTATGACACATGTTGTTTTGTGCGCATATCTGCCTCTGAAGATTTGCACTTACATCGTCTGGCTAGTGTACCGCTTCTATGTGTCGCCTCTGAAGACCAAAGCAAGCCTATGAAGTTCGAAGCATGCCTCTGAAGTGTTTACTACAGTAACTTTGAAGCTCTTATTCGAGTTGTCTCTAAAGCTTAGGTTTCGCTCGCTCTGAAGACTGCAACTTGCTCCAAGATGTTGTCCTTGATAGGCAACATGTTCTGAAGATGCAACAAGGTGACATTGCGCATGTCATTAATTCTAAGTCATGTAGTACTGCCTTTGACTACGTGAACCAAACAACACATCATCTAAATCCGATGGCCAAGTTATATTTTGATGAAGAAAATCAACGACTCTGATGGAAAGACAACGCTCTGATGAAGACTGAACTGTTTCATAATTCTAATGGTCCAATCATATGAAAAAAAATTCAAGGTGAATTATTTTCAAGTGCTATTTGCACATTCTCGCCCAAAATCATTCTAGAAGATTCGGTTAAAGATTCGTTTTGGAATTAATCAAGCTTCAAAGGTCATATTTTTAAACCATATCTATGAAGGTTTATATTTTGTGAATATCTCTATTGACCTCACACAAGAAAGATACGCTAAGAAGGTTCAAGGATAATTATTTTCAAGCACTATCTGAACATTGTCGCATATAATGATTCTAGATGATTTAGTTGAAAGTTTATTGTAGAATTAATCAGGCTTCAACGGTCATATTCTCAAACCGTATTTATCAAGGTTTATTTTTTTTGTGTGAAGATCTCTAAAGGAATACACACTCATAATTTATTTGGGACAATATTGAAACACTAATTCATGCTATATAAATGGATCAAATTTTACGAAAAACAGACAATATAACAACTCACAAAACTCTACGAACTCAAAATTCTTTAAGTATTCAAAATTCAAGGTCACAACAACAAAATGATGTATGTATTCACTCATGATTGGCCACAAGGTCAATGATTATTCTCCACCTACAATGTGAACATGAATTGGGAATTTTTCATGTGACTCTATTTGTGAATGTGAATACAATGTAACTATGATTGAACGAATGCACCAGTTTTAATGTCAAGAACTTTTCACCGCGGTTTTATTTTTAATTTTAAATCTTTGTGGTCTAATTTATTCAGAGACATCTCATTAGTAAATAATGTCGTGGTTAACTTGAATGGAATTCTTTGTATTAAGGTGAAAAAATCATTTTTTGTATCTGTATATTTTGGGAGTGGTTTGAGTTTGAATCTATGATTATTTGTCTCAACGTTTTATATGTGAGCCATGCATCTTTCTTAGATTTCTAGTGTGATGTTTGTGAAGGTATATGACATTATATACTAAATCTTTTAACTCTCACTTTATTTGCAATGTTGTTGTTTAAGTTGAACTTATAGCAAAACATAGAGTCCTATTAAATTTGTTTTTCTGCTCAAATTTTTTGCTGTAGATTATATGTTATGTTAGAATCTGATATAATGTGTCTATTTAGATGATATGTCAGTTTAGTTGGTCAAGTTTCAACTTACAACAAAGAGATCGTAATATTCATTATTTTGAATTTTAAACATATTATTTACTCCTATTTTCTTTACTCATTGCAGCATATAAACTCAAAAAATTTGTTATTAAATTATTTGTTTTTGTCATATTTTAATATAGATTACTCACAACATTAGCTCTTGATAGTATATATGTTTCATGTTTGAAGGAAGTTTAGATACACATCAAAGTTTTATTTGGAGAATAAATAATATTGATTCAGTTAAATATGCAGTTATGATGTAACAAGTAAACAAGTAAACTCTACATCATAGTTTTCATTTGTAATATATGGATTATAATATATAAAATTTAATACATATTTTTCGGATCCATTTTGATTTATAATAATTTATATACTCTCTTTACTATTAAAATGACTAAAATGATTGAGAATTGACTAGGAAATACTTTCTCCAATTCATATCTTTAGTATTTTAAAATTTGTGTTGGCATACATTATTTTTTACCAAAATATATAGTTTTAACTTTATTCCTAGTTATTTTATATTTTATAAATTTTTAAAAAAGAGTATAAAAATTTAACATACATTTTAAAAGAAACACCAATTATATTTTAAAATTTTAAAACATTTTCACAAAAATATTTAATTTATGTCTATTGTTAATGTAATATTTTTTATAATGTGATAATCAACTGAGATTATTATAAATTTCTGACTTTAATAAAAAATATTTCTAAAATATGATTGCAAGAGAATGTAATGTGTTTATAGTTGTTTTACACGTCTATCCGATTAGAATAATGTATTTTATCAAGATCATCTCAGTTTTGTAATGATATTTTGAAATCTGTAGTGTGATAAAATAATTATTTTTTATTAGATGAGAATGCAAAATTGATTTATATTCTCTGTGTATATAGAAGATAAAATATTTTAATCAATAATAAAATACAAAATCATCTCATGATTAGTTTGACTTTTCAACTATGTTAACAATTCAAACTAATCACCAATCATTTATAATACTTTAATATATTATGATTAAAGAAAAATACAAAATGTTTAAGAGCTATTTATATTAAGTTAGACTATTCAATGCATAATAGCGAGGAACCATACATAAACATGAATATTTTGTTATTTCAACACTTTAAAAAAAAGAGTATAATAGAGTTTTACTAAAGTTATTTTTTGAAAAAGGAGTGTTATCAAAACACTCTCTATCACACATTCTAATACACTATTTATTATTTGTTGAAATATATATTTGAATTTTGTTGCTTTCATTTAACTTTAGTGAAATTTATATTAATGTTAATCAATTAAAAATAATATGTTAAAATATGTGTTTTTTTTAAATATATGTGTCAAAGAATGTATTGTTAATATAAAAAAAAATAATAGTAAAGTTCTTTATTTAAATTGAATTTTTTAATTGTATACACTTTATTTTCTCTTAAAAAAATTATTTATTTTTAGGAGTTTAGTTATGAGTAAGATCACAGTGTAAAATGTTTTTCTCTAATAATTAAATGTTAATATAAAAATGAATTAAATTTAAATTTGAATTTTAAAATAAGAATAAGCAAATTAATTAGATAACCGAAATAATCTGTGAAGTAAGAACAGGCGGCGAAGAGACACACCGAAACCAAACCAAACCCCTGTGAGTGAGTGAGTGAGTAAAAAAAATTGAAATAAAATAAATTAGAACATATAAGTATTTGAAGTCCGAAGTTGGCTATAAAAATGCCCCACATTCCCATAGTTAGTTGCAGTCTCAAAAGATTCATATTCATATATTTTAGATAAAGAGAAAGGGTAATAGAGCAGAGAGAGAGTGCGAGAAACATGGGTGGTTGGGCTATTGCTGTGCATGGTGGCGCTGGTGTTGATCCCAATCTCCCACTACATAGGCAAGAAGAAGCCAAACAACTTCTTACCCGTGTTCTCAATCTTGGTATCTCTGCTCTTCGTTCCAATCTTTCCGCGATTGATGTTGTTGAACTTGTGGTATGTCTACCATTCTACCCACATGTCCCTCTTACCATTATAATCATTCTTCCCTCTAAAATTAAATCACACAAAATTAAACGTACTTCCCAAATTCATGCAATTTACATGAATACTATTTTACTAATAATATTTTATTTTAATTTTGAAAGGTGAGGGAATTGGAAACGGATCCAGTATTCAATTCGGGTCGTGGATCTGCCCTGACGGAAAAAGGAACGGTTGAAATGGAGGCTAGCATTATGGATGGCCCAAAAAGACGATGCGGTGCCGTTTCAGGTTTAACCACCGTCAAAAATCCCGTTTCACTCGCGCGTTTAGTCATGGACAAATCCCCTCATTCCTATCTCGCCTTTAACGGCGCTGAAGACTTCGCTAGGCAACAGGTTCGTGTTATTGTTCATTTTTTCCCACGTGTATTCCTCTTACGCCGTTAACCAAAACCAACCTCTTCACATTTTTTGGCGGATCTTTTTATTTTTATTATTATATGTGACAACATGTACGTTTAACAAATAATTTAATTTAATTATTATTATATGATTTATTACTAATTAAATTATTTGGGTTTTGGTTTTTGGTAGGGTGTGGAGGTTGTGGACAACGAATACTTTATCACCCCTGACAATGTTGGAATGCTTAAGCTGGCAAAAGAAGCAAATGCAATCCTGGTACGTAATAGAAAATTATCAAATTCAACTATGGAATGGATCTTCTTTGAATAAGTTCCATAACACCTTTTTCTAATATTGTATTTAACGTGTTTAAAATAATTTTGTATTTCTCCACATCTATTCATCAAATTTGACAATATTATTTATTTAAGGGGAGAAAACTTTACACAACTCTTCCAATTTTTGTTGAAATGCCATGCTCTATTTTTAGTAGTAATAGAGAAGTGTGTAATTGAGATTCAGATTCAAAAATAAAATATATATTATTTTATTAAAATAAAACTCGACCACACATCACATCTTAAGTGAGAACATTAATACTAAATTAATATGGGTACTATTGTGTGATGCAGTTTGATTACCGAATCCCTGCATCTGGATGCGGTTCAGGGATTGAAAGTCCAATTCAAATGAATGGACTGCCTATCAGCGTATACGCACCCGAAACTGTCGGGTGCGTAGTGGTGGACCGTGAAGGGAGATGCGCGGCCGCCACATCAACAGGCGGTCTAATGAACAAAATGATTGGAAGAATTGGTGACTCACCATTGATAGGAGCCGGGACCTACGCGTGTGATCTTTGTGGTATATCATGCACCGGCGAAGGAGAGGCTATCATTCGCGGCACTTTAGCACGTGAGGTGGGTGCTGTTATGGAATACAAAGGTCTTGGTCTTCAAGAGGCAGTGGACTTTGTCATTAAGCATAGGCTCGATGAAGGAAAGGCCGGACTTATAGCTGTTTCTAATAAAGGAGAAGTCGCTTATGGATTTAACTGCAATGGGATGTTTAGGGGATGTGCTTCCGAGGACGGGTTTATGGAGGTTGGAATCTGGGAGTAAAATGTTGCAATTGTCTTTGCAATGCTGACTTAGTGTTTGGTGGTTGGGATCGTATTTGTTGGGTCTTCTTTTTATTTGATTTTCTTTCATTTGTTTTAATTTGGGTTTTAGGGTTTTGGAAGTCATCACTTTAGTTGTTTCATTGCAACTTCAGGAGAGTCCTTACATTTGAAACAGAGTCCTGTAATTATGTAGTTGGTTTTAGAGGGATAAAAAAAAATGTGAAATAATAATAGTAGGGTAACTGTTTCTCATTTAGTAATAAAAAGGCTCGTGATGATGCACTTTCCCTACATATTCCCGTGTAGCTTTTCTCTTTTGCTCAATTTAGTAGTAGTAAAATGCAATTTTTCTTTCTTTCCCCTGTTTTCAAAAGCATATTTCAGATATCAATTTCATAAATGCTTGAGGGTGGTAACTGTTTTCATTTCATGAGTCTTATTTTAGGACAATGTTAAGATTTTTATCCTACCGATATATAACCTAAATCATTGGAGTAGGATCCTATATATGATTTCTTCATGCTAAATTTGAATTTAACTTTTCTCTTCCTTTTTATTATTATCTCGAGTTGGATCTTTAGAGGATGCACAACTTCTATAGAAAATTTTATCCTTTTAAAGTTTAAGAGGAAAATAAAAATTTAAACACTGAGCGTGTGTTGCTATTGAACGTGTGCGGCTAATGACCGTAGACAATCCGAGTCTAAAAAAGAGGAGATCTAATTTCATTAAAATGTTTAGAATTATATTAAGTTAGGTTTGATAAAATCACACTGAAATTGACTATGAATCCAAATATGTACTAAGAAAAATGATGAGCCCATTATTATTTGTTTAGCTGATGGTACTTAGAACTACACTTCATATACATAGTGTGGTATTTAAAATTGTGGCTGGTGTTGAACCAAAATAAAACAAAAACATTAAAGGTAGGGCTGGCGTGATAACTGGTGAGCTGATGATGACTGAACGTGTGACCAAGAACATGGCAATATCGTACTATTAAGTAAAATATTTTTTTATAGAGGGGTACGTAAAAATAGATACATACAACAGGGTATTACAATTCAATTTTTTTAGGCAAAGAGAGGGTACTTTTTTGTAGATAAAATAAGTTTTAGTGTGTTTAGTTTCATGGCTTCATTATGTTAAAAAAATTCTTGATATTTATACAAAAATACTTATATACTTATCACCATTAAAAATTGAAATACTCTTTTTTTTTTATGAAACTTGAAATACCCGTATTAGCAGCGGAATTCGAATTGAAATCTATATCTTTGTAGAATACAAATGTTATCATTATTAACCAAACAAACTCTTTATCGACAAAATATACCTGTTTCATATACTCAATAAATTAGTCTAATTCGAATAAATTAATAGTGTAATTTGAGAAGTGATAAAAGTGATTTGAATATATTTACAAAAAAGTGAAATGAAATATTTTTATTTTGACAAAAAGTGGATTGAAATTTTAAATATCAAAAATTTGAATGTTTCTTTCGGCCAATGAAATCTTGAACGACTTTTATATTTTATGCATAAAAATAAATTTTGATAAACTTTTTCATAAAGGATCTTGATTAAAATATAGTAGCTGATTAAGAAGAAATGATTTATAAAGGTGATCTTTATTCCACTCAAGAGATATTTCTGTTTATTAATCTGATTTGGTTTTTTCTTGTCAAAAAAATAATTTGATTTTGTTATTATGTGTAAAGAAACTATAATTTGCACGCTCTGCAATCAGAAAAAGTGTCATCAGAGAGCAACTGGGGTTGAAGAGGTTAGCCGCCATCTACTCTCTCTAAACAAAAATTCTAGCTTTTTTCTTCAATAATTAAAAAGGTAGTTTAGGAAATTTTTTTCTTTTAAAATTATTCTTTTTACTTTATATTTTTATTTAAATAAATAATTTTTTCATCTATTTAACTTCTTTTTATATTTTGTCATTTGAATATAACATTAATTAATTTTTTTTATTGTAGTTTGATGTTTATTTTCTCAACTAGATACAATATTATTTTTAGTAAATAATTTGTGGGAGTCTATCACTAAAAAAATATTTTTGAAAATGTTACTCATTATCCCAAACCAAAGTAATTTACTTTTCATCGATATCTCATTAAAAATATGAGTTAAATATGTCTTTAGTATTTGTAATTATAAAAAAAAGAAATATTTTAATTATTGTAAGTTTTTTATTTTGTTTTATATCCCTGCAAAAACAGGGTAATTTTAAAATGGATCTTTAGTTTTACTTATGATAAAAAAACTGTTAGGAGGCAAACACTCTTAGATGACACGAAAATTAATTAAATAGTTAACATGGCTAACTTGAATATAATTAAGTAATTAACATTTATTTAACCTAAATATGAACTAAACAATTGTTAATAAATAATTTAAAACATAACATTTTTTAATCTAAAAATAACCTCAAATTTTGAAGTTTCGCTTCAATAAAACAAACCTAACATCGCAAACTCGTCTTCTTTGACCACAATTGTCTTCTTGCTAATTCTCCAACGGCGACGTTGTCTTTCATCAGTGGCAATCATGAACTTGTCATTGATTGACGGCGGCAATCTGTGACTCGTTTTTTATTGTGCTGACCATGACTTCTTTTGTGGAGAAGATAAACGGCGGTCACAAAGACGTTTCACTAGTAAACATCGTGGCTAAAACTAGATTTGGAGGCAGGAGAGAAATCATAATTTGCGAAACAAAAGACGAGTTACGATGGTGGCCTGATTTAATGTTGTCGCATCAAGAGACATTGATGTTGTTGTGAAAGAAGAGAGACTCATAGATACAATGGTGATGGTATCGTTCAACAATGAAAATATGGAGATAATAAGGGCGGCTGTGAGAAGAGGAAGAGATAAGAGGGTGAATGTAAGAGGGAGACAATTAGGATTCCCAATTTTGGCATCTCTTTCAAAAAATAATTGGATTACTGTCAGGTCACCTTAACGATGTTAGTGTTTTTTTTTAACAAAAGTTGGACAAAGACATCATTTTAAAATGAATTTGTGTTTGCATGTATGTGAACCAAACAAAAAAATTTACGAAGACTAAAATAAAATAAGTTATAATTATAAGAATAAAAGACATATTTAAAACTAAAAATATCGATAAAACTAACTTGTTACATTCCTAAATTGAGGAATTAAGATTATTACTTAATATGTAAAAAAATTTATGAATAATCTCAATTGAATCATTTGTGTAAAAGGGAGGCCGATAGGCCAAAATACATTAATTGAACAAATTAAAGATTATAAATGAGTGATTATATATATGATTAATAATTCTCAATATCTATTAACAAATTCAATAAACTATAAGAAAAATAAAGCGGTAAACATTACAAACCAATTGTATAGTAGCTTTGAGTTATTTCACATTTCAATCAATGATTTTGATGTTATCAATATTGCAGATCAAAATACATGGGTATTCTGGACACTTAAATTGTATCATACTTTTAGGTATATTGTCGTTTTGTACATTAATCTGGATGTTGTGAGTTTGTTCACAAATTCATTATTTTTAGTTTTAGTGACTAAAAAAATTTATATTGTAGATGTATTTTAACAATTTGAATAAATGAACATTGTTCCATTTTAGTGATAAATAAAAAACATACAACTAACTAATGAATTATAAGGAGAAAATATTATTAATTAACTATGTATGTAATAGATATATTTTTCGTTAGTAAAAAAAAAAGGGTATTTTTTTGTTTTTCAAACGAAATAGAGACTTCAATTTATGAATGAGATAAATATAAAAAAGGAAAAGAAGAGAAAAGTGACTCAACAAAAACAAAATGTATTTTTCAAAATCTTTTCTATTTGTTTATATCCATAAAATATGAGAAAGATAGAAAAATACGCCGTGAATCCTACAAAATTGTTTCTCTACATTTTGAAAAGATATGGATGACTTTTTCCCATACTATTTTTGTCATATTTACAAATTTGGATTGTTTTAGTCATTTTTAAAATATACCACTTTTTCTCTTAGTTTTTACATAATCAGGCAAAGCAAAATAAAACTTTTACCTTTCATTCTTTTTGAGATGGTCCTACGGCCCAGTCAGGCATTACCACACTCAATTGGTCCAAGCTCACACACGTATATGAAACCATCAAAACCCTTCTTGTTCGTCGGCCCTAACTCTAACGGGTAAAAATAGGCAAGGGTCGAATATCTACATACAAGATTAATCGCATTTCATACGTTATGTTTTAGTTAACCCTAAAACAACACTATAATAATATTGTTCATAGAGAACAACTATGCACATTCTCTTTTTCTAATCTCAACTTCTTACTTAATCAAATAGTGACTTAAACTTCGGTATTAAAATAGATACATCTACCGTATTATCCAAAAAAAACTAAGAATTGCCCAACTAGATTCTCTCAAATCCAACCATCCATCTTAATCCACTCTATATCACTTTCATTCCCCATTCTCTCCTCCAAACAACTAAAAAATCAACTTTATTTTCTATATTTTTCTTTTATAAACCAAGCAACCTCAATTGCATTGCAATAGTAATATGAAAAAACTAATGTCGCAATATAATCCATATACTTTTTTAAAGCAGCTCCATAAAATAGAACATTTTGTATTTTGTAGTGACTCTAGCTAGGTAGTTTGGTGTCATATTACCAGCCATGAAATTACTATTGGTGGGTCTCTCTGCCTTACTCTGCACACCACCGAAGCCACCTCTGATTTATGTTGCAACTTGTTCGTTTAGACATTCAGTCAGAGGTCCCTTCAAAATACAAAAAGTTAAAACATATCAAACACAAAGTATCACATGTATATCTTACAATATATAGCAAAACCCCCGACAAAGATTTTTCTTTTTTTAGCAACAGTTTTAAACTGATTCGTATCTTGTGATTCATTATGATTTATAGTGGCCTTGATTGTGATTTGGATACCGCATGATCACATACAGTGGAACATCAACTCCTTGTATTAATTTATGAATTTAATTTATCTAAAATATTATTGTAAAAAAAATTATATTATTAATTAATTACAATTGTGTGATGATTAATAATATTTAAATTTTAATTTAACTATTTATAAAATCAATTGATGATAATTTTTTAACACTAATAATAATACATGAAAAATATTATTTTTGACCCTTTGATTTTTAAGAAAATAGAGTTAGAATAATTTAGATTTCAACTAGAAAATAAATGAAACATGACAAAAAAATTATCTACACAAATTAATTGATTATTTAAAAAATATTATTAATGTGCATGATTTAATATATGCTTCCAAATTAGTTCCTATGTATATCGATAGTAGGATAAGCATAGCTCCTTATTTTGTTGAAGGCTACCTATAGACCCGTCTTGTAGGAAGTGGCTACTTCTACCATCAATCTAAGCTTGAAGTTTCGTCTATTATTAATAGACACGTTCTTTAATTTGGTTCTATTATCTAGATCTAGAATGCTTTAGTCTCTTTATTTTAAGTTCAATGTCTACTTTAAATGAGGAATGTTTTACGATTTTCTTAAATGAGGTTACATTTGCAATGACGCAAATTTTGTCATAATTTTATATATTACTTAATATAAAAATTGGTAAAAAGCTATTTTTTTAATTAAATACGTGAAACGATGTTAATACAGTCTCTAAATATATTAAAATTACAAATATATCATCAAATAGATTTTTTATTAATAATTTTATCAATTGAATTTATTAACAGGAAAACATATCCAAAGACTAAACTACTAAGTTACTAACTAAATACACATACAAAAACCAAAATTATTAATAAACAATACATTTAATTATGTTTTTTCTTTTATAATTTTAATACATTCCATGACATTTTTTTTATAAGCACATTCAATGATATGATTGTTTAAACAATAAATGGTTATCAAGAGTTTAAATCGTGATCGGATCAAGAGGTCTAACTGTGGTCCATGATAATGAAGAGAATTATGTATAATTATAGAGAAATTGTGATATTTATTTGAGTTGTGGGATTTTACTTGGATCTTTTAACTCTTTGGTGTTTTAATTTTTGTATATTATTTTCTTTTTTAGGTCACATTTGCGATCTAAATAACTAGTATTAATATATTTTGGTTTATAAAAAAATAATATTATTATTGTTTCATACACAAACAATTTTCTCTTACAAATACATCATAATAGCCTAAACTGCTAGGGAAGACTATTTTTTTTCAAATCATGTGCAGAATGACTTAATGCATATTAGAATTGGTGATGTTTTTAGTGAAATCACATTTGATATTGTGATTTGTTGAAACTAAAGTGTAGTTTTTTTTTTTTTTTTTTAAATTATGGTGTCACACTTCTAAGGGGAAACAAACCTAACACTTAAAATGTGTCAAAAATTGGTACTTAAACAATATTTAAATTGTTTATTATTTTATTTAAGGATTTAAAAATTATGCTTATGCACAAAGAATATTAGAATATCACATTCTAAAGTATAATTTGAAAATTTATACAAAAAAATTATGAAAAAAAAATTGAAAATGTTAGTGAAACATGAATAACTAGCTGGACAAAATTATTAGCCATTAGGAAAATAAAGTAACGAGGGGCTTAGGTTGTATTCCTGCACACTGCAATTTCGTTAAACTAAATGTAAATTAAATCTAAACATTTACTTAGAAAATAATTTAAAACTTCAAAATACGACCACAAAATGCAAAGATTCTATCTTTATTAATACGGTTACAGACATAGATCCTTACTGACTGGGCTCCAGAACACTCTGTCAATCGTATAATTATATAATACAGAGCCTTTATATGGTCCAAGTCATGTTGAGTTTGATTATTCTATGAAATTGCTATGATCCAAAATACATAAATACCTTCGAAAAATGGAATTATTTATTCTGATCTTGTACGGTCTAATTCAAAGTGGCCTACTATGTCTCCTGTCATTTTCACCTACATGAATCTAACATATAAAAAATCTTGTTTTTTACCTTCACTGTAAATTAACAACCATAAATTTTAGAAACTAAGTGTCATTGATAACTTGATTTTATAAGCTCTTCACATGTAATGGACCTTAATACATTCCTTAAGATGGTTGTGTTGCATTGGTGTATGGTGTTGTATGTCATTTAATCAGCATTTTCTCATATTCAAATATTCTGAAAAAATAATTACTATTTGTGGAATTTTTAAGGTAGGTTGTATGATCCTTTATTTTAATATAAATGTTATGAATAAATTGAATATACATAATGAGGCATAGTAGTCCATTTGACGCAACAAAAATAATTTATAAAGTATAATAACATGTATTATTGACATCAAATTCAATTTACAAAATCAAAACGTCTAATCTTAATTTGATTATCTGAATTGTGTGTATTGAAAGAAACCCAAGTACACGTTAAAAATAGATTAAGTTTTATAAGAGATTATAAAAAGAATTATAAATTGTATTTTTAGCTAGCAAGATAAATGCAATCAACTAGGTAAGTTGTGTATAATTAAAGTGATGGATGTTGGAAGTGAGATAGGCATGAGCTAAGTGGATGCCCAAATGAACCTCAGACATTGTTGTAAGGTGGAGTTTATCTAGGTTGAAATGCAATCCCTTGGCATCAACACATTTGACATTAGGCAGTTTGATGCCTAGTTGAGCTTGTCTCACTTTCTTTATAAACTTGCCTTCCCCTGATGCAATTGCTACCTGCATTGCAATAACTTGAGTGTCTGTATTTTCTTTATATTTAAACTTCATTGTTAAACTACATAGTGATTATTACTGATGCCCATGTCAAAGCATATTTCTTTAATTTATTCAATTTGTTGCCAAGAGATGGTCTTCTCTTAAAGAGGCATTTCTTTAAATTTTGTTTCCAAATCGAAGACTCATTTGTTGTGCACTGATTTTATACCATGAGGAATGTTTTTCTTTTTATATTTTACCTATTTTCAACATAAAATTTGAATTTTTCTTTATACATTTCTATGTTCAAATACTTCAAAGCTTTGTGTGGAAAAATAATTTGATGGGTGGCTGAAATAGATTAAGTCTTATGTCGTATTAGTTTTTAATATTAATATTAATTAATTCTTACAAAATTAACTTGTAAGAAGAAGAAAGTTACTATCACTTTACCTATCTCGGGTACTTTTTATCAGTTTTCTTGGGGCTTTTACCATATCTTTTAACTCTATCATTTAAAGAGAAAAAAACACAAGGGAGAATTATATTTCTTTTTTTATCCTTTCCAATTGATGTTTGAGGAATATAGTTATTTTCATTCATATGTTTACTTACATACATAACTCAAATTAATTGCTAGCTTATTTAATCCTCACTTCATTTCTACCTTTTTTTATATAAATATTCTACTTTTCAATATTTACTCTAATACTTACTTTTTTATTAGATGAAATTAATATAAGTTACACATTTTAAAATTGAATCCTACATAAAATGGTAGCATTCACGTGAGTTTCATTCAATAAGAGAATAAGTGTTGAAAAGAGGGTATTCTTAACTTTTCTCTTCTCACCTTTACATTGATTAAAAAAAACAATTTCAAAACTCATTTATAAGAGTTTAACATTGTAATTTCAAGAGTAGAAATTCAAATCTAGTCTTATAAAGACAGTTTGGAACTCACTAGTTCCAATTAATAATATTTCCCTTCCGTCATTTTTTTTTTACAAAAAGATATTCCTTATAGTTTTATCAATATTTGTCACATTAAGGTTAGAAATTAATATTAAACACAATTTTTAAAAAATTTCGAAACTTTCAAAGGAGCTGCAACTTTCGAAATGAGAAATTTCTAGGATTTTCGAATCTTTCAAACGATTTGAAATTTTTGAAATAGGATAAATTCAGAAATTTCAAAACTTTCGAAATTCAAAAATTTAAACTTTCGAAATTATGAATTTTTTTACCAATTCGAAAGTTTTACAAATTAAAACTTTCGAAACTTTAAATTTTAAAACTTTTTAAGGTTTTGAAAATTTCGAAACTTTCCAAATTTTTAAAATGTAATTTTTTAAAATTTTGAAACTTTGAAACTTCTAAAAATATTAGTTTGAAAATTTTAAATTTCCGAAACTATCAATTTCAAAACTAATTTTAAATAATTAAAAAGCTAAAATTATATTTTCATGTGTTTTAGGATGACATGTGAGCTAGGGTGCCACTGCCAGGTAGAAAACTCCAAAAATTCTTGCAAGTTGGTAAGTTGGGCCCATTTATTAAACTAGTTGGACCTCCATAAAATTTTTTGAAGGATAACGGGCTAACGGCCAAAATTTTAAATATAACGTCAAACAAAAGTCCTATTAGTTTACAGGTATTTACGCTCGTTTGAAATTTGAAATTCAAATAAAGGTTTGCCCCATAAAGTGTTTGAATTATTTTGTAAAAAAAAAAAAATTACATATTATTATACAGACAAAAATTAATAGCTTTAAATTCACATTGAGTCTCTTTATTTTGACCTAATTAAGATTTTAGTCTCTTTATTTTTAAATTTGAAATTTTAACTCCGATGTTTTACAATTTTTAAGATTTTTCTTCCAAATCTAATTTGAGACTTATTTTTATAACATGTCATATTCATTAATTATTGATTCAAATAAAATGAGATAATAAGAAACCCTCCTACAATTTTTTTCAACTCGATGTGAATAAAGTAAATGTCATACATCGTAAAGTTGTTTTAAAATAGTAAAATACAATGTGACGGATTAAATAGATATGAATATGAATAGATGATACCCTAGAACTATTTTATATTGTTAATGCACGCTTCTTTTGCACTCCTACGGTATTCATCAAATATAAATCTAGTATTCGAAAATCCACAATTTTCTATCCAAATCAACAAGTTATATTCATTACATGTAATATTGCATCATTAATGAATATGATACATAAAAAAAAAAAATCCAAATTTTATTGTGGAGAAAATTGTGAAACTTGAAACTAAAATCTCATTTAAATTAACCTGAATCTCATTTAAATGAAGAGATTAAAATCTAATTTAAGGTAAAAGTACATCCAAGCCAAAGGAAGGGAAAAGAAAGGCTAACCTGAATTACAAGAAGTGAAGGAAGATGAAGATCTGAGCGAAGATTCAAAATAAAATTCTTCATTCTATGTTTATATGCATTAGCATCCTCTTCTCTAACTGTATCACTCTCACCTTGATACCAAACAAGTGCTCTAATTCTTCCACCACCATCCCTCACTGATTCATTGGATCGTCGCATCAATTCACTATACAATTTCGACCCACGTTTCCACTCTTCAATTCTCGTACCACCAACTGCACAAGGGACAAGACCCACAGCACCACCTTTTATTCGAACAACTTCATTTGCAAAAGCAAGCCCAGGCCCAATACCACAAGCCTTTCCCACGTCGATATTTGAATGAAGAGGCTCATGGGCTTCCACCCATTTGAGTGTTGCACTTAGGCTTAAAATTGATGGGTTAGGCTTGCATTCTGGTGGGACAATACCATTCCATTTTCCATTAAAAACACCTCCTCGACCAGCCATGTTGCTTTGTCCTCCCAATATGAAAATGTCTTTAGCTCCTCTGCCACAATGAGCTGCTACAACAAAAATGTACATGAACCGTGACAACATAATAGACATTACATTCATCATCAATGCTGGGAGCTAAGAAAAGTGTGTGTAAGTTTTTAGGGATAGGGAAGAAGGGATTTTGATGATAAGTGTTAGTGTGTAGGTTATGTCAAAAACATAAAACACCAATATGTTTATTTATTTATTATAATTCAATAAAATATAAACTTTTTTAATAAAAGTTCTTAATTGATAAAATTAAAATATACATCTGCATCTAAAATCAATAATTTCCATAAAAGGTAATATTCTTTCCTATCTCTCAATTTTTTCATTTGAAAATTTCTACAATAGACGAAAATCGTCTAAAATGTCAAATGATATCTAACACCCCCCTTCTAGAAGTAGTTTTCTATCCTTGTACCTGAGTCGGTGACATAATCGATACTAATTAACAAATGAGTTAAATTTTAAAACATGCAGGTATGTTTACTCTTGTTTTTATCAACTTGACATTAATCAAGTCATGACATCAAACATACATAAGCTAAGACCGTAAAGTTATATTTCTAGAGACCAATGTTAGTCATCATTGAAGTTTCATACCACTTTTAACTTCGTAAGTACTAATCTACAATGAACAATGTATCACATTTGTACTTGCCATTTCATAAACCAAAGCTCCCTATAAGCTAGAACTACAAAGGAATTCAATTTGATTGTTAATATAAGACAAATCAATTGACACGCAAAAAAGGAGATATCAACATCACTAAGCACTGAATTATCTCAGATTCTCATGTCCATCATCACAATGTGAATGGATAAATGGATTACAATAAGCACAAACTTCTATGCAACAAATGAATAACACAATAAGCACAAAGACACAAAAAGGCTATGGAGTTAGAACAGATATAAATTTTCACACAAATTGAATACTCTTAGTAACTCTATATTCTCTGATTCCTTCAATTTCACAAAATGCAGATAAACGAAAATTAGCAGCATCAGAATCAAAACATAACAGAATTTACTAATCCTTCAATTTACGAACCCTAAAATGCTATAACCGGATGAGTAATCAAGAGTCTGAAACAGCGACGGCGTGTGCGGTGAGGGAAGGAGCGACGTCGGAAAAAGCGTTGTTATTGGCTAGTGAACCTCTTGATTTAACGGTATCGATCATGCGCTTCCTGATCTCCTTGGAGGAGACCTGGAGGATCCGAATGTTATCCTCGGAGGAGGAAGAGGAGGTACCGGCGGCGGAGAAGGCCGCTTCATCGATCTGATGTGCAGCGGTGGAGGCTTCGTCGGCGGACACTGTGGCGTAGCGTTTGGAGAGGACTGAGGGAGTTTAAAATGTTTGGATCAAGCGGTTTATGACGGCATCCCGAGTGCGCTGTGTAGGAGGCCATATACTGAAGGAGGCGGTAAAGTTCGCTTGCAGAGGCGGAGCCTCCGTTGATGGTGGTGGAACGGGTGTGGAGTATTGTTCGGGTTTGATTTCCGGGTCGGACATTGTGAACAAGAGATGAATTTGAATTTGAAATGAATTGAGATTGTTAGAGAGGAATGGATTTGAATTTGAGTTTGGTTAAAATCCTTTTAAAATTAGAAGTGTCCGTTTTAGATTTATAAACATTAAATTGATTATTCAAATTGGTTAAACTCATATAATATTTCATATCACATGTCCCCGAAATCAAGAATGTTTTATTTTAAGTATTCTCTGATTCATACTATTCCTTTAATTCTTTGCACGTCTTGTTAGCATATATTTCAATTTTAATACGTAGGTATACACTTAGATTGTCGAGGCTATTGATTTTCTATTCTTTTTTTTTTTTATTCAACGTCTGATTTATCTTTGGTTTAATCAGTATTACTCTCAATAGAATCATACAAATATTCATTGTATCTTTTGAAGTATGTAATTATAAGTATTGAACTTAATCGTAGTCAGATCTTTATTTTTCTCCTCCATTTAAATGCACAAATCAACCGAGCTCTAGATAACACCTTGTTGAAGAAAAAAAATCAAAGATAACTATCTCAATAATTTTCCCCCACTTGTATAGAAAAATGGCCAAACAAAAGAAACAATTCCACATAATAACAACAATTAATAGAAAATTAAATACTACATAAACACAATTTTTAACTCGAAAAACATGATACAAAATGAGAGAAATTCAGTCAAATAAAATCTTCCACTATAATAATGAAGTGATACACTAGAATCTTCCTATTAGCAAACATCAATCAACAATAGTCATCACCAAAAAAGTAGAAATCAAACAAATAAAACATATTATACTAAAGTGAGTATTTCAAAATAACTCTAAAAAAAAAGTAAAATTACTAATATTATATATTAAAAAAACAAACTCATTGGTAAAAATAACATATTAAAATTATAGATCAAATAGAAGAAGTTTACTGCAAACTCGTTACTATAGTAGTAAAACTTTTTTCTACCCCTCTTGTTAATGCATTAACAACTTTCTGTTTTTTGTTTTCAAGGCACGACTTCTTTTCTTTTTCCTTTGGTGGCACTACTTTTACTTTTTTTATTTTTTAATTTCAAAATCCTTTTTATTTACTTTTAGACTAACCCCAACAAAACGCATATTTTTTTTTAATAATAATAACAATAATAATAATAATATTAATACAACTAATAATAATAACACTAGTAAAATTGGTAGATTTCACTTGAGAAATGAACTCATCCAAAGTTGCCTTCTAAATAAGATTCTATTTAATAGGATTTTTTCGCAATAAAAATATAAAATTATCATTGAACTATACAATTTCTATTTTATATTCATTTTTATATCCTAAAAATTATTTATTTTTACTTTATAATCATATTATGTGAAATTAAAAGTGCAATGAAGTAATTTTATGGTGTCAAATATAAATCCTTTTGTAATTGTTCACTTAGAAAATATAAATATATTTTCAAAAGAATAAATATATTTGGTTTTTCGTTCCTCTAATTTTATTTTTAAATAATGGTCCTCAAATATATTTTGTCAACAATTAATTCATGCTTTTAAATCAATTATAGAAACCACAAATTTATTTAATCCAGAAAATAAGTCTATTACCTCAATTACTTTGCATGATAATAAATTAAACAATTCAAAATAGAAAAGGGAAAACTAAATAAAGTATGTTTTAAAGATAATATCATTAAATAAGAGAAAAGTTATTTCTTTTTCTTATATTTTATTCCAAAAAATATAGACTGAATTTTTTTTATATTTTATTTCATAACGGAATATATGACAATAAAGAACTACAACTATTTCATTCTCTTACCATAAAAATTAAGTATATATTTGTTTGTACATACACAAATAGCCACTTCACAGTGAATTACAAACTCAAAATTGTGGTTTATTTTTTCATAGTGTTGAGATTCGAAGAATCAAAATAAAATAAATAAATTTATCAATCAAAATAAATATTTTTAACTATCCTCTTTCTACTATGTTATGAAAAATAGGTTTATTTGAAGTAGATAAATATATAAATATATTTTTAGAAAAATGGGATAGCTAAGGCTATCATTGCAACATTATTATTCACCCCTTAGTATACTCGGGGCCATTAGATATTTCTAAAAAGTCTATGTCTTATAAAAGTTTTTATATAAGGTTAAGCTTTTGCTATCATTAGACAAAAGTCAGTAGTTATTTTTTTCTCTACTTTTTGAGTTTCCACATTATATTTTTGTGTTTTATTGTGTTCTTTGAATTTTTCTATCATCAGTTCTCCTAACGTCTAATATTAGAGCTTTTGGTTCGATCAAAATAAATAGGATTCTTATTATATGCTCTATAGTTACAACATTGTTTGATCTCCCAAATCATAAAAGAAAGATAATCTTGGAAAGTGTTGTTTGAAAAGGTTCTTGCTAAGAAAGAAAGATACATTACTTAAATGGTTCTTTGTGACTTTGAAAATGTTCTTGCTAAGAAAGACGTATTAAATAATTTGGTTCGCGGTTATAGTACATCAAGTTATGCAGAGAAATTCGACATGGAGAAATTTGATGGAACAATCAATTTAGGATTGTGGAAAATTTAAGTCAATGATGTGCTAATACAATCATAATTACACAAGGTATTGATTAATTAAGGTGCATTGGTTGGTATTGATTCAATGTGTCTTGTGATATTATGTCAGTAGTTGACGAACGCCGTAAGAAAGCCAACAAGGAAGATGCACCATAATTTTTTAACATGCAAATTTTTTTAGAGTCGTTTAGCTTTAAGGGACAATTCCTAAAATAGTTTAGTTGAAAAGTAAATTCTTCAAATGGTTTAACTTCAATTGAAAAATATATAGAATGATTTAACTATAAGTGAAAAATCTTGAAGTAGTTAAGCTTGAAGTATAAATTATTCGAAGTTTAGCTTCAAATGATAATTCTTAAAGTGGTTTAGTTTTAAGTGAAGTATAAATTTTATGGGGAAGTATGATAGTTTTGTTGAATTGTGATTGCGAATATATACAATAGAACCTAAAGATACATCAATTACATACACTAAGCAACTTTAGAAGGACATTGGAAATATACTTTTATTTTAGAAAGACATTTCAAATTTTAGGTCAAATATATATAATATTATACTTATATTTAAAATTAGAGAGAGTGTGAATCTTATTGATGCCATAAGAATTCTATGATTGTATTTGTAAACAAATTTTCAAATATAGTTCATTTCATCCCAAATAAAAATATGAATGATATTTAAGCTGAAGACTTGTCATCGTTGAAAATTCAACATTTAAAAATAGATAATTTAATTACCATGCAATTAAAATCGGTATTTAAATTAGTCGCTAAATTGTAAATTTTTAGTAGTATGTATTTCAAGAAATTTTGTTTCTTTGCGATTGATGTCAATTAATTGTATCAAAGATCAACTTTAAGAGCTATTAATCTCTAGATATAACTAATAAGCCAACCATTCTACAAAATAACGTGATCTCTGTTTATACGGGATAACATTACTTTCCTCATCTAACAATAATTAATTTATTTATAAAAAATATTTGCCTCATTGACCTATTTTAATTTTGAAAGTAATATTATTTACTTTTTTTTTCTTCTATTGTACCATTTACATTAATAATAATAGTAAATTGACTATTACTTGATAAGATAGTTTAATTAAAGTACTTTTTTATCTTTTATTTTATTAATTTTTTAATTTATATAAAATAACCATTTAGTACTTCAATTTTGTTCTACTAATTAAAAATATTTAAAAATAATAAAAATTAAAAAATAAAAAAATATTTAATAAATATTTTACACTTATTATTATTAAGTAAGAAAAATTTGTAAATTTGGTCCAATTTTAAATTTATATGTGTTTCCGTTACATTACATTTAACACATAAAATAAAATAATTAATCAAAATAATTATAAAAAAAAAAGGTTTACGTGTTGATTTGCACTTCCTTCTATATTTCCTATTTCTTTCTCCATTTTTTCTTCTTTTCTATTGCCAGCAACCATGTTTTCTCTTTATTTTTATTGTTGTTTTTATCTTAATAAATGTATTATTTTCACCATTTAAACACTTAATCAAAAAGGCTAGCCACCTATTTCCTTAAATGTTTGAAGTTGCTTAATTTTTAAGTTAAAACAAAGAAAAATCAAGAACCCGGTTTTACCTCATAAACACTTAGATTAATCACTTAGTGCTATAAATTAAGAACAAAAAATCACTAAAAAGGAGATTTACTTAGTGCTATAAATTAAGAACAAAAAATCACTAAAAAGGAGGATATTTTCTGATCACTAAAAAAACAGAAAAATAGATACAGTAAGGAGTAGAAGAGAAACAATAAATCAATTAAGGAAAAAATCTGATACCACAACAAACAGATCATTAGGAAGAAAAAGCAAACATAAAGAAGAGATTAAGGTATTTCTTTCATCTTTACTCTACAATCATTATATTTATTATCCAAATGTAATATATAAAATGAATTATGAATGAAAAATGAAATTTGTTGTTGTTATACAAAAAATTATGTTTTAATTTGTGAGAGTATAAACAAAAATAAGTTATGAAGAGAAGAATAGAAAAAATAAGACTGAAAACTCAACGTTGCTGGAATGCCGACCATACTTTTTGGTCGGTTTCTTAATCTCTCCATCTTCCTCTCGGTTTCCTTCTCCCTCTAAGTAAATTTTTTTCTCTCTTCCATTTTTTTCTTTCATTTTTCTCTCTTTTAGTTTTTTTAGTGTTTGTTACCTTCTCCTATTCTATCTCTGCCATTCCCTTCTCCAACTCAAGTATATGATATATGCCAATTGCAAGTTGTTGCCAATTACCAATTGCCAAGGTGTTTTATCAACTTTTGTTTTATCAACTTTTGAGGGTACGGAACATGCGCTTCTGCGCTACTAGCCTCGCCGAAATCTACCTTTAGTTAATATATATATATATATATATATTGTGATTTCTTTTCTTATGCTTTATTGTTATTATGCATTTAAATTTAGTTATTTTTTTAAATAAGTCTATTCTTTTATATTAATTTTTTTTAACAAATATTAAATCATTTAAAAATACAAAGAAATCTTTTATTAAAGACTGATTAGATATATCATCACTTAATATATGAGTTTTTGGGACACAAGTTGTACAATTTGATAATTCTAAAACTTATTTTTATAAATAAATTGATCTAAAATCATTTTTTAAATCTGATTAATTAGATGTGACATCTTGTTAATCTTTGAATTGTTAAGACACAAGTTGTACTACTTTGTAGTTTTAAAACTCGTTTTATTAAAATAAATAAAAACGAAAATAATATAACATATTTTTATAAAGATTAACTAGATGAGACATCTTTTTACTCTTTGAGTTTTTGAGATACGAGTTGTACAACTTGATAGTCTTAAACTCGCATTTCAAAATAATTATTCGAGTCAAACAAATTCATTTCTTTTCATCCAATTTTTTTTTACCGATAACAAAACACATTTTTTCTTTAAAAACAATCAACACATCCGCATTTTACAACCAATGACTACGTAGCTTTGATTTCTCCATCGCACCGGGAGATACGTAGGAGCAAGATCACACTCTTGTCATGCACATTAATAAATTTTTTTTTTGTTCATCTTTTCTTTAAACACGTATTTATTTCAACATCACATTAAAAATAAATAATTGATATTCATGTTTAATAATAAAGAGAAATAAATATATTTAAATTAATACTAATTTTGCACAATTAATTATAGGTAACTGTATTTTAACGGATGTCGTAGGGTGTTAATACCTTCCCTACACATAATCGACTTCCGAACTCAAAATTTGGTTTCAAAGACCTTTTTTTTTAAGGGTTTCCCAATGTTTTCTCTATTTTAAATAAACTTTAGTGGCGACTCCATTAAATTTAAGAAACACTCGAAATTTAGGTCACGCAAATCAAATGAGTCAATTTTTTTGTGAATAAAAAATTATTATTTAAACATTGAGAGAGATTGTTTAATATTTATTAAATGATGTAATCTTTATAATAATTACGATTACTACACTTTAATAAAAAAAAATTTACTTTAAAATTTAAATCGTTTAATTCTACTTACAAGAGAGTTATTGTACTTTGATTGATTGATTAAAATTATAAATCTTATTTATACTACTAAATTAAAGCTATTTTGGTTATACAATTCAAGAAATTTATATAAACAAATATATTACAATAATTTGAATTAAATGTAATGTGACTCACACGAATATCAATACTGGATATAATTGAAATTTGTGTGAGTACATAACTACATATAATGACATTGAATGTAATCTAAATTGTTTATTTAAATAATTTCTTCAAGTGTATGACCAAAATAGCCCTTGTTGAGTAGTATAAATAGAATTCACAAATTTGGTCAACCATTCAAATAGAAAGTTCTCCATTGAGTATATTGGGAGAATTTTCTGAACAGAATTCAGAGTCATATTTACTATATGGTCAGGATATAGTAGCAAACTATAATAACTCTAACTAGCTGCAACAAGAATTTAGTAAAACGAATAAACACTTCAATTTCTTCTTTTTCTTCTCTTTTTGTCATTCTATCTTTTCTTTCATATCGTCTCTGCTATTTATATTCGGGCATGCAACTACAGTGGGATACCCCACTGCTAAGATACGAAGCTGCTGCATCTGATTAAATTTCAGAAAAATCACACAAATCGACATATGACACTTGTAAAAGGAAATTACAAACAGTAAATGAATAAATATCTATTCTAGTTCTATGATATTTCCACACAAAATTGAAAACATAAAATGCATTTCGGAAGAGTATCTTATCGTGTAAAACTATACTTATATAAATCTCATATCGTGTAGTGTTAAGAAAAAATATTACAATTATAAATACAGAGAGTTAGTTTTTTTGTTTACATATATAGTTATTTTTAATTTCTTCCTCAACAATTCTAGTGTTTTGGAGTGAAACTTGGAATTTTGTGTACTTGTTTTGAGAGAGTTTATAATTTTTCTATACAAAATTGGACAAGAAAGTTTGCAATTTTTGTGTTTTTAAAATTTACAAATTGAATAATAAAATAATTTGTCATGAAATTATAGAGGTAAGTATGGGTGCATAAACACATTAAATTTTGCTAGTTTTTTAAATTTTTAAATAAGTAAATTTTCAAGATAATTCAATTGACAAAATATTAATATAGTTAAGTTGAATATTATTTTATAAATTCTAATTTAAGATTTCGTAATTGTGTATAAATTTATTTACTATTAGTAATAATAGTAAAAAAAATAGATATCTATGAATTCTCGATTCAAAATTTATATTATTTAAAAACTTAAAAATTAATTAAATATATATATTATACAATAATAACGTGGCTTCTCATAACTGGTTGTTGGATAACGCAACAAAAATGTATGGAGTGTTCACTTTTAGTATTGTTGCTTGTTGTGTGAATGTGTTTTCCTTTTTGTCTTATTGATTTCCCAAGACATAAGGGACCCAAGACCGGTCAAACAATTATAATTATTCTATGCATGCCTTTTGCTTCTAAGAAGAGCATTCCTAATTCACAAGTTAGTACTCCTCTTCTCTTATTTATAAATAAAGAGTGAGTCAATAAAATTAATGTAAGAAAATCGATAAATAAATTTTGCTCAAATATTTCAATTTTTATTAATTTATGTATTTTTATATATTTATTAAATTATTTTTATCTATAAATAAAAAACAAAGAGAATACATATTTAACGGTGAATTTGAAAAAAAAACTACAGTATTTTATGGTTTTTTTTTAACATTACCATATATTATTGTGATTTTGATCAAAATTACATCTTAAAATTTCAGCAAAATCACTTTATTAATATAATTCAGTCAAATGCATTGTAGATTATAAAAAAAAAACAATTTAAATATAATTTTGATTATTTAGCTTTTATTTAATATTTATTTTGATTTTTT
>JBBPBO010000001.1:77745229-77832115 GCA_037974295.1 Cicer cuneatum | reverse complement strand
TTTATTTAATAATTGTTTTAGTCGTTTAGTTTTTGCAAAATTTTAAGAACATTTCCTTTTATTAAAGACTAAAACAAATTTTATATACAAAATAAAGAACAAAAATGAATAAAAATAAATAAATTAAAAAATAAAATAAATAAATAAATACATATAAATGATTCAAAATAAATATTAGATAAAATATAAATAATTAAAATTATATTTTAACCATAAAATTAAGTAATTAACTATTAAAAATCTAGATAGGATAGACAAAGGAAAAAGGAATAAAAGAAATTAATACACTAGCCAAATAAAACAAGATATATTAAATGATTAAACATTACTCAATCTATCCGTTTCAAAATATAAACAAAAATGGATTAAAAAAAATTCACGTATTTAATTAAAATTTTGAATCAAATGAATAATTTTGAATCAGACTTTTGCTTATATTTTAAGGCTAAAGGAGTGCACATTAACTTCACCGACTATAATACTATATGTTCAAAATTTACACACCATGTATAGATTGCATACATAGAATCAAAGTGCTAATTTCTAACTGATAGAAATGCTAATTAAGTAGCCACCATATATATATATATATTGCTTAATTAACTTCCAAGAAGAAAACAGCATCCAATCATGGTTGAAAAAATTCATCAAAGAATTTTACAATATTACCACTCTCTACACATTCCAATTTGCACATTTACCAACCTTAACTCACTCTATAAATAATCAAACCATGATTAATTGTAACTCAACGGTTATGAAGAGGGTCTGATGCATTAGGAACTTTCCTCATCTGTGATAGATAAACACTAAATGGTTGATTTGAACGTTGGTGTTCATGCTTCCTTTGATTCTGTTTCCTCTCTGTCTTATTACTCTGTTGCTTGTTGTTCATACCAACAACAGAAGGCTCTTCTTTTTCTCCACATACTAAGAAAGTTATAATAAGAAAAACAAAAACCATTACCTTATGAAAGTGCATGTTTTGTTGGGTTCAAAGGAGAAGAAAATGAGGTGGTAATATAGATAGATAAATGCATAGATATAAGAAAAGGTTGAAAAAGTTGGAGGAATTAAAGGCAAAGAAGAAAGAGTTGATAATAGTGTATGAGAGGAGAGGGAAAAGGTAATAGGCTTTGTTTGTTTTTTGGGCAGTGTAGAAGGAAAAAGGTGATGCAGTGATTTCATTATGCACACACTGCAAACAAGGGACACATCTCACGAGAGTGGCTTTTGTTGCTTTTGCTTTTAGTATATATTCTGTCTGTTTCACGACAAACTTTTGTTTTTATTGGAATCGTGCATTTGTTTGAATAACACCAAAAATAAGATAAGGAAAATTATAGACTTTGTATCATGCATTTGACATAACAAATCTACACACGAAAAATTATATAGCGTTTAAGATATATTAGTACAACTCAAGTATTTGTGTAGTGGTATAAATCTACTATTGAAAATTGAAATTATAGTGTGTTTTAGAGGTGAAGAATTTGACTGTGTTGTCACCGAAGCTTTGCAATTAGTGTGAATTCCATAAAAACAGAAAAGAGATTATTTAAAATAAGAGAAAGTGTTGGATAATTCATGATATTTTGGCAACGACACAAGACACATAGCAATAAATGAGTATGCCAATACATTCCTAAGAATAATAGTTGTGATGTTGAAATAACGTCTAAGGGGCAACAATTAACCAATAGTATTTTGATATACAATTTTTTTACCAAATATTAACTCTTATTTGTTTATAAATATGAATGGAAGGAGTACCTTATACCTGACCTAAAATTCTAAGTTACATATTTGAGTATTTAAAAATTATTATCTCTGTCTTGTGATGTCTCACGAAGAGGGTTGTTTAAAATTTATATATATATATTAAAAAATGTGATAATTAAAGTAAATAAAAAAATTAATTTAATAAACTATTCATTTTAACTATTAATATATTTTTTATTATCATTAATTCAAAGTATAATAATATTTTAAAGTTGTGTGCATAATAATAATTGAAAAGTATTATACAAAAATTAAAATTGTATTGAAATTTGAAAATGATTTCATTTAGAAACAATTTTTTTTTAAAGTAATATTTATTACGAGAAAGAGGAGGAATACTATTAAAGAACTCAAAACTCATTAACTAAATACATCTCAAAATTTGTAGGAAATTATCAAATTATATAAATTTCAAAAAAAATATATTTTAAAAATTAATTATATTATTCTAAATCAAACAATTTTGAAGACTAAATAAAATTTAAGGACTATCTTGTTATATTACTTATTTTAGAGACTAAATCAACAATTTGTACAATAAAATTGCAAATCCACATATTTTTTTCTTTCTTTCTACTGTTACTGAATCTGATTTTCTTGTAGGCTTTTTTAGTTCCCCATAATAAGGGTCATTCCAAGATCAATTTTTGGCCAATGTGTATTGAGATTTTGGCTCATTTGGTTTTCTTTATTTATTTGTCTTGGCGTTACTTGTCTGATTTGTAAAGGTGACACAAATTTTGCTAACTATAGGTATTTCTGGTAGCATCAGGACCCAATAATAAACAGAGTGTCACCTAAAAATGAGTAAGTTCTAGTCTTCAACTTCCGAGTATCTTTTGCATCAGCTTTTTCACTTTTTGGGTTTTGGTTTTGCTTTGGGTAACAGGTTAACATGTCGCTGTCTCAGCTCACCCATCATCCATAATTGCTCCCTATCGTTTATTGTTTAAATTTTTTGTACATATATTAAAATAAACAAATTTTAATAAGTATCATAGACAACTATAAATCAATTTTAAAAAATGTTAAAATTTTAAATATCATATAAGTAAATGATAATAATAATTTTTATTTTTTAAGATAGTTACTTAAATAATATTTATTTGATTAAATAAAAAAATAAATATATATTAAATATTGAATTGTCATAAGTTAAGTCACAGTTTTATTCATAAAAATTAAGAGTGTCACGAGTTGTTACTTTTAAAAAAATATTATTGAATATCATAAGAATTTTCGATGTTTTTAATCGGTTGTCTTAAATATTTTAGAAGTCATGTTTTATTCTTAAAAATTAAGCTTTTAATAAAAAGATATAATTTTGATAATAAAAAAAATAAAATAAATGTTAGTTCTTATAAACAAACTCTCAACTTTTTAGTCCATAATTTTTTTTTTATTCAGTTATAGTCTTTTTTTTTATTTCTTTTTGGTAAAAAAATGATATTTTTAGTCACAAAAAAAGTCTCTATAAAATCAAAATAGAGACTATAAGTAAATAAAAAAAATTTGGCGACTAAACTTAAAAAATTATAATTTTGTAAATATAAAAAATATATTTAACAAAAAAAATAACTCACATTTATTTTATTATACTATAAAAAAAAATTGAAACTCTAGCCAATCCACGATGATTTTTCACACCGTTCTAGAGTGGACCACTTATTATATTAGAATTATTGTTTTGGAAAAAATATACATAGTATTAATTGAAGCTAATATTGAAAAATTAATAATTAAAGTTACCTTAAAAATAAAAGATACTTACTCCGTCCAAAAATAATTGAGTTATTTAATTACTTAATTCATGCTAATTAAAATGTTTAAATGAAAAAAAGATAATACTATTTTTACTAAATTATTTTTGTTAGATATTGGTGAATTATCAATGTCATAAATGTATAATAAAAAATATTACATTAAAAATAATGTAAGTAGTATTAATTCAAAGGTATAATTAAAAAAAGTACATTAAAAATTAAAAAAATCAATTATTTTACGATAAATTCTTTTTACAAATGAATCAATTATTTAAAAATAAATATTTTTTGAAATTTTTTTATTTATTTACTGTAACATTCATTTTTAAAACGGAGAAAATAATTTTTTTTAATTGCATGGCTCATTAGCATTGGCATGTAAAATGCCTTATTCTCCTTACATGCCTTGTATACGTGGCTATGTTGCAGAAACTTTTTAAAAGTATAGATAGTTTATTGACAGAAATTTGTTTTTTTTTATTTTTACATTACTTTATGTCGATCTAAAAATATACTTAATGTAACTAATTGTTGCCCATGACATATCATAGTATTAACTCCTTAATAAAAGTTTGACATAATAATTTGAAATCATAAAATTTAAATCTTAATTAAAGTTGACGTTTAAAAACAAAACATTACCAATTATCCAAAAATACCCTATTTATAATAAGTAAATAATGTAAGTGAGGGTAGCTTAAAGTAGAGGTTTTTGAGTGGTCATGTCATGCGTGAGACTAATGGGGCTCTACCAAAAATGCCTGAATAAGTGGCTTGACTGTGGATACTTAAAACATTAAAAACCCACAGATATTCGACACTTTGATTTCTCGTGTGCTTCCGTGAGAGGTGCTGTTTTTTCCAAAAGCATCGTTCTCCGTTTATTACAAATCGTGACCTATGGTAACAAGTCTCAGACACACTCACAAAAAAGTAACATGTAGAATTATTATTTTTAAAATAATTAAAAAGTAAATATAATTTGAACATACTACCAAGTCTTTATTCAGACACACTGCGAAGTATAGATTCGAACCAAAACATAATGTGAGTCTTTTACGATTGGAACAAATCATACTTTGTTCTCTTGTTTACTTGTGTAGTATTTATTACCGTAAATGCTTTTAAAATTGTAGAAGTATTTTTTCATTAACAAATATATTCGTTCATTTAAATTAATAAAACATTTCGATAACAACACAAATTTAATATTGATAAAATTGAAAATAATGAATTTACAAAACTCAAGTTTATAGCAAAAAATCACAGCACATTTATAAATGTGACAAAATCAAAGTGGCTGAAATAATCATGCGTCGGACATGTAGCATTGATGATCAAGTTGATCAAGTCGTTGATTGAATCTGTAATAGATCGAAGTTGATCTGTCAATTAAAATCAAACAAATATTTTCTTAATTTAAATCAAACAAATCCCACAACAAAACGAAAAACTAAATAATATTGCATCAAGTGTTATAAATTAATAATGTTAGATATAAATTAAAACTTATTTACGTAAAGGGAATAACATTAAATGGCGTATCTTTAAAATTTGAGGGATAGTTGACGGAGAAAAAGAACTTTATTGTCGTTTAAGATTTGGATATTATGATTTGTATGATATTAACTATATGATAGGATGATGATTAAATAGCTAAACGACGAAGGATAGAGAATTTCTCATTACATATGAACTATAAAAATATCAGTCAACGATGGATATCCATTTGAAATAAAGTAAATATCGTTAGATTTTTTTTTTTCCGACCTTAGATGTATTTAATAATAGATTTGGAGAAATCAATTTGTTTATATATTTTGAAATTCTGCAAACTATTTTAAAATATGGATGATATAGAATACTAGATTGATATTATTGCTATTCTACGATTTCAGAAAACAAAATTAGATAATTAGGACATGTTTGGTTTAGGTTTCAAAAAATTGTTTTTTAGTTTTCAAAATTAAAATAATAAAAAATTTGATTGGTTGTAATGTTTTGCAAATTGTTTTCTAAAACTGTTTTTGATTTTTTTGTTTTTAAAAACCAAAAGAGCTAAACCATATTTTCTGTTTCAGTTTTGCCTTTTTAGTTTTAATTTAAAGTTTAAAATTTGAAAGACACTGAAAACTAATTTTTACTGATGACAAAAATATAAATAAATACTCCTCTATTATTAATTATTTTTTCTAGCAAGACACTAGAATCTACCAAATATGTGTTGGGCCGCATAGTTAGTTAGGGTGTCTACTTTAGGAAGTAATTGTCAAATTAATTAGAAGTTTAATTATTGATTTAGTCTTTTAGTTGGATAATAAATGTGGCAAATAATAGGTTAGAATAGTTAGATTTCAATTATGTTGTTAGGAGACCGAGTAAGTAGGCGCGAAATTCTACTTCTAGCGCGTTTTTTGCTTCTGGTAAGTCTGTTTGTCCGTTTCGTCTGGTGTACTATACCGGTTCGTCTGGTACTTCTGTCTTTGTATTTTTGGCTATTTAAAGGCTCCAGCTTTAATTAATAAAGAAGTATTCCATTTTCCAACATTGAGATCTTTATTCCAAGCATTTTAACAATTGGTATCAGAGCTTCGAAAGAGGCCTGATAAACGTGAGAGTGTGTGAGGACAAGTGAAGTCCAGAACAAACACGAGAGTTTGAGTGTGTGAGTAAAACACAAAAGAAATTAACATGTCAACCTCAGAAAGGTTCGTGCAGCCGTCCATTCCCAAATTTGATGGCCATTATGATTACTGGTCAATAACAATGGAGAATTTCCTTAGGAGCAAGGAGATGTGGAATCTGGTGGACGAAGGAATTCCAGCACCAGCAGTTGGAAATACACCAGCAAGTGAGGCTCAGAGAAAGAGTGTGGAGGAAGCCAAACTCAAAGATTTAAAGGTGAAAAATTATCTGTTCCAAGCTATGGACAGAGAAATATTGGAGACAATCCTTAATAAGGAAACATCGAAAGCAATTTGGGACTCAATGAAATAGAAGTATCAAGGGTCCACGAAGGTACGAAGAGCACAACTTCAAGCCTTGAGGAAGGAATTTGAGTTACTGGCCATGAAAGAAGGAGAGAAAGTAGATAACTTCTTGGGACGGACTCTAGCCGTGGTCAACAAAATGAAAACAAATGGTGAGGTGATGGAACAAAGTACAATGGTTAGTAAGATACTTAGATCATTGACCTCCAAATTCAACTATGTTGTTTGCTCAATAGAGGAGTCAAATGATCTAAGTACCTTAAGCATTGATGAATTACATGGAAGTTTGCTAGTTCATGAACAGAGGATGCTGGGACAACAGGAAGAAGAACAAGTGTTAAAAGTAACATATGATGAAAGATCAGGCAGAGGCAGAGGCATGAATAGAGGAGGACGAGGTAGAGGACGAGGCAGACAAACTTTCAACAAAGCTACAGTTGAATGTTTCAAATGTCACAGACTGAGACACTTTCAAAATGAGTGCCCTGAATGGGACAGAAGAGCCGATTATGCAGAATTGGATGAGGAGGAAGAACTTCTGCTGATGTCCTATGTTGAGATCAACAAGTTAAAGAAAGAGGCAGTATGGTTTCTTGATTCTGGCTGCTCTAACCATATGACAGGAAACAAGTAATGGTTCATGGAGCTGGATGAACAATTCAGTCATTCAGTGAAACTGGGAAACAATCTCAGAATCCCAATGAAAGGGAAGGGCAACATCAGACTTGAAGTAGAAGGTGCAACTCAGGTGATCTCTGAAGTTTATTATGTTCCTGAGTTGAAAAACAATCTGTTGAGTATGGGTCAACTACAAGAGAAATGGTTAACTATCCTGATACAAAATGGAGAATGCAGACTTTATCATTCTAGAAGAGGACTAATCATGCACACACGTATGACCTCTAATAGAATGTTTGTTGTTCGAGCCAATGTTCTGATGGATACATCTTCTGCATGTCTGAATGTGAGAAGTGATGATACTGGTGACTTGTGGCATAAGTGATATGGTCACTTGAGCATTACCAGTCTGAATTTACTACACTAGAAGGAACTTGTCAGAGGACTTCCCAAGTTTCAGATGTCAACCTATGTATGTACAAGCTGTATGAAAGGGAAACAACATCGGAAGATCATTCCAAAGAAAAGCAAATGGAGAGCAACTCAGAAGCTACAACTTGTACACTCAGACATTTGTGGACCTATCACTCCAAAGTCATATGGTAACAAAAGGTATCTACTAACCTTTATCGATGACCTAAGTCGCAAGCTCTAGGTTTACTTTCTGAATGAAAAAAGTGAAGCTTTCACAACATTTAAAAGCTTCAAAAATATTGTGGAGAATGAGTCTGGTCTATCCATTTGTGGACTAAGAACAGACAGAGGAGGGGAGTTCACTTCCAAAGAATTCACAGAATTCTGCAGACTCGAAGGCATTAAGAGACAACTGACTACATCCTATATTCCTCAACAAAACGGAGTTGAAGAATGTAAGAATTGTACCATACTTAACATGGTGCGATGCTTGCTAGAAGACAAGAAGATACCAACTCCATTCTGGCCAGAAGCTGTGAGAACGACATGCCACATTCTCAATCGAAGTCCAACTTCTGCTGTAAAGAATAAAACACCAGAAGAATGCTGGACTGGAGTTAAACCTAATGTTGATCATTTCCGAGTGTTTGGATGTGTAGGAAAATACATGTACCAGATGCAAAGAGGTCAAAGTTGGATGCTTGAAGTCAAGAGTGTGTGCTGATAGGGTACAGTGAAGAGTCTAAGGGATACAAAAGGTTTTGTGTTTGAAGAAGGTAAAAGCTGGGATTAAAGAAGGACAGAAGGAGAAGCTCAGAATGACATTCTTGACTGGGGAGAAGTTGATGACGATACATATGCCTCTAGTGATGAAGAAAGTGAAGAAGAAGAAGAAGAAGAATCTGGTCAAAGTAGTACTGCCAGTGATACTGCTTCTGGTCACAATAGTATCTCCAGTGATACTACCACATCTACACTTCCAGAAAGAAGAGTCACCCGAGCTCCAAACTATCTTCAAGACTATATAAGTGGAGAAGGACTATCAGAAGAAGATGAAGAGGTACAAAATCTAGCTCTGTTTATATCCTCTGATGATCCTGTTTATTATGAAGAAGCAGTAAAATTGAAAAGATGGAGGGATGCAATGGATATGGAGTTCAATGCTATTGTAAAGAATGAAACCTGGGAGCTTGTTGATGCACCAAAGGAGGCCAAAGTAATTGGTGTAAAATGGATCTATAAAACCAAATTAAATGAGAAGGGTGAAGTAGATAAGTGTAAAGCTCGTCTTGTGGCTAAGGGATATGCACAGGAGAAAGGAGTAGACTATAATGAAGTTTTTGCTCCAGTTTCTTGGTGGGATACTATTAGAATAGTGATAGCTCTGACATCAAGAAATGGTTGGACAATCTTTCAGCTTGTATCAAAAGTGTTTTTCTTCATGGTGAGCTGAATGAAAATGTTTACATTACTCAAACTCCAGGGTATGTGATCAGTGGGGCAGAGAAGAAAGTATACAAATTGAAGAAAGCACTCTATGGTCTAAAGCAGGCACCAAGAGCGTGGTTCAGCAAAATTGAAAGCTATTTCATTAAGGAAGGGTTTAAGAAAAGCAGCTATGAGCACACCTTGTTCATCAAAAGAGAAGAAAAGAACAAGATCCTAATTGTAAGTCTCTATGTTGATGATCTCATTTTTACTAGCAATGATCCAGTTATGATAAATGAGTTCAAAGAGTCTATGAAAAGGAAGTTTGAAATGACTGATCTGGGCAAGATGAAGTATTTTCTGGGAGTTGAAATACGGCAGAACTTCAATGGTATTCACATTGGTTAGAAGAAGTATGCTGAAGAAGTTCTAAAAAGGTTTGGTCTGGAAAGTTGCAATGGAGTCAACAATCCCATGGTTCCAGGAAGCAATAGACTGACAAAACAAGAAAATGGTAAGAAGGTAGATGCAACCTTATTCAAGCAAATGGTGGGAAGTCTGATGTACATGAGTGTCACAAGAACTGATTTAGCCTATAGTGTTTGTCTAATAAGTCATTTTATGGCTAACCCAATGGAGTCTCACATGATGGCAACTAAGAGAATTCTAAGATACATAAGTGCTACTACTGAGTTTGTTGTATTCTACAAAAGGGGATGTAAAGATGAATTGCTTGCCTACACGGACAGTGACTATGCAAGAGATCTGGATGATCGAAAAAGCACCTCTCGGTATGTTTTCATGCTAAGTGGAGGAGCAGTAGCTTGGTCATCAAAGAAGCAGCCAGTTGTGACACTTTCAACCACAGAAGCAGAATATGTGGCAGCTGCTTCTTGTGCATGTCAGTGCATTTGGTTGCAACAAATACTTAAATAGATTGGAGGCACTGAGAGTAGATGTGTCAAGATACTATGTGATAATTCTTCCACAATAAAACTTGCAAAGAATCCAGTCTTCCATGGTAGGAGTAAGCACATTGATGTCAGGTTTCATTTCCTAAGGAATCTCACGAATGATGAAATAATTGACATGGAATATTGTGGTACAAGTGAGCAGTTGACTGACATTATGACTAAACCAATGAAGCTGGAAGTGTTTGAGAAACTCAGAAAAGCACTTGGAATGATGTCAGCTGAAGAAGTAAACTAAAATGCCTCTGACATGTTCAGTTTAGGGGAGCGATTGTTGGGCCGCATAGTCAGTTAGGGTGTCTACTTTAGGAAGTAATTGTCAGATTAATTAGAAGTTTAATTGTTGATTTAGTCTTTTAGTTGGATAATAAATGTTGCAAATAGTAGGTTAGAATAGTTAGATTTCAATTATGTTGTTAGGAGACCGAGTAAGCAGGCGCGAAATTCTGCTTTTGGCCGCGTTTTTTGCTTCTGGTAAGTCTATTTGTCCGTTTCGTCTGGTGTATTGTACCGGTTCGTCTGGTACTTCTGTCTTTGTATTTTTGGCTATTTAAAGGCTCCAGCTTTAATTAATAAAGAAGTATTCCATTTTCCAACATTGAGATATTTATTCCAAGCATTTTAACAATATGTGCAACACATATTTTTTATCAATGTTTTTTTTTCTTTTTTTTTATTTGGTAACTTCTTATTATTAAAAATAATTAATTTACATTTAATGGGAAGAGTTTTTATAATGTCAATCAAACACAACTATTAGATTATTTATATATATTTTATTTTCATAACTATTTATAAAATCACTCACGTGATTAGTTAATTATGTAAAAAAGTTTACAATATTAGTGTATGGAAATTAAACTTTTAAAAAATCATTGGTGGGTTGATATGATATCTAGGGGTGTGCAAAAATATGGTTAAGTGGACCATATTAATAAATTGCATTGTATTGCATCATAACAAACCAAATCATTTAAATAGTTCATGAATTGAACCACATATTTAAAACAATTCAGTTAACCAAACTTAATTCAAAAACCACTTTAACAATTTTAAATATTTTTTCTTAGAAAATTTTTTAAATTTGTTTTTCTAAAAAAAAATATATACAAAATAGGAAAAAAAATTTGAAAAAAATAAAAAAAAAATTTAAATATTTTTTATTGAAATTTTTTTGAGAAAAAACTGTTTAATTTTTTTCTTGAAATTTTTTTGATTTTTTAAAAAAAAATCGGAACTTTTTTTTATATCTATTTTTTCGAAAAAAATAGAAAAAAATTTCTCAAAATCTTTTGCCAAAAGAATTTCAAAATATTTTTTATCGAAAAATTTTTTTCATCTATTTTTCTCAAAAAAATCAATATTTTTTTATCAAAAGAATTTTAAATTTCTTTTTTCCGAATAACTAGTTTTAAAACCGATTTTAACTAAAAATTTGTTCAAAATATTAAACTAATTTATATTTATTAACCAGTTTCAAACCGATTTAGAACTGAACTGAACTTCATTTGAAAGTGGTTTTTAAGAACCAAACCATTAATTTAATCGAATGCGGTTCAGTTTTTGCATCATGAATACCGCTAATGATACCTTACTATATTAAGAATAGATCACCTATACACAAGGATCTCAAAAAAATTGTAATCACAAGTATCCGTAGTTAATGAATACATGTGCATATGTAAAATAATTTGTAGCCAAATATATCAATATTGGTTAGTAAATTAATAATTTTTTTTTTGTCTTATAAAAAATATTAAATATCACCATAATTAACTCATATTACTACGAAATCTCAAATTTAAATTTGAAATGTAACATCAAATCTAACAATATTAATATTTTATTAGCTGAGCTATAATTTAAAGACTAAAATTTGTTTATATGTGAATGTTTTAATAATACTTTTATTATTATTATATGTGAGCTATCATTTCTGGATCTGTTACATTTTTGGATGGCGATATTTGTTTCGATCTAATAAATTAGTTTGCTTGTATATTATATATAAAAATTAAAAATAAAATAAAACAGGAACATGCTAATAAATTGATACGTGAGTAGCATGACTGTCGTACTTAACGTGGTGTATTAGATTAGTTTAGTTTGCTAGCTCTTAGCATAATTTTCTTCTTCCAATATATATATATATATATAGACTATGATAGTTGATGAAAGGGGAGGGACTAGGACCCATGTCTATCCTCTTTTGGGTTCATTTTTGAACAAAAACATGGAAAAATAAAAATATTGTACTAAGACGATGAATAAAACAATATAATACTATAGCGACGAAATAAAAGAAAATTATATAAAAATAAATTAGTGTGAAAATAACTTATTAAAATTAAATGATTGAGAAAAACAAAATGAGGGTGATCTTGGACCAAAATGTGGTCTCAAATCACCCCTTTTCTAGAATGAACAACAAATAGAACTAGAGGGGAAATGGTTGGTGGCTATGTTTTTTCTAGTTTTTAGTAGACTTATTTACTATAGAAAATATAAAAGTTTTAATAACAAGGCTTAATTACACTCATGGTCTTATGTATTACATTCACATAAATATTCTCCCTATTTAAAAATTAAACTTTTGACTTATATAATGGTGATTTATAGTCCAAAAAATGTTGATTCATAACCACAATTATAAAAAATTACCTTTTTAAGACTAAAAATCATGCTTTGAGACCAAAATTTCAATAAATATGAAAATAGATGAGCCAAAAAATTTGATTTTAAAATATAAGGACCAAAAGCGCAATTAAATTTATTAAAACATTCTAATTATTTAAAACCTTTGCTTTAAATAGGACTCGTGAAAAGAGATAAATTAATTATCTCTTGAATTTGATAAAATTATTAGGCTAAATAGCATATGTGATCACTTAATTTAATTTCAGTTAACATTTTAGTCCTTTATCTTTTTTTTCCCGATTTGGTCATTTATTTTAATTTTAAGTGACAATTTGATCCTTTATATTTTAAAATATCAACAATATTATCCTTTTTTTTTACAAAAATTCAAAAAACTCATCAAAATTTTCAACCAAAACCCATAAGATCAATTATATTCTTTAATATAATACAAATTTCATCAAATTCGAAACTCAAACTCATATTTCCATCTCTAACAACATCAAATAAAGAATGAAATTTGATGAAATTTTTGTATGAGTTTATTTGAAGATTTGAGTTACGAATTTGATGAAATTTGTATTATATTAAATAATATAATTGATTTTATGAGTTTTGGTTGAAAATTTTGATGAGTTTTTTGAATTTTTGTAAAAAAAAAGGATAATATTGTTGATATTTTAAAACATAAAGGATCAAATTGTCACTTAAAATTAAAATAAAGGACCAAATCGGGAAAAAAAAAAAGATAAAGGACTAAAACGTTAATTGAAATTAAGTTAAGGGACCACGAATTCTATTTAGCCAAATTATTACTCTCTTCAATTCTTTTTATAAATAATAATATCAATTTCTGACATTACAATGCATGATTCTATTCACTAAAATAAAATCCACCATTGGGCCTTTATTCCAAAGCATTAGCTATGTTTGAGTCAATCGGATTCATATGGGAATATGTGTTTATAGCATCAAGCATGTTTAAGTTCATTGGAGGCTACTATCATCCCCTCTAACATCAGTTCAAAAATAGGTATTTAGAGAAAACCACCAAATTTTGCTTGTTTGTATGTGTACTTCCAAACAATTTTGTCATTCAGCACTTCTAAAGTCATGTGGTTTTTTTTTTATAATAGTTAAGGCAGGAAAATCATAACTTACTCCCCCATCAGCCGACTTTCATTCCCAAATAGGGAACAATTTTAAGCAAAATATTTTAGATTATGCTACACTGCATAATTTGAGTTATGCAACATTTCACCAGGAAATGTTGGCTCAAGCTCCAAACGGTCTTCTAGACCATGCAAAATTAGCATATTCTATTTTAAAATAAACAATGTTTGCAGAAATTGAATTTCTTGTGAAATTGAGACAATCCACCAATACTAACTAAATTTATCTGTTTAGATATACATATGGATATATCAAAACTAGATAATAACTGAGACGTGAGAAATTTTCACTATACAAAATTTAGCACAAATTAAAGATAATGTTATACATTGACATTTTGCTGGGACAACATAAGGAAGAAAAATAAACCAACGCAAGCAACTGTGGTACTGTCATCAATCCAACATTTTTTGTTACCAATAATTTGATTTCTGCAAATCAGAGCTAGGACATCATAGAATGGAAAAATTAAGATTAAAACTTCTAACACTACCCTTTACATGGAAATAAAAGATCAAAACTCCTTGAAAGAACTCTTGCAAAGAGATCCCTAAATTGTTAAAAAGAAAACCTAATTCAAAACTAACGGGAACAATATTGTGTTGTGCCATACATGAATTCAGTCATAAAGTCAGTGAGACCAACAATTGATACATTAAATGCCCCATAGTATTTCATGGCAAGCCCCTCACTCAGCATCAGCAACACACGTCAATCTTCAATGTTAGTAGACTCTTTTGCTCATGCTTCAGCCCATAGTTGAAACTTAAGAGCTATAACAAGAAAAATCATAACGGAATTGCCTAAGGATCTGCCCCTCTAAATTCAAAATAAGAAAGAGATATCTCCGGAGGAGAGGGTGTTGTTGCCACACATTTGAACTGTGACCAAAATGACAAATGCAACTGGAATCAGCATAAATTTATCAAATATGACAAGTGTAATGAAATACTAAATCACTCATTCGTTTAAAAAGCTTTGCTTGAGATACGATAATTTAAGTTTGTTTGATAAAAAATGGTTGTGCAGGAATATTACCTTGTGTTGTTTGTATTTATCTCTCACAGCTTGCAACGTACCCCCTTTCCTACTAAGGTACAAGTCGTGTAAGTTTAGAACACATTCCTTCAATTCAGCAGGTTTATATCTGGTGAGTTGATAGAGCGCTGAATTCTGTAATTAAATGACAATAATTTTAGTAATGCTCAAAGTCAAATACCATATAAAGATTGACATAAATTAAAACATTACCCAAGGATGAGTCTTCGGGCTTAACATAAATCGTGCTAGAAATACAACTGATGCGGCCACCATAGAAGGCAAGAACTTTACACAATTATAATCCAACAAACTGAGCTCAGCAAGGTAACAGCAAAGGAACTCGAACTGCAACTCAGAAGCCTGCACCGTGGGATAAAAGTTTTAAACAAATTATGAAGTCACCAAATCTGGAACACCTAAAAATGGAAATGGGTCTGCATGCAACTTAATGAGTAATAATACAAGTAAAATTGCTTTCAAAGTTCTGGAAAACTCAATTGGAGGGCTTCCTATGACACAAAATTTCCCATAACTCAATTGACCAAATTTGCCAACTTTGTAGCATTGGAACATCCCTTCACCATCAAAATTCTTAAAGGAGGTAGTAAGATTGCATGATTTTCCCTAGCCTATAATACTCTATAGTATAAGATAGAAATTAGATTTTCATTAGTTACCTTTGGAGAAAAATCCAGAAGGTCTGATAACAAACTCAGACATCCCAAATGCTCATAGGTCGCAACTATTTTCCCAAACGATAAGATAAAGCCCTCTCAAAAAAAATTCTATATTTAAATGCAAGCAACATCTCTTATTTCCACAAACTACCTCCTAATTTGGTACTATTTGGGAAACACTCGCTTGAAAACTAGTTTCCAAGAGTGAACAATCAAGATTCAAGTGACTTAAGTACTATACCAAACATCCAACACAACTAAACGTAAAACTTAGGCGCCCTATAATACCCAAGCCAATGTCATAACATCTATGAGAAAAGTTAAAGAATAAGTTAACTTACATCAACACCCTCTTGAGCAACTCTAGTAAATCTTCTGCAAACACAAAAGTAAAAAAGTTAGCCAACATGCTTAAAACAAAACCATTCAACAAAGAAGGAACAGAATTAATAAAGCACACGTGCCTTAGAAATGTCTTTATTGTAGGACCACCCAATTCAAATTTCAAAGACTTCAATATATCAGCCTCCATGCTCAAAACCTTTAGTCAAACAAAAAATAAAACATTACTATCCAAAATTAGCAAAATCCAAAAAAATAAAATAACAAACCATAGAGAAAATGGCAAAACACAACAAACTTTAAACTACAAAAAATCCTCACCTCTTCTTTGGAGTATGTGTTGTCGGTAATGTAACAAAAATCCTCCACCTCAGGTGGCTTTATCTCCTCGTATTTCCTATTTCCACGTTAAATTAAACAATTAAATTACAAATCAAAAAAATAATTAACAATAAACATAAAAACAAGGAAACAATGTATGAGGAAACTCACGAAGCAATTAACATTGAAGAAACACCAAGTAATTGAAGCTTCTGTCTACTTAAATCATTCAATGAAAGAAACCTATCGATGTAAGAAACACAAAAATAAAGAGTATCCGAAACAAGCTTGTATTCCTCAGCAACTTCAACTAACCAATCCACAAGAACACCTCGCATAATAGCACTAATATCCCTCTGAATTTTCTGAATATAATCATGTAACGGTCTTTTACTAGGATCAACCTGAAAAGACACAACAAAAAAAGCAATGTAAATAAAAAAAAAGTTCATGTTCTTCACAAAACGACATCATTTCAAAAAGCCCCAATTTGGGAAAAACTAAAACCCTAGTTAAACTTTAAATTAAATCGCGGTGTATTACTGTACCTCCAATTTACGAAGGTAATCGTAAATATCGGAAACGTATGTCCCACATAACTGAGGATCTTCTGATTTCTCCGGTGTCGGAGATTCAACGGGAGTTGACTTAGCGTCGTTTTTCTTCTTCTGCTTTTGAATATCGGAAACGGGTTTCTCCGTTTCTGAAACGACATCGTTTATATTGTTGTTAGTGTTTGTTAAGTCGCTGAGAGCGACGCGCTTCTTTTTTCGTTGTTCGCATAATGCAGCGGCTGCTCTTTTCTTTGCTTCACGTTGGGGACGGCGCGTGGAGTTATCTTGATCAGCCATTGAGAAGTTTTTAAGAAGAAGTTGTTATTATAAGAGAATCGAAAGAAGAGGGAAAACGAAAGGGTTTAAGAGGACACATGAGAAGGGTTTTTTTTTTTTTTTGGTTGAGTTGAGGCGGGGTGATTGGAAATATTTGCAGTGATGTGTGGTGTTTGGGAGATTTTGAAGCGGAAGCGCGTGGTTCAAATATTTTCCAGTGGCCTCTGTTCCCGCCCGCTTTTCGGATTTTTAGTATTTTGGGTTCTCGAATTAAAGTGCCTCGCTCCTAACCGGGTGGGTCCATCAATCAATACACTGGTCAATATATTTCCTGTAACCCATATTCGCTTGGACAATCATTTCACGACTTGAGTTATCTATCGTTGCTTCATTGAGAAAATGATTAATATTTAAAAATAATTTCGTTGAATATTTATTATTGAATATTAATGTAAAATTATTTTATATTAATAATTAATCTCTTATTTTTTTACACAAAAATAGAATAAATTGTGTATCATTAAATTAGTAGTATCATCAATTAATTATATCATTCTTTCAGACGAGTTGATGGCAAAAACTTTATGAATAATTTTATTAGAAGAATCAACCTTTAAATTTGTACTCCTCTCATTAATAAAATGAATATTTTAATTTGAATTTTTAGGAATGAAATTCAAAAGATGATTAATATTACGATACCGGTTTGCATTAACTTCCTCTTTTCTCACGATATTGTTCCAATTCAACATAATTTTATTTTTATTTCAAAACCTCATTTTCTTGAAAAGAAAGTCGAGCAGACGTAAGTATGGCCAAGTTGATAACAAAGTAGGTTGAGTATGAGGATTATTATCTGAGTACAAGGAATACAACCCGAATACGGACTGAATAAAAATAGTATGGGTCAAGATAGACATAATTTTATGAGACACCACCTCACAAATTTGTTGCTTTTTTATGTCTTAATTACCTCTAAGAGGCTCATGTGAATTAAAAATTCAACATTAGTTGAAAAAATGAATGTTGAAAAATATATAAGTGAAATAACTCATACGTCTACTGTGCAAAAGTTTTTAGTAAAATTATGGTGTGCAATCCACTTGTTTTATTATTGTTAGCATAATGTCATGATCCTCATACTCCCCTCATGATCCAAAGTGGATTCCATGAAGTACTCCTAAATCCCACAATGATTGTCATAGTTGACCTTTTTACACAATGATTTTACTAATTCATCGTTATTAACTATTGTGCTATTAATATTGAAAATAATGCAGAGCTTATAATAAAATCTTGAAAATAATGCAATTAATATTAACTATAAGGTATAATTGGAAGACAAACAGTCAAAATTGCATTGAGAATTAAAGGTGACCGTGAGACGGGCAAAATATTTAATTACACTTATATTAAGAATAATGGTTAACTGCATTTAATTTTTTGGTAAAATCAAAATAATTATTACATTTCCTAAATTATCTCTTTTTATTTATTTTTGTGTGAGAAATTGTTATGTTTGAAGGATATTTTCATAATAATAACATTAAAGTACGGTGAATAATTAAATTTTAGTTCACCAATTGTGACCAATTCTTTCTTATATTTAAGTTTACTCGTGCAGTCCTAGTATGGTACCAGTTGAAGCTGAAGCTTGGGGTCTTCTTAAAGCCCTTACTTTGGTCAACTCTTTGGAGCTTTCTCAAGCGATATTCGAGTTGAATTGCAAACAAGTGGTGGAAGATGTGCTCAATCACAAAATCAACCGAACTGAATACGAATCTCTCATCAAGGAGCATAGAAATAGCAACTTTAGAGTTGTATCTGCTAGGCTAAAGCAACTATCGATCATTGATTAAATTATACACTCCTGATTAAAAAGAATTTTAACGAGTAAAATTATTTTCACAAAAAAAAAATACAGTTAAAATTATTAATTATTAATTAATTATAATTATAATTATTTTCCTTTTTATTTTTTGGTTGTTCAAGGAACGGACTTATGTGCTAAGTGTGTTGGTGGTTTCCTTTGCATTAATTGATACTAATAATAGTAATTTGATGCTATTTAACTCTTGAAACTACACACTTGTCAGTCAAACACCAACCAATCACAACATAAAACGGTTGTTAGTTGGTTGAGTAGAAAGCTAGCTAGTAACAAACAACCAACAATTCTAATTTTTGTTCTAATTCTTTTCTCAACCTACAAGTCTTCATCTTCTTAGATTTATTTTCCACCTCCCACTTAATTAAGCCTCTTTGTTGTTGTTATGCAAGTGACAACTCACAAAAAAAATTTAAAAATTAAGGCTCAATCTCCATGCAGAGATCACTATGGTTGCATCAATATTCTACTCTTACAACATACCAATCTTTAATCGATCCAATTCCAACACACTATAGACGTGGCCAACACATTTGGGCGTTATTTCTTGCTACTCTCTCCATTTATTTTTGTGGCATGTATACTTTAATTTTCATAATCTTAATTATATTTCATTCTCTCATTTGTTTAACCACTATTTCTAAAACATTGTCACTTTTTTTTTCATTTTCATTTTGCAGTTTCAGCTAGTCTCTTATATGGTTTTTATGGTGATTCTCGCTTGATTCTTGGTCCTAGCTCATCACGTTTGATGAAAACAAGTTCACTTTTTGTGAAACAAATTGAAGTAACAAATGACTATAATACTAATAATGATATTCATCTTTATGGCTTCAATGAGAAACCAGAGTTAAGTTCTCAAATAAGTTGGACTACATCAAAGTTCCTACCTGTTGAACCATATAGTCGCAAGGTAACAAAAATGTATTTTACTTAACTTTATCTAAAATAATTAATATTGTGTTACAAGATATATTGATTTTTTTTTCATGTACAGGGAATTTCTTTGTGGTTAAATAAAGGCTCCACTATTTGTTTGAGGTGGGAAGCAGAAGCTAGTAGTTTAAATCAGTTTGAAGGCATAGTGATTAAAGGTTCCTATCTTTGTAATATTGCTTTATTTTCTTTTTTTAATTTTTTTTTATTTCATGAAAGATGGATTTTTTTTTCACAGGAGAAAGGAGGTTAGAAAAACTAAAGCATAGACAAACGATCTTCCATGAGGCAACACCAATCGATGTTAGGGAGATTGAAAATAGTGGTAAGTGATTTAGGGTCTGTTTGGAGTGGTTTGTGGAAAATTTATTTGGACTTATCTTATGACATAAGTGCTTATGAAACTCTGAGACATAATTTCATAGGAGCTTATGGACTACCATAAGTTGTTTTCGTAAACACATTATACAAATTTATAAATTTGGACTCATGAATCCTATAATCCGAATCAAAACTTATAAGTTGATGCAAAAGAAGTGTTTAGACCATTTGCATTACACTCTTTGCAACTTTTCATTCTCAATGATTGATGGATTGAATTAGAAATTCTTGGAATACTTTTTAGTTTTCTCAATGTGACATTCGGTCTATGATTGTTTACCATCACGACCAACATTTTAAATTATTGTCACGGTTTAATTTTTAATGTTGTGGTGAATCATAATCAACATTTTAAATTCAGTCAATGATTGTTTACCATTACGACCAAGATTTTAAATTGATGTCACGTTTTAATTCTTAATATTGTGGTGAATCACAGTCAAATACAACATCAATTATAGTCGTATAAACCGTAAAAATATTGACGTCACAATAGGAATTTAATAAAATTAATTTAAATGTCAACATTATAAAAATTTAGAAAAGGCAGGGTTTTTGTGTTACAAAATGTTCTGTTATTAATTAATACTATTATTGATACTACAATTGCCAGGTAAAGAAGCTGAATACATGGTTGAGGAAGATGATAGGTACCACATTGGAGTTCTAAACAAGAATCCTAGGAACATAATCTTGACCATGAATATAAATGTTTCCGCAAAGGTATATGATACTACCAAAGCCAAGAATATGTGTTCAACTAGGAACGGATCGTGCAAACTTGGCCTTTTTTTCCCTACCACATATTATGTGATTCTATCGACGCCAAAAAATGTAAGCCCAATTAATTTAATTACTTACTTTATCTGTCACATATGCTGATATTTTTGCAATTGCTCATACAATATTCTTAATGTAACTTTTCCAATGTATATTCATTATGGTTCATAAAAATTGACTACAGGGACATGATGATGATGGGGGACTGTTTGTTGAGATTGCTTTTATGGCTCGTGTTTTTTCCTACATAATTCTTTTAGGTACCTTAAATAATTTTATTTTAGTCTTGTGGCTTTTTTTGTATTTATATTTAAGGAAATATATGGGATGTATTTAAATTTATAACAAAATAAAGATGTTTAGGCATACTATTTGAGAGAATATTGCTCTGAAATTATATTTTAAAGTTAGATTTAAATATATTTCATTAAGTATGTAACTAGATTTAAATATATTTGGGTTAAAACATGACTGACTTTTATAAAAAAAATATTCGTTTAAAAAAAAACTTTATTTCACTCTTTCTCTATATGTGACTTTGACCCTTTTCATTTTGAAGGAATTTTCATGATTATCATTTTTGTGATATTGAAATGCCTTGAAGCCGGTTATGGTGATAATGAAAATGTAGTTGCAACACAAGAAGTAACTGAAACCGAACCACTCACACGTGTGCAGTCAAATCCAATGACATATGGAACAATTAACAAATTTCATACGGAAGAATCAGATGGTTCAAGTAGCTCTTCAGAGGAGTTATATGATGAAAAATTATGTATAATTTGTTATGATGAACAACGTAACTGTTTCTTTGTTCCTTGTGGTCATTGTGCTACTTGCTATGACTGTGCACAAAGGTATATATACACTTAAAATGTTGAAGATTTTCATTTAATTTAACTAGGTAAGAATTTAAGGAGATTCTCATTTGAGTTTTTTTTTCTTTTTTTTCTTTCAGGATTGTGGATGGAGAGAGCAAAGTTTGTCCAGTATGTCGGAGGCTTATTCATAAAGTACGGAGATTATTCAATAGTTAGATTTATAGTTTTAAATTGCACTTTGCAACTGCAATTTGCAGCTTATAACCGCAATTAGAACAATATTTATTCACATTTTGCCATAATATAGAGAATCAACCACAATCACACAATTGTAATTTAGAACCATAGCCGGGATTGCCACATGCAAATTGATGTAGGAAAATCACATATATTCAATTGTTACATTATGATTTTGACAATGTGTTCATCTTTATTCATGGAAGGAATACATGAGAATATTTTCTCTTAGAAAATAATTTGTTTAGTTTGACAGTGCAATTAGCAAATCGTTTTAGAAAAGTTTGTTTAGTATCTTTTGGCTTCAAATTGCAATTCTATTATCACCAACATTTAAAACTCTGGCCTAATAATTAATAGAACTCTTCAAAGTTGCTAGAAAATATTATGATATTTAACCAAATATGTCTCTTGCCAACAGGAACAGAGCCATATATTTTCTCATTTTGAATACTGTGTCCTTAATTGAAAGTGAGTCCATAGAAATAGAATAATAGAACATAATATCTTTTGTCCATTATAAGCTAAACGATTTATGATATATTCTGTAGTTTTTTTAGTTGCAAAAAGGCCGAAACTTAAAAAATAAATTAAACGACTAGGCGGATATTCCATTTTGTATTGTGTAAATAAATATGGAGTTACGTGGAATGCTTAATTTATTTAAACATTTTATTTTTTGACAAATTTGTTCATATTCGTTTGAAGAAGTTGTATTAAACAGAAATATTAATATATAAAATTTACTTCATATATAATAAACTTAGAAAATTAATGTTGAATAATGATAAAACATTAACTTGAAAAGAATAAAATAGAATTAAGTCAAATCAAATTATATAAGCTACATCAATACCACATCATGATTGCTATCAAAGAGACTAAAAGTCTCTCTTAAAATAGTATTCTCTATTCAAAATACAGAATAACACCAATATTTATGGAAGTGTTGCAGGACCATTTGTCACTTTTGATTATTTCACAGATATTAAAAAATATGTGAATAAATTCACAACATTCGTATTAAAAACATAAAATAGTAAAATGTTTATTTTAGTGGCAAAATCTACAAATATAACAAAATTGAAGTGTTCATATTACATATGACTCTAAAGCTGTAATGCTGACGACGATGAAGTTATTGATTGAATCTACATTTGGTTGGAGTTAATTTGTCAATCGGAATCAAATGAACGAACGGCGCACTAAGACAGAAAATCAAAAGCCTCACTTAGACGAAAAAGCCTAAATACATGCGAAAAACCCTTATTTAATTATGTCTTAAATATTTGATTCATCCTTGTAAGATTGTATCTTTCTCATTTTTGTACATGTGATAAATTAAATTAAGTAATTAAATTGATTAAAAAATAAATGAAAAAAAGTTGAAGGTGTTATGTTTTAGTCCCTCAATCCAAAATCAAAAATAAGTTTTGGGATTAGAGTTCTCTCCTTCTTTTTCTATCATTGCATCACCATTACTAGACCACCAACATCGAATCCCCATTGTCGCATTACTATCTTCGAAACACGACTAAAGGAGAGAGAGTTGTGAAGGAGAGGCTGAAGGTATGATTTCGATACCATTTTGTCCTTTTTTTGTGTTTCTGTTTATGGGGAAGGATGTGGTTTCTATTTCTTCTTTTAAGATGGTAATGCAATGTTAATGATCTGATGACGATGATGTCATGATAGAGAAAGGAGGAGAGAATCCTAATCCAAAAATTTATTTATGATTTTGAATGGAGGGACTAAAACATAACATCTTAACTTTCCTTCATTTCTTTTTTAATCAATTTAATTACTTAATTTAATTTATTACATGGACGAAAATGAGAAAGGCTCGAACTTATAAGGATGAATCAAATATTTAAGACGTAATTAAATTAGGATTTTTCGCATATATTTAGGCTTTTTCCGTCTAAGTGAGGCTTTTGATTTCCTGTCGTAGTGCGACATTCGTTCGTTTGATTTCGATTGACATATTAACTTCGATCAAATGCAGATTCAATCAATGATTTCATCATCGTCAACATTACGGCTCCAGAGATATGTCTAATATAGACACTTCGATTTTGTTATATTTATAGACTTTTCCACTAAAGTAAACATTTTGCCATATTATGCTATTAATATGGATGTTGTGAGTTTATTCACATATTTATCGTTTTTGGTTTTTACGATTTTGAATTATACTGTTCTCTTCGCGATCAATGTAATTTCTACAAATTTAAATGAAAGATATAATTTTTAATAAAAAGAAATAGAATAATGGATGTTTTCCCTATTATCATAAATATAATTTGAAATATAATACTTTAAAAACAATGTAATAATATTAATTATATATTTCAATTAAAAAAACTAAAAATAAATTTTTTACTTTTGATTTTTTAAAAAGTGCTGATGAGATATTTGTGAGCGAGATCTTTAATTTTATATTAAAAATTGAAAATATTTTTTTTTAATTAAAATTACTCTGAAATGACAGACAGAGAATAATCTAGTTGACTGTATCAGATCTTGTTTACTCATGTTATACTTTGAAGACAAGATGCCAACAAAATGAATTTTCAATGTATAAAGTATTTTTTAATTTGTAAAATAAATGTTATTTTATTACTCGTAATAATTAACAAACCTCTTTGCTCTAAACATATATACATTTTTTTTTTAATTTAAAGTTAAGAAATTAAAAGTTTACATCACAACCAAATACAATCATGAGAATAAAAGTAGTATTACTTTTATTAACTAAAAACGACCACAGAGTCTGATTAACACAATACACAAAAGGGCACAGAGAACAATGATTTGTTCCCTTTTCTGATCATCCATAAAGATTAATTAATGAGGTAGCAAGGCTAGGGTATGTATATCTCATAAGATAGAGAGTAGGACAGTAAGGTTCATTTTGACATTTTGTATACAGATGGATAAGAAATTAAGGGCATTTTGGCTTTCCCTTAGAGTTCTTCATGTCCCTATAGCAAGGGCACTCATGTTTGTTACCGTATGTTCCTGAAGGCACACACTTACATTTACTGCAGCAGATCCCACAGAACTTCAAGCATCTGTCCCTCATCCCAGCTTTTGAACACCTCCTCGCACATTTAGGAGAACAGAAACCTGAATCTCAAACATTTATATCATCGGTTAATGTTGTTAACTTCATATACAAAAATACACTACTGTTGATTTTTGTGTGTCACTATACCAATGTTAGATTTTGAAATTTGTTGATAGTGAATTTTTTTTTCTATCGATGATATATTAAAACTATGATAAATATTTTTTATATCTTAGAATTTTGTTAGGTACCAATATTCTCAAGACAAAATAAATTTAAAATTTTAATTTAATTCAAAATAATTAAATGTAAACAAATTAGTACTATATCCAATAAAATTCTAAAAAAGTATTATTAATATTGGTGACCCTTAAACCAGGTGCATTATCAATGATTTGAAACGAATTGGGTATTAATAAAGTAATGAGTATTAGTTAATTAATTATAAGCAGTAATTGAGCTAATGACATGCAGTATACCTGCATAACCAGCGAGTGAGATTTGGAACATAGATGAGCTGATGATTAGACACACAAGTAGCAGAGCTGCAAATGATGGCTTCATCTTGCTGTCACAATGTAGAATTATAAATAACAGATTAATATATGTTAAGTTTAATTAGAGTGGCACTCACTGGAACAGAGGAGGGGAAACTCGCACTCTGGAAAATTCCGAGGTTTATGTGCTTTACTTGTCTCACTGTGAACGAGATGAGATTATTTATAGTAAAGAATCGGTAACTCAAAAGGTTGAAGATATAACTAAGGGAATTCAATCAATTTATTAATTTTTCACTTTTTATGTATTTTTATTTATTTATTTATATATTATAAGTATATGCAGTTATTAATCTTTCAATGTAAGTGATCAAATTAAGTTGACATCTTTTAATATACATATTTTTTTAAGTACGGATCAAAAATTAATCTCATTAAGAGATTTAAATATTTATCACTTATATTATACAATAGTTTTAAATTTTTTATTTAAATTATTAAATATATGTTTAATTTTACTTTTAAATGAATCAAAATAAATTCTAAGAATGTATAATTAATTTTACTATATCTGAACGTCTTTGAATATAATTGATTTTATATTCAAAATTATTTTAAATTTAAATTTTTTTAACTATACTTGTGATTTTTTATATTCAGATAATTTGTACACAAATATATTCAAAAATAAATTCATTTATATTAAAATTTACTTTTAAAAAAAATCAATAATCACTTAAATCATTATAATTTTTTTTAAGCAAAATCAATAATCACTTAAGCCATCATAATTTTTAAAAAAAAAATTACACAAGGTAACTTACAAAATAACATTGAGTGAATGTGATTGTACCCATTCCACCAAAAGATGCACTAAATCTATTGGCATCAATATTGCAAGTAAAGAGACAGCTGGCTAGTGTGGTGTCGTTTGTCCCATACACATATATATGATCAACATGAAACGTTGCATTTGCATATTGATGTTGTCAATTTGCCATATTCATTGCATTGTATGAGTTGTTCCTTGCACCAGAAACTTTGTTTGTTACGTGGCTCCCTTCTCTGGTCCCTCACTAGCTCACACACGCACACTCCTTTTCATTTCTCTCTCTTTAGTTTCTATGTATGTATACATAAGAGGAAGAGAAAAAAATCAAATTATATTTTTAATCGCTTAGTTGTTTTTACATTTTATTTTTTATCCTTTAAATATAATTAGTCCACTAAAAATAATTTAAAGATTTAAAATTTAGAGAGAACGAATTTTTGTATCTTATTGTAATCAATGATTTTGAAATATTCATATATATAATTTAAGATATTTGTAAGTTTAGTGGAAATGTTTCGGTCTTAGTGTAGGTACAAGTTCTTTATATTCAGAGAAAAAAAAAGTGATGAATAACTCACTTTTTTTAACTTTTTTATAAATTCAACTATTTATTTTCTTTTAATGAACCTCACACAATTGTTTTTGATGATAATTCTAGAGCTTACACATCTAAAAATGTCAATCTAATAATTTAAAGATAAAAATGTAATTTAAAAAAAATGAAGTTTATGGCACTTAGGTGCCTATTTTGAGCTAGAGGGAAGAGTTCAAAGTACAAATGATTTATCCACAAATTTTTCAAACAACAATGGAATTCTAAATCATGTTTTTCACTAATTAAATTGATACCATTTCATACCATTTTTTTTTATGAATAATACCATTTCATAATTAGTTAGTTATTCCTTAGAGCCGGGGCATAAAGATATTAATAATAACAATATATGTACACATTAATGTACATTGTACGCTTATTTTATTTTTTATTTTTTTTTCTCTACCTTTCCTTTCCACAATAAAGAAATTTAAACATACGTGTTGAATAATTTTGGAGATTACTAATATTATTGTCCTAAGGCAAATTTGATTTAGCTCATTAATGTGTAGGCCCCATAAATTAATATTAGCAATTAATGTCGTATGTTAGGAAAAAAAATTAAAAAAATACAATGCGAAAAACATAAAAATTGGAGAAATGTTATGGCTGTTTGACACCTGCACTAGGTGTCTCATATTTTTGCAATAAGGTCAGCACAGCATGGTGTAGTAATTGGAGTGACAGTGGTAGGACATGCCATGAGATGGAGCTTCCTCATTTAAACACTCTCTATTGCCATGTAAGAAGAGGATGGTTCCACTTTCTTCTAAAAGAGATGGTGCTAGTGTAATTCAATTACTAATTTGCACTACTACCTTATAGTTGGTTCTGCTAATTCACGTGATGTGTGTCGGTGTACTTGGTATTCTTCACTAGATGTCTCCATTCCCAAATTCACCAATTTCACCGACAATTTATTTCCTAAATATTCGTTCACACGTGTTATTACAATTTCAGATATAAATTATAGATGAAAAACTTGTTCTTACAAAAAAATACAATAAATTTTATATAATCAATAAAAATAACTAATAATTTTAATTAATTAATTAGTATGACTAATATTATATCTAATAAAAGTAAAAGAAAATAGAATTTTTTAAAATGGACTTGCACCCAACATATTAAATTTTGATATTATATGACTCTTACCATGAGAATTTCGATCTATATTGAGGAGGAGAAAAATAGATGTTGATTTAAACCATAATGTATCTTTCATATTTATTGTTCTTCAATATTCACTTTCTAATCGATTTTCTTTTTTGGCTCAGCAATTTCAAATCGATTAAAAAATTGTAAATCAATCAATTAAAGATATTGAAATTAAATTGTTTCAAATAGAAAATCACTATATACTTTTGAACATTTTATGAAAATCTATTGAATAAATAACAATTCATATATATTCCTTTTAAAATCAAAACTTAACGGCATATATAAATTGTATTATTATTTATTTTATTATGAATGTTTTTTTTTTTATCTATAAACATAACGGTAAATACTACTTAAAACTCGTACATATAACTTAAAAATTTTAAAGAGGTGTAAGTCGGTATATATTGTTAAGAGAAAAAAAGTAGAGCCGCGTCTTAGACACCAAATCAAAACTTCTCAAGATGGATTTAATACTCTAAAGATTATTCCAATCTCCTTCACCAATTAAAATGGTGTCAAACTTAAGTCCACCAATAAACTTATAGCACCTAAATAAATCATCCTCAACCGCCTTATTCACAAGACTTGTAAGTCCTTCATAAATAATAAGATACAAAAAAGACGAGCCGTTAGTGCCCGCATATTAAAAGATTTTAATGAAGTACTTTCATATTTATACATAATTATAAATAATTTATATTTTAAAATATCATATATTATATTAAAATATTAATATGTTTTTCTGTTCAATTGTATGCATTGAAATTTTGTCTTTTATGTCCTTTTTATTTGTGGTAAAAAAAATTGAATGGAATGAAGTGTGTTGGGAAATGGACTGATGATGCGTTTGACATGTGCAAATTTCTTTAATTTGTGTAAGATAGAGATATAGTGATATAGATAATGATTTTATATATCAGTTCCTTCATAATGTTACTTTATAGTATTTTATGTATGAATCCAATGTGTATATAATCAAATCATATCCTTTTAAAATGAAACAATATTTCTTATTTTATTTTAATATTTGAGTCGAAGACTTTTTGTCTTAAGAAAACTTTACTTTGTGGTCAAAACTATTAACAAATATCAACTACTTTGACACCATTCAATAATATAAGTCATAATAACATAGTATCACATGGTAGACATTTGAGTTACTTGTACGATTGATAATTGAACATGTAGTCGGTTTGTATGGAAAGAAATATATAGGAGGAGAGGTTGATTCTTAAATAAACCTCAATTACTATGTAAAATTGGTCTCAACAGTTATATGTAGATATAATTTGATTTACCGAATAGTATAATTGTTAAAATATCTCTTAGTTAATTTAAAATTTTACATTCCAATAATATTTTTTTATTCTCTTGAAATAAATTCCTATAAAGAATGATTTGGTAAATATATATATATATATATATATATATATATATATTTAATTACATATAGCGAAATCGTAGTATATACTCCTTCATATTTTATTATTCAAAGCCGCATATCAGGAACCAAATTATATTTTTTAGATGTTTGACAAATTTTTTAAAAATATAGATGATTTTTTTTTATAAATAAATGTTATTAGATTAAATTAGTGCTTATGTTAGTTTCTTAGATTTAAATTTAAGATTTCTATTTTAATTTTTTTTTAATATCTTTTAGTTTACCAACCAATCTACATCATGTACACATAATATTTCAACATCTAAATCAGAAAATAAAAATAGTATATATTTATCTATATCTCTCTTTTGCTTTTTATATTTTACGGTTCCACGCATTTCGAAGGTATACACAAAAACCAAAAGAAATCTAATTTGATATAATTTTGATGTTAAAAAATCATTTGTAGTAAAATATATCTTTTAAAAAATTGGAGCAAGGAGATTAAATACGTGGATATGAAATAATTCTGATATTTTGTAACGGTGGATACTCTCTCAGTTCCCTATAATTATCAATATTTTAATAAATTCTAAGATTTGATAATAAAAAATAAAAAATGAAATTGATGATTTGTTAGAAACTTCGATCCGATAATTGAAATAAAATCAAAGGTGGATTTGTAATAAATAATTTTTGATTAATCTTCAGTCCTTGAGTCATAATAGCGAACATAAACTGAGCTACGCATCACACTTGTTTCTACGAGAAATGTACTGTGCATTCCTCCACTTTGACCTCCCACCCTCCATTATTTATGAAATATCATAATTGTCCTTTTTACTAACTATAAACCTATCTCAAAAAAGTTACCATTCATTTTTTCACCCCCTTCATTCGGAACTTACAGAATTCACCCCACAATTCGAAACATTCAAATCTTTGAAATAAAACAAGTACGTAATTTAGATAAAATTCAAATATTTAAAATGTTCGAAGTTAAATTTTTTGTAAATTTTCGAAAGTTTTGAAGAAGCTGAAACCTTCAAACATTTTTCGGAAGTTTCGTGTGAAGCTGAAAGTTTCGAACAATTTTGGAACCTTTGAAAACTTTACTTTAACTTTACCCACGGAAAATCAATGGAAAAAATAAAATACGTGGATATTTTGAAAACTTAAGTTGAATTGCACTTTTTTAACATTATCCACATATTATTTTTAACGTTACCTACACACTAACCATGAAATCTTCTTAAAAAAATAAATTTATTCAATAACAAATTTACTCACAGTTTTTCCGTGAGTAATTAATAATTTATCCACAAACTAATATCCGTAGGTAATTTTCCAAAAGTTTTCAATTCTGGATAATTTCGAAAGTTTCCAAATCTGAAAAATTTCGAAGTTTTCAAATTTGAAAAGTTTCGAAAGTTTATAAATTTGAAAAGTTTCGAAATAAAAAAATTTCAGAATTTCGAAACTTTGGAAAGTTTCCAAATCTGAAAAATTTCGAAGTTTTTAAATTTGAAAAGTTTCGAAAGTTTATAAATTTGAAAAGTTTCGAAATAGAAAAATTCCAAAATTTTAAAACTTTGTAAAGTTTCGAAAGTTTTCAAATCTGAATAATTTCGAAAATTTGAAAAGTTTCGAAAGTTTCCAAATCTGAAGGAATTTTGAAACTTTCATATGGCACCAAACTTTCGAGGTGTTTCGAAAATTTCCACTTCCGTTCGAAATTGTTGATGAATTCCGAAAAATTTTCACTTCGAAGATTTCAATATCTAACAAACTTTTGAAATTTTAAAAAACATACCTTCGAAAATTTGAAATATTCGAATTATAGCATAAAATCCAAAAGTTTCGAACATACCATATTAAAAAGTGATTTTTAATTTTTTAAAATTAAATTTATAATTAGTAAAAATGATAATTTAGACATTTTAAAAAAATGGGAGTGAGAGGTTTAGGTGTGGGGTGCATGGTATAATACTTTGTTTCTACATGGGTTAAGAAAGGGCTTATATTAGTCTCCGGTCTTTTACATTTTGATGGACAAGCTTAAAATTTTACACAATACCCCCAATGATATTACTTATACCCCCGTATTTTCATCAAATTAATGATTTTACAGATGATGTTTCCAGCAAACCTTAAGAAATGTTTCTGAAACATTAAATTTTTAACAAACACTAACAAACTTAAGCTATGTTTTATGGTATATAAACGAGTATTCTGAAAATTTTAAATTAAATTTTTTGGAACACATAAAAACTCTTTAAAAAAAGTAACAATTGGTAAACTCTATAAGACTTCAGGAACATAAATTTATTAAAAAGTATTTATCAAAATTTTAATTAGGTTTTTTGAAACTTAAATATATTTTAGATAATTCAAATTTTAAAATTTTTGAAACAGATTTGTGTTCTAGAAAACTTAAATGGAGTGCTTTAGACCACTATATTTATGTTTAAAAAACTTAATTTAAATATTTCTAAATACATTTTGAGGAGCTTTTTTCTTTCTTTAAGTTTGAGACAAATGTGAATTTTTGGATGATTTGGGGGTATGACTCATACCCATCGACGAGAATTACAAGGTTGGTTCATCCAAATTTTTTGTGGGCTAGTGTTTGGGCCATGTTTTCTTTTGCTTTGTCTATGAGAAAATTTTACTTTGTAATCCAAAATTTATACCTCTATTTCTATATTTTAATCAAAACTTCATTTTATATTTTTAAAAAAAAAACTGAAAAAACTTTAATAAAAAATGTTAAGGAAAAAATTCAGTGCTTCATTTTTGCGGCTCCATTTAGTTTATTTTTTCGATGAATGATATTTTTGAAATATAATGATATATATATATATATATATAGATAATTAATTGTGAGATTCTTTTAGAAATTTCTGGATTGAAGAAACTGAAAATTAGTAGACACCAACATTTAAAAAATTATAAAATGACAAACGTATACTTGCATGATCCACTGATGTGCTCCAATAGGAGAAACTCATGTGTGTGTGTTTAAATGATGATAATACTAATAAGAGATTGTTGAAAATAATGATATATTAATGAGAGTTAGTTGGTGTGAATAGAAAAATTAAGAAGTTCCACATATGAGGAATGACACACAAAAGTAGTGTTTATAAGATGGATGTATGACAATTGGGTATAAGTGGTATATTATTTTTTATTGTCTACAAAATTAAAAAAATTATTTATTTATTTTTTAATAATAAATGCATGCGCTTTTATCTCATTCGATACGTTGAACACGTATCTGCCCTCAACCGAGACAACATTCAACATCTGATCAAGTTTTCCTTCCTAAGTTCGTGCATCAGTTTGCCCCGGTCAAAACCAAGAAAATTTATGAGTGCTAATTTCTTTGGACTAGTCTCACTATGTTGAAAAGATCATAAAGAAATACAAATACTTTGACTGCAAACTTGTTTGCACACAATATAATTCAAGTGTGAAACTTTTGAAGAACACTGGTGTAGGTGTTAGACAAACTGAATATACGAGCATCATTGACAGCTTCAAGTATGCCGCTGATTGTACTATACCCGATATTGCCTACGTCGTGGACTATTATGGAGGTTTACCATTATACCTAGTATGGAGCATTGACATGCTATCGAAAGAGTCATGAAATACCTAAAAAGAACCACGAGTCTCAGATTACATTATCAAAGATTTCCTGTCGTCCTTAAAGGATACAATGATGCTGATTGGATCACCTTATCAGATGACTCCAAAGCAACTAGCGACTATATTTTTAGTATAGTTGGTGGTGTTGTTTCTTGAAAATCAAAGAAAGAGATGATACTAACTTAGTCCACTATGGAGTCTAAAATGATAGCACTAGCTATTGCTAGTGAAGAAGCGAACTGGTTAAGATGCTTGTTAGTTGAGATCCTTTTATGGAAAAATTTATGGCAGTTGTGTTGATCCAATGCGATAGTACCGCGGCTATTGCAAAGATTGAGAATCGTTATTACAACAGTAAAAGACGACAAATACGTCGTAAACACAACACAATTAGAGAGTTACTTTCTAAATGGGCTGTTATAGTGGATCATATATACACTGATGAGAATTTAGCAAATCCTTTGATGAAAGAGTTAGCTAGGGAGAAAATCTTAAATACATCCAAAAGGATGAAACTAATGTTTATAGAGTCATTCATGACGGTAACCGACTTAAAACACTGGAGATCCCAAGAATTAGGTTCAATGTAATAACAAGTCATGAAGTAATATGAGATGAACATGCTATTATAAATCAGGGAAGCGTGATTCTTGAAGCTATTATAGGATGAGATAATATAAACTCTTAATGAGATCTATACTCCATATGGAGTGGAGTACCTAGCTACAAGAGTACTCTTAATAGATTCACCTATGTGAATGTGGAATAAGGCCGCTTCCTATGGAATTTTGAGGCAGAATTCCTAGAGCGTTCACTATGCTGGCATAAACGTTTAGGACCATTAATGCACGAGTTTTTTAGAATACACCATATGAAAATGTTGTGTGTGAATTTGATGTCAGTGATAGAGTTCAATACTACAAGTCACTTTTGTTGAATCTGAATCTTACTTGTTATGCAAAAGTTCAAGTCAGGAGACACCTTTGTTTATGCACGATCTTATAGAAGCATTTGACGCTACTTCAGAAACTCTTTTTTTTAAATTCAAGTGGAGGGTTGTTGAAAACGATGATGATATAAATAAAAGATTATTGGAAATGATGATGAGAGCTGGTTGGTGTGAATTGAAAAAATAAAAAAGTCTCACTTAGAAGGGATGACACATATTAGTAGTGTTTATAAGGTGGAGATTTGACAATTGAGGTGTGCGCCGAGGGTACCACAATTTTGTGAAAGGTGAAAACACATGCAGATTGACCACCACACACTTACGCCGCTGGCGCCATCCGGCTCGGCAAGGCCGAGCCTGAGCTACGGCTAAGTGGTGTATTATTTTTTAGTATCCAAAAAATTAAAAAAATTATTTATTTATTTTTTAATAATAAATGCATGCGAAACGTCTTAAAGAGATCGATCTAGTATGCGATTCAACCAGTAATATTTTCGGTGATATAAATTTATTTTGAAACAGTTTTTCGAAACTAAAAAACAACACCAATATATATAAATATATATATATATATATATATTATCATGATTATTAGTTTGGTTTCCGACCAGCTTTCGAACCTTTCATATGGAAAAATGTAAAGTTCTCTCAATGTGGACTTCTTTTAAGAGCTCAATGTAGACCTTAAAATTGAAGTGTAACATTTTAAAAAGTAACAACAATAAAATTAGATGTCTTGTAGGCCTAATTAGTTGTCAGAGGAAGATAATGAGAAATTGATTCCAAAGTGTGTGCATGGCTTGTGTTTGGTGGATGGATGAATTGAATGAATGTGAATGATAGGAAAATGGAATGAATAGGTTTGGATTTGAGATGTGTTTTTTAATTTGGGTTTGAATGACAAAGCGTGTGGCCTACTGCCACATTCCTTGGGTTTAGATACGGATTTTTCAAATTTAAGTGGAATGAATTAATGAGTAGATGAAGAAAAAGGGGGACAAATTTGAACAAATGTATGTTTTTTTTTCTAAATTAAGAAATTTTTTTTAAATGATAACGTTATACAACTTTACAAATTAGTTTGTAAAGTAAGATGTATTATTATTTATAAAATTTTATCTTTTATGAACGTGATATTTAATTTTTTTTTAATAATATCCAAAATTATTATTAAAAAAAAAATAATTTTATTGAAGTGTCACAAATTTAACATTTTTTTATAAAAAAATAAAAAAATATTAACTAATACATATTGTAAAAGATAGACGATCTAAACAAAGAAAAAAAATAATTGATAGAAAAAGATAAACAGCGACGCATTACATTACGACTTAATAAATTGAAGTATCCGATATAATTTTGCCTAAAGAAAAATAAGCTATGATGTCATAAAAACCCACATGCAACTCTCATTGGGAAAACGAAAAAGTGAGTGATTGATTAATAGTTTTAATTGGTAAACCAGATTGATAGAAAACGACAATGGGAAATAGGGATATCTAAATCTATCTATCCGTGATGAGCGACGTGATTAGGAGAAAAGCAAAAGCTTGGTAGTAGTGGGTGGGTGTGTAGTGCACGTCCTATACCCAAAATGTATATTTGGTAGGTCAATACTCATTATATCTACAACAAGTAAGCTTTTTTTTCCATCCCCACCTCCATTGGACCTTTGCCTTCAAATCCAAATAATATTCCATTTTAAGTTATTTTACTAAAATATTCTTCATTAATTGTATAAAAAGTATAAATTAAAATAATTAAAAAATATAAAGTAATGAATAGTAAAAAATATAATAAGAAAATAATCATTAATAATTTATTGATATTGTAAAACGGTATCTGATTTGAGACAAACATATTTTATTACAATCACGTATAATTTGAGATAAATTTAGTAAAATATTTGTTTGAAAAAGACAGAATTTTTTAATTTTTAATATAGTTTTAATTATTTTATTTCAATTATATCATTTTTGTTATATTAGAAGAGATAATAAATTTCAGTATAATTAAGTCATACTGTGACGTTAAATTTAATAATAAAAACTTCCAATTGTATCTTCTAATTAATACAATATGCATTATTTTTAAGTTATTATTTTTATTTTACATTTAAAATAGAAATACATTAATGATCAATAGGGGAAATGGAATAAATTAACCATTCTCTTTTATTTATTTATTATCTTATTTTCATAAAATTGCCAAATGTAACAATTATTTTAAGATAAATACCGTATTAATAAGAAATATATTTTTAAAAAATATTAAATGTATCTAAAAATTTGTATAATATAATATATTTGTAAGAAAAAAAAGAAGGTAAAATACAATATATTTAACTACGAAATACATATTTAAAGATTTTTTATATGCAAATGAAATTGACCTAGCACCAAGTTGTTGTCGTATCAGACTAGGATAGTTAATACTAGTTCATTAGTCAATTAATTTTCTTGTTTCCTTGTGGCTGCAAGTTGTGAAATATGAATACTTATAAAATCCATATATTGATTTTTAGATGAATAGTTACTGTTATTGAAAGCCAAGAAAGAAAGAAAGAAGCGTGGTGATTTCAAGATGAGAAAATATAACTTCAATGTTAATTTTCATGACATAGCTTAGTGACCTACCAATACCTAACTATGAAATTTCGAAGTAGTAGTTGGTGAATGGGTGATAAATAGTTATTTACTTGACTTCGAGGCAGCCTGACTCATAAAAGGAGCATATTTGCTCAATCCAATTTGCATTGTGGAAGTAAAATTATTAACCGCAGGATTTTTTTATTTATTAAAAAAACACTATATTAATTCTCAGGCCACGTCCAACAAGATAACCTTGAATTATATATATATATATATATATATATATATATATATATATATATATATATATATATATAAATTATTAATCAGTTGTGTTGATTTTAATTAGTTGTGCACACCTATTAAAATAATTATTAATTGTGTTCATATTTTAATTAAGAGTGAGAATGTAAGACCAACTAATAAGAGCTTATAACATAGTCAATGTTAAGTCTAGACTATATCTGATATTTTTTTAAATAGACAAGGATGAGTTTTTTTTTTTTAAATAATGTTAGGACTTTTGTAAAAGTTTATTTAATTAAAAATATCAAAACACCTGAAAAAAAACATTTTAGACTTATTTAAAGTTGGCCTACTACTATTATTACTGTTGCTGCTACTATTATTATTATTATTATTAGATTTTAAACTTTACATTAAATTATAATAAATTTGTTAATCTTTTAGTAATTTAATCATTTTATTCTACATTAAATTTTTCACATAATTAAATGACTTATTATAACATATAATTAAAGCATGATATCATATAAAGTAAAATTCTTTAAAATATCACGTTAAATATCAAAAAACATACTTAATTTCATTTACTTATGAGTTCTATTAGACCTTTGTAAATGTTAGACCCGTGTCTAAAAAAGTCTATGACCGATCACATATTAGACTTAAGTCATAAATTTTTTGTCAGACCAGATTTAGATCTTGCAAAATCTAATTCGACCTAGTTTATTTTCATCCTTAATTTTATTGATAAAATGTATTTTATTTACTAAAATATCCTTAGTAATAATAGTTAGTAGAGAAGTTACATAAGATGAGATACAACATATAAGGGTACTTTTTTCTTTTTGGACAAAATAACAATATTTATTCATTTAAATCGGTAGAAATTACGTCGATTGAGAGCAATTCAATTCAAATTCGCTAAAATAAAAAAAGGATGAATCCATGAACAAATTCACAACATTTTGGTTAATAGAATAAAATAGCAATATGTCTACAAAAGTGACATATAATACAAATATGATAAACTTAAATTGTCTAGAATATACATGTCTTCGAATGTATAGCGTTGAAGACACCAAAATTATTGATTTGGATTTACATTGGGTCAAAGTTGACATGTCAATTTGAATAAAATAAACACCACATTAAGGTGAGAAAACAAAACATTAAATCATGACAACGAACGAAAACAAAATGCACTAAGACTACAAAATAAAAAAACACGAAAAAAATTATATATATAAAATTTACTTATTTAAACAAAAGAAAAGAGAAAAATGTATTTAAAGTAAAAAATTATGCTAAACCACAAGAGTCAATTATTTTAAAAAAGTAATTAATGTTTCTTTTGTAATATGAAGAGACAAATAATAGGAGACAATTAAATATTACAAATAACCAATAAGACACTACATGAGATAGAGGTAGTAACATCTAGTTTTAAATATATATATATATATATATATATATATATATATATATATATATATATATATATATATATATATATATTTTCAGAGGAGGGCAATTTAAATATTTTTTTAAGGATTATATTATCTACATTGCATAGAATATTAAACTAGTTTATAATTTTTTAATGGTCAAAATTAATTATTATTTATTTGAAAATTAGTGAATGAGGATAGAACCCAACATCTTATACCTCATAACCTATGTGGAACCTCACTCAATACCACCTTACATCTCCCGTAAATTAATTTTCTTTTTATAGGTCAAATAACCATTAAGCTAAACTCCCCCATATTTTATGTGTAGAGAAATAATGAATATTAAATTCGAACTGAAACTCGTATATAATAATATATTTGTAGTTATCAGTTGAATTATATTTACCCAACCTCTTAAATCAGTTTATATAACACAAAATCACACCCTAGGAAAAGCATAAGCATATTACTACTAATTTGCAGTAGTAGTATAATTTTGATGCGCACGTTGAGGTAGGTGGTGTTTTGAAAATGTCTCTCATCATGGATATGCACCGATTAAAGTATTTTCCAAATGATGATGCTAGTTAGTAATTTCCTATATATTATACAAAACCTTCTTTTTGACCATAGCTAACGCCACATTTCGCTGTTGTTGACCTGCCCAGTAAACCAAACCATCGTTCCCATGAGTATGAATTGAGATCCTCTTTATTTTATTTTTTTATTTTTAAAGTATAATTATTATAATTTTTTTTATATAAAATTAATAAATATGTAATTTATGTCACATATTTATTAATTTGTATATTGTTTTCTCTCTTTATGTACTTTACTCTCATTTTGGATATGATGTTCACACTCTTTGTTATACATTGTTGAGATATAATGTTAATTTTGGGTTTAGTTTGGTAAAATTTAATTGATAATTGATAAAGTAGTTGATAAATTAATTTAAATGTTTGATAAAATTAACTGTTTAATTAGATTAAAATGTAAAATGACATAAATAAATTTTATATAAACGTTTGAAATATTTTAAAGTTAGTTTAAAATTTATTTTTTATCAATCGAAAATTTATTAATCTGGTATATTTAGTTAATTTATTTATTTAAAATTATTATTTATATAAATTATTTTAAACTATTTATTTATATAATAAAATAATTATAAAAGATAAAAATAATGAAGGTAAATTAAAAAAATTATAAATTATAAATTTAAAAGCTACTTAAAATAATTTATCAAAAATACTATAAGTTATAAACTCACAGTAAAATCAATATTACCAAAATTACAAGATATAAGATATAAAAAGTAGTCTATTTATTTATCTTACTTAAAAAGAATGATGTGTTAGAATTTTGAGAAATGCAACTAACATTCTATTTTCAACATTTACTTTTTTATTGAGTGAAATTTATATAAATCTCATACATTAAAAATAAATGTCACTTAAAATAATAAAACCATATAAATAAAAAAGGGAATTTAAAAAAAAAATACTTTTGGTTTTGATTTTTTCACAAGTTTTGATAATTGGAATGAAGCTTTGAAATATTTAGTAAAAAAAAAAAAGTTGAAAATAAATAAAGAAATTGAGAAGATGATAATATATAATACGATAGGAAGAAGCAACGTTGGTAGCGCAGTATAGTTTAGTATATTACTGTAGAGAGAGAGAGCATCAATACTACAGTTAACGTGTCTGGCGGCAATAGCAATACTGTCTCTCCCAAACACACAAATTGGTTGCTTATCATATTAACTTTCTTTTCTTTTCTTTTCTTTTCATTTTACTAACAACACCAATTTCACTCTCATCCCAAATATCACAAACACAACAACATTCTTCTACTAATCATTCTCTCTCTCTCTCTCTCTCGAACACAGTGGCAAAATTGTAAAAATGGAAAGAAAGCAAGGGTTCTTTTCAGCACTGAAAGATGAAGTAGTTAGAGGACTCTCTCCGGCGAGGTCACGTGCCAAGAGTCCGGCGAGAAGTCCTTCTCCTATGTCAGGACTTATCCGGCGACGGAGAAAGCATCAAGGTATTCCGCCGGAGTTGTTCATGACGAGATCGGGAAGTTTGAGACCGGTGGAAGCACTTTCGCCGTTAAAGGAAGGTCCCGATGGAACCACCGACGGTGATGATTTTAATAGAGGTGAAGGAAAATGGGGTCATTGGATGAAAGGACAATTAGCTAGAGCACCTTCGGTTTCTTCTTCTTCTTCTTCATCGTCTTCTTCAGCTTCGGCATACAAAAAATCCGATCTGAGATTGCTTCTTGGTGTGTTGGGTGCTCCTCTTGCTCCTGTTCATGTTTGTACCACTGATCCTTTTCCTCATCTTAGCATCAAAGATATCCCCATTGTTAGTCTCTCTCTCTCTCTCTCTCATTAATAGTGTCACAGTTCTGTTGTTATATTTACTAATCTAATTGGTTAATTAGGTTTATATCATAGTTTGTTTGTTTCTTTTCTTGATATTTATGTTCTGTGTTCTGATTGTTAGATGGGAAATTAAAGGTTGTTTTGTAATTTGCCAATACTAGATGAAGTTACTTAAATGCGATTTAAAGATCTGCTAAAAAGTTTTCTGTCTTTGGATTTAGCAATAAATCATGGTGTGGTGTGAATGTGAGTTGGGGGAGAAGTTTCAATTTCTTGTTTTATGCTTGTTAAAATGTCTCATCGTGAAACCAAACATGTACTAAATGAAATCATGGTGGAAATGTGTTGGGAAGTGAGAATCATGAATCTACCTTGAATCCAAACATAGACTTATGCATTCGACATGGTCTGTGGTTTTGTGCCACTCTGATTCTATGGTAGTCTATTCAGAGATATACACTTTGAGCCGTTGGACTAATCCAACTTTTGAGGCTGAAATTTGGCTGCAGACAGTTCAGAGGATCCAAGTTAGGTTTTGCGCTCTCATGGTCTATTTGGGGAGGGAAAGGGATATTGGGATTTTTGTTCGTTACTTTTGATCTTGTAATAGTTTCTCATTTTGTATATTTGATAAGAGTATTGGAGTGTAATGTTGTGGTGGTATTATTGGGTGTTGTTGCAGGAAACTTCTTCTGCTCAGTACATACTGCAGCAGTACATTGCAGCTTCAGGTGGTTCGAAGCTTCAAAATTCCATTAACAATGCTTATGCCATGGGAAAAGTGAGGATGATTGCCTCCGAGTTTGAGACAGCCAATAAAGTCACTCGTAACCGGAATTCCTCAAAAGCTGCAGAGTCCGGTGGATTTGTCTTGTGGCAGATGAATCCGGACATGTGGTATGTGGAGCTTGCTCTTGGTGGCAGTAAGGTTCATGCTGGTTGCAATGGGAAGCTCGTGTGGCGGCACACACCTTGGCTTGGTGCACATGCCGCAAAAGGGCCAATTAGGCCTCTTCGACGTGCGCTTCAGGTGAATTTTAACTATGCTGTTCACTCCTACCTTATCATATATGGCTCTTGTTAAAGTGAATTATAATTTAGACTTGTTTCTATTTATAGGGTCTTGATCCAAGAACAACTGCTAGCATGTTTATCAATGCAAGATGCATTGGGGAGAAGAAGATAAACGAAGAGGATTGTTTCATCCTCAAGCTTTGTGCAGATCCGTCGACATTAAAAGCCAGGAGTGAAGGTCCAGCAGAAATCATACGACATGTTTTGTTCGGATACTTTAGTCAGAAAACAGGACTTCTTGTTCACTTAGAAGATTCCCATTTGACCCGCATTCAGAACAACGGAGGCGATGCAGTTTATTGGGAGACCACTATAAATTCATTTCTCGATGACCACAGGCCTGTCGAAGGGATTATGATCGCACACTCAGGTCGATCGGTAGTGACACTTTTCAGGTTTGGGGAAACAGCAATGAGCCACACTAAAACCAGGATGGAAGAAGCATGGACAATCGAGGAAGTGGCGTTCAACGTCCCAGGCCTTTCATTGGACTGTTTCATTCCTCCATCTGAGCTAAGATTTGCTTCGATTAGTGAAGCTTGTGAGCTTCCTCAAGGTCATAGGGTGAAGAATAAGCCTGCCGTGGCAGCAGCTACATACCATGCCAAAGTCACTCAGTTACAAAAATCACATGAAAGCAATATGAATAACATTAACTGGACAGTGGATGTTTAGCAAAGAAAAAGTTTCGGAACTAGCCTAGTTGTTGTAGGCTTGTAGCTTATATATTTTTGGTTCACTCAATGACAAATTACTGCAGGTAAAATGGTAAAGATTGCAGCAGGGTTGTCAAATTTGTAAATAGAATTGATCAGGCACAGATTCTGAAAAGTGATTTCTATAACTCTGGGTTTTTTGGTGGATGATTATGCTTATGCACATCAAGGTTTGTTTTTTCCACTTCCTTTCATAACCTATGGTGTGAAATTGAGAATCTGTTGATTGTTTTATAAGCTATAATTCATGTAGGTGTTTTTTCATATGTGAAAGCATTCTACCATGATGCTTGAAGATCAATTATAACCTAGATTTCGTTGCTGCAAAGCTTTGGCTTTGAGTTTCAAGGCACTAATATTGATCTTGATGGTAGTAATTCAAGGAAAATTCTCCATCTTTGAAGTAACTAATGAAGAATGTTTGAATGTATTTAATGCTGGTGTAAGTACTAAGTAGGAGCTAAATTGTTTCTAGATCTAGCATCTTAATGCTTTCTAAAAGGACACATAAATGGACAATTTGTTGCAATTGTCACAAGCTTGTAACAAATTAACAATATTATGCAATGTAATTGTAACTATTGTTAGAGGTATTTCAAGATTTTCTGCATTGATAGAACTATGTTTCTTATTTATTTTTGTTAGGAAAAGAAAACTATTAAAACTAAAATATATGTGAAGTCATGATATTTCTTCTCTATGGATGACAGTTTTTTTTTCTTTTCTCGTGCGTTAGATATAATAATTAGTCTCTGTCCTTTATGTCCCTTGTGTGCTGCTTACTCATGAGTGCTTTTAACATGCTTGAGATGATCAATCTCTTTGATCTTTTTGTTTTTGGCAAATGCTAAGAAAGATACATATTAAGGAATAAGGAATCAAATGTAGAAATTTTGTTTTAGAAGTGGACTATTCAATTCTTAAAGAAATTAAAAATAATATTTTGAATACAAATTTTCTAATTTTAGATTCATTAATAAGTGCCATAAAGGTAGGAGGAGTATATGCTGGCAAAACTTTTTAAAATTTTTTTTTTATAGAATTCTCTTTCATTATTGCATTAGATAGATTTAAAAACTCAAAATACCTCCGATTCTTTTACTTTATTTCATTTAACAGTTTAAAATTTCTCGATTTAATCTTTTATTTAGTTTTAATTAATGATTTGATCATTTATGTTTTAAAACATTAACAATATTATCATATATTTTTAATCTTCTTCTCCTCTTTCTCCTATGAGTTTATTTAAAGATTTGAATTATGAAATTGATGAAAATATAAATTTTGTTGAAGATGATTACTAATTTTGAGTTTTGTTTAAATATGATGATCAACTTTCTAAATTTCTGTAAAAAAAGATAACATTGTTGATATTTTAAGACATAAATAATTAAATATTTACTTAAAGTTAAATTAAATACACGATCAATGATCAAATCGAAAAAAAAAAAACTACATTTTTACCTAAAATTAAATTAAGTAATAGTGAGATGTATTTTGTCATTTAAAAACAATAAAGTTATTTATTCTTTTCTTTTTTAGACATCGTTTTGTATTAATAGTTTATACTAAATGCACATCAAATTTGCTTTTAGAAGATAAAGATTTAAACATAATTATTTACTTTGCCATTTAATTTGTATTCAAATTAATTTTTTATAGAATCATGTTTATTAAACACCTACTTTTAAATACATATGTATACATATTTATACATCTCCAAAAGATCTTGAAGTGCAACTATTAAGGCTGTATATGGTAAATAATTTAATAAATTATTTTAAAGAATTTTTATTAAGTGTTTATTTACAAGTTATTTTAGAGTTTGTCAAAACAATGAAAAGTCTTATATGAATGAACATATAAGTATGTTTAGGCATAGCTTTTACAGGTAGGTAGGCAGACCTTCCAGCATCCCAATATCCCAAGCCTTTTTTATTTACTAATAATATTCAAAAAGAAAAAGAAAGGAAAGAGTAAAACATTTGCAGTGTCTTTTGGGCCACCCAACAGAACAATTTCTTCTAATACACTTTCCTTTGGAAATTGCTATTAACGCCCTTTTTTTCTTTCTAATACACTTTCCTTTTAATTTCTTTAATAACTCTAGGGTCTTGTTAGTTACTTTTAGAGAAAAATGAATATAAATCTCTTATGATTAAAAATAATGAATACACACTATTTTTTTAAGAACCGAGGAAAGTTAACTTTCGAATGGACGAACGGTTTTAAAACTCATTTTAACTTTCAAATTCCACGTGTACTCTCCATCTTATACATCTCACACACTTTCTTTTTGTTGCATTCCAAAAGTGCCAAGGAAACTAGTAGAACTCAGAGGTATACTTTTGTCTAATGTGCACAAATGATAGTCTTGTATCATTGACTAATTTATTTTCCACAATTAGATCATTAAATCTTATTATATTGTATTTGTTTTAATAATGAAATTAGGGGTGAGCGAAATTTAGTTCTGAACTAGAGCTGCTTGAAAACTGAACTGAACCAAACCAGTTTTTAGTTTGAAAAAACCAAATCGAACTGGTTTTATAATTAGTGAACTGGTTCAATGCTCTAAACCGAACCGAACTAGTTTAATGTATTTACAAACACCAAACTAATGTATTTGTTATAATAAATTCTCAATAGTAGTACAAGAAATATTTACTGAGTAATTACAATCACCAAAACATAGGTGATTACAATTCACATAAGTGCTTATATGTTATGATCTTGTCCCCTGCATTCAAAAACAACTTATGAACACTACTGTCACAAATCAGAACCTTCAAGCATTATCACCAAATGTCTATTTGGTTGCTATCACAATTGGGATCTCACTACCCCAATGACAACAAGCTCATATGACAATAACATCAAGCAAAACCAAATCATGCAAATAATCAAGTCAATCATCAAACCTTTATCCAATTTTTCAAAGCCAAACACAAGCATTTATAAAATTATTCAAACCAATTAAAACCTTCCCATGGAACCAATTTCACAAGATATAACATATTTTAAAAGGCTAAAATATGCAATCAAAGAAAAATTTCAGACACAAAACTTGGAAGCGTATGCCAGAGTAGTAGAACCACAACCAATCGAAAGTTGAACAAAATGCGGTAAAAGTAGTTTTGCCATCCAAAGTAGTGTAAGACTTTTCAAACAAAATGCTATCAATTTTACTAACTTCCACCTAAACTCATATAGAAAACAAAATAGAAACAAATGTCTTCAATCGTCAAGACTAATGACGCTAGCAGATGTTGTTGCATAGAAAGTTGGAGAAATGATCTATGCAAAACAAAGTATTTCTTTATTTTTCAAAAAACATAAAATATAATACAATGTTTGTAGAACTAAAAATATTGTAACAAAATTACATATCTCAAAGGTTTCAAGTTCTTCAAGGTCCTCATCAAATAAATCCTTTCAGCCAATCTTGAGTGCAAACAAGCACTTCCACTATCGTAGGTGTAAGATTACTACAATGAGGATCCAACACCCTTCCTCAAATGCTGAAAGCAGACTCCGATGCTACAGGAGACACATGGATGGCCAATATCTCACGAGCAACACTTGAAAGGATGGGGAATCTAGTTGAGTTGACTTTCCACCAATTTAGAATGTCAAACTCGACAAAATAAGGTTCACACTCTTCAGCAAGGTATTTATCAAGTTCAGACTTAGGATCAATTCTTTGCCTTGTTGATTTTTTGTAGAAGCCCCTACCATGTATATCATCATCATCTTCCTCTGGTTGTGATTATCCCATACTTTGAGAACCTTCCTTCCTACTTTCATATTCTCGATAAATTGATTTCAAGGAAAATGACAATTTCATCTTCAATGCTTCACCATCTACTTCAAAAAAAAAAAAAAATCAAGAAAGTAGTTTACATATCCCAATTTGCAAGTCGGGTCCAATACAACGACAATCAATAACAACACATTTATTCCATCAATGTTGCTCCAATACTTGTCAAATTTACTCTTCATACTAATCCCCATCAATTGTACGCTTGCATCATTGTGCTCGCTTAATAATCGGATCTTCCTTCCAATAGCAAATACCTTCATATATATGTTACTAGTAACATATGAAGAGCCAGGAATACGCATAGTAGCGTCATAGAAAATCCTCAAAAAGGGAAGCACCGTATTAGCAAACTCCCAATCCTTGGATAGAGGTACTCGAGGGCCTTTATTCTTAGATAGTTCTTTGACATACTTAGCATCGACAATTTCAAGAGGTACTCCAGGGCCTTTATTCTTGAATCCTCTCTGGAGGATGTATTATAGATGATGAAGTACCTTCGTCGCGTGATGGTCGAACAATTCTGCCGTCTTTACCTCGTACACCAGTGCCCACTAAAATGAAAAAATAACAAGAAAAAAAAAACAGTTAAAAAAATTTTAAAAAAAATTAAAAAAAAAAAACTTCCGGGAAAACTTTCTTAATAAATTCTTTCGAATATATCATGAGAACCCAAGTAGATAGAAAACATTTTTCAAATATTTATACTATGGGCGGGCATATTTGGATTTTTGTGTTCTTAATTAACTCATATTTTTTCTTCTTTTTTTTTTTATAACAAAATTGGTATGCAATGACTTCACAATAACTATTGAAAATTCAACTAAGTTGACATGTGCTAGAACACCAAAAATATCACCAAAATTGGAAAAATTGGAAAAATGGAACAAAAAAGGAGACAAAATCAAAATCTAAGTACAAAAATTGTTAAACATTTAATGTTTAAAAGATTGTGACTATTGAAATTTCAACTAAGTTGACATGTTAGCACACAACAATCATGTGCTAATACACCAACAATATCACTAAAAATGAAAAAGATAAAACAAATCAAGGGGAAATAAATCAAAATCTAAGCACAAAAGTTATTTTAATCTAATGTTCGAAAGAAAAATTCTATTACAAGAATTTTTTTTTTTAAGAAAAAGATGAATTGTATTGTCACAAATAAAAACTTTGAAGAAAAAGACTTTGAGAGATTAATTTGTCAGCACAAGTATTGTCTTCACAATAAATGTGAGAGACAATAAGACATACACAATTAATCAATTGTTGAGAATCACAATTCTAATCAGAGTCTAAATTACGTGAAAGATCTCCTTAATTAAATTTATTGACATATTGTTTTTTCTTATAAATAATTACAGATAAAAATATTAGTAAATTAGATTATGTTAATATTTGAGATAGAACCAAAAACCTTCTATTTATAACTCTTTCTACGTCTCTTGTTTAACTTAACTTACGTATACTTTTACTTTTAGTTGCGTGGTCCATTGAACTTTAATGGCAATATCTCTCACATAACCTCCTCATGTAAAATGTTCACATAAAGAGGATTTAAATCCCCTTTTCAATGACATGTGCTGTGGAATACTGCTAATAATTATCTACTCTTACTTTTCAACCAATTCCACGGTAATATCTTTACTTCCTCTACCAATTTCTACAATGCTCTTGATGTATTTTTCAAATAACATTTTGTCCCTTAATTTCAGATCTTCTACTATCGACGTGTTGAGTAGAATAGTTGAATAAATAAAAGCCAAAAGGGAATGTTTATCAAAATAAAATAAAAAAATTAAAAGGGCATGTTTAGTGATGTAAAAACTAAGCACTTAATTGGCAACAGAAAAATGATGTGTCCAATGCAGGCTAATATTATATGTTAGCCGCCCCTAAATTAATCTGTTGAAAATTACTCGACGTGGTAAGTTTGAACTCTATTAGTGTGAGAATATCTCTTCATAAAAAAATGTGTATAAAAAACATTTGCTTCTATATATATAGGAGTGATTCTCTAAAGCAACACAAAGCATCACAAATTTTAATTAATAGAATCATACCTATTCTCAAACATCCTAACATATTATTAGTGAAAAAATGAACTGGTGGTGGACTAGAGCAACTGGTGATACTGGCAAGGCAAGTTCTTAATACATACTTAAATTTCTTCTTTATTTTTTTCTTTTTTCATATTTAATTCCCTTCTTAAATATGTGTAGTGTAGTAAATGCACCAAATTCAAATCACACTATTTGATTAAATTTTTTTTTGTATGTGCAGATCACAAAATTGGAGGAAGCACCACAAACCTTGAAAAACGTAGCACTGATTATAGGCGTAACCGGCATCGTCGGAAACAGCCTTGCCGAGATTCTACCTCTTAACGACACACCTGGTGGTCCATGGAAAGTTTACGGCGTTGCTCGCCGTCCACGACCAACGTGGAACGCTAATAACCCCGTTCACTATATTCAATGCGATGTTTCTAACCAAAACGACGTCGAATTAAAGCTCTCTCCATTAACTGATGTGACTCATATCTTTTATGTTTCGTGGACCAGTAGGCCCACTGAGGCCCAAAATAGCGACGTAAATGGTGCCATGTTCAGGAACGTTCTTCGGACTCTCATTCTAAATGCAAAGGATATTTGCCACGTGTCACTGCAGACAGGTGGCAAGCATTATGTAGGACCGTTTGAAATGATTGGGAAGATCAAGGGTCATGAATCACCGTTCACGGAGGATGTGCCACGCCTCGACACACTCAATTTCTATTACACACAAGAGGATATCTTGTTCCAAGAGGTTGGTATTTAGTAATAATAATAATAATACTACCTCGATACGTAAATATAAAATATTATTGGATAATTTTCTTCCTTTTTTTTTTTAGAAGAATCACTTTAAAATTTCAACTAAATTTATTATTTCTCCATTCGAGTTAAACGTGTAAAAATATGTAAACTTTTAATAAATTTAATAATACTCTATTTTTTAATCAATAAGATCCTATATTTAGGACAATGTATAAATCAAATTGAGAAAAAATATATGCATAAAATAAAAATAGAATTATTGGTAGTTATTTGAAAAATAGTAAAAAAAATGTACTATTAATATAAATTTATTTTACTTTGACGTCTAACACAAATGAAGTATGTGATAGTTATTTTAAAAGAAAAATTATAAAATATATCTACAAAATAAAATGATGAGTTTTCATTGGATGACAATAAAAAATTATTTTATACGATCAATACATAATTATAAAACTCTTTAAAAAAATAGTTACAAAATAAATCTACATAAAAAAAAATGATTAATTCTGGTTATTTTTTATTTACAATATATAACCATTAACTTTCAAAATACGTCACTCATAGTCTCATACTACACTAATGCAATTAGAATCACACATTCTAAAAGTGTGGTATGGCTAACGTGGACCTTTACTACGAGTGGTCCATGATGGATCATAGTTAATATTTGTTAAATTAAAAAGATAGAGATTTTATTGTGAACTCAATTAATTCAAATCACCTTTTTATCTCTCCTCTACCCATCTCTTAATTGTTATGCCACCTCATTGATTAGTTTTATCGTTAAATAAAACTAGAGGTGAGATCCTCTAGGAGCGAGATGGCTGCTTTCGTGGATGGAATGAGGATGGAGGAAAAAGAGAATTAAAGAAGGGGAAGTTTTCTAATGAGAGTTTATAATTAGATTTAAAATAGTATGTGGACTATCATGATATCATTAGTGGTCCAGATTAAACAAAGCCTATATTATAAAGGGTATTTCACTTCATAGATTTCAAAATCAATACTAATTAGTCTTTTACAAAGGAAAAATATAACTTCAAAATTATTGCAATTATTCTTTCTATTAAATATGGAAGTGATAAAATTGATATTAGTTTGTTAATAACTTTTTATATCGGATTCTGTAAAAAAAAATTATATTAAACATAATACATCTTAATAAAATCACTTTGCAAGATAAAAAATAATATTTTTTTTATAGATTATTTTTTTGACTATTTTTTTAACGTAATGTTTGAGTTTTTTTTTTCTTTCATGTCAATCTCTAGAATTAACCCTACACGAAAATTTATTTAGTATTCAATTGAATTATTGCAAATTTATTGAAATTATATATTAAATTAAATAAATGTTTAGTTCCTATAAAATTGCTGTATTTCACTTATAATTTTTATAATTTTTTTTTTGTATTTTTTAATTTTTATGTTGGAAATTTAAATGTGAGTGGTTAAAATAAATTACACATTAACTTTGGATATATAATAGATGTGACCAATAAACCTATTGTCTTAAGGTTTTAAGTTGAGATGTTGAATATATAAAGTTGCAAAAATTATAGCAACTTAGAGTAAAATACAGGCTTTGAAATTATATAATATAGGCTTTGAAATGATATTTGGTTTGTTAAATTAATATTGAAAGATATAATTTTTTGGGGAATATATTTAGTGACAGACAATAATTGACATTAATTATAGTGTAATATAATAATGAAATAAAGTATTTATACAGGTGGGTAAGAAAAAAGGAATGACATGGTTCATTAATCGACCACAAGTTATCTTTGGATTTTCACCATATAGCATGATGAATCTAATTGGTACACTTTGCGTTTACGCTGCAATTTGCAAGCACGAATGTGTTCCTTTGAAGTTTCCTGGTTCGAAAGCTGCATGGGAGTGTTACTCAACAGCTTCAGATGCTAATTTAATAGCAGAGCAACACATTTGGGGTGCGGTTGATCCTAATGCCAAGAACGAAGCCTTCAATTGCAGCAACGGTGATGTTTTCAAGTGGAAACATTTGTGGAAGGTTTTGGCTGATAAGTTTGGGATTGAAAATTATGGTTTTGAAGATGGTTCAGATTTGAAGTTGTCAGAGATGATGAAAGATAAGGGTAGTGTATGGGAAGAGATTGTGAGAGACAATGGATTGTTGCCCAACAAGCTTGAAGAGGTTGGTGATTGGTGGTTTGCAGATTTTATGTTGAGAGTTGAAGGTGTGTTGGATAGTATGAATAAGGCTAAAGAACATGGCTTCTTTGGATTTAGGAATTCTAATAATTCTTTTATTAGTTGGATTGACAAGACAAAAGCTTACAAGATTGTGCCATGATTGTTGGCTTGTTACATAGGTGCTTCTCATCCTCTTCTACTAAATAAAGTCCCATGGTGAATGAGTAAGAGTTCTTTTCTGCATTTCAATGTGTGCTTTTTTGCAATAACATATTTGGTACTATAACTACATAAATCTAGTTGCAAAAGACATGAATAATGATATCTATTATTACATTACAACTTTACAATGTCTAATAAGTCAAGCCCTATATCATCCCCACCTTACTATATGTAGTACAACAGAGACCTCTTGGTGAATTTTGAATTTAGAAAAAATGGAAAATTGAGGAAATGTTGTGGTACACTTTCAATAGTTATGCCATAGGTTAGGTGAGAAAACAGAAAACTAACCAAGGTTTTATGAACTTGAATAAAAAGCTTGTTTCTTACACTAATGCTGTTGTATCATGTATCTTAGATCTTACTTTTACTTTGTGCGGAATGCAATTAAACCTGCAAAGATAAAAATATAAAGTATTTACAAAAACATTACTAAGAGCATGTAAGGAGAAAACTTTGTCTTTCTTACACATGCATTGTGATTAATATCAAGATATCATTATCCATTCACTAAACGTAATAATTATGAACATCTTTAACCATAATTTTAAAGTATTTAAATATACATAATATTCATTAATCGTCCAAATTTTATTCAAGTATATATAATTTTCAGATATTCAAATAAATAAGATATCTATTAATCACAATTTGTGTTCAAATATATGTTTGAAAAATTGTGTTTGATAATGTTTAAAATTGTAAATAATTGTGTTCACTTAATGACTAATGAATTGTGACATCTTGTTATATTTGTTAATCATTTACTGAATGTAATTAACCATATATACGGTTTGCGTTAACCATTCAAATTATTGTCGCATTTTGTGTCAAAATAACACACCTCATTGTGAAACATATTATAGCAACAAAAATGTGAAAAACATAGAGAACAATATGGATGGATTTCAGTGGGAATAAATTTTGGTTACAAAAGAAACAAGAGTGGGGAAAAAAAAGAAGAAGAAATGAACAACAAACAAGAGCATTGAGATGAGGAGAAGCAAAAGAAAGTGATTAGCAAGAAGACTATTTGATGAATGTACAAAGTAAAATCCCTGTAATTCTAAAGTAGTAAGCTGTTCTAAAGCAATGTACAACATGCAAATATGTAGAAATAACGAATCAATGATAATAATGAAAAACACAACGTTGGTGGGTCGTTAATTGAAACACATAAATTGAATGAATGTATTTGAGAGAACATTTCTTGTTAATTAGTTAGATGATTGAAAATTTTTTGTTAATTAGTTAGATGATTGAGAATGAAGAAAGTAAGAAATGTAAATAGTATAAAAGTTATTGTTCTTTGTTACATTTATTAATATTAGATTATTATTGATGTATTTAAAAATTAATGTCTCCTTAACTTTTAATAAATAAATTATTTTTGTTGTATGTCATTTCCATATGAAATGATTTTATACTGATGTTCAATTTTATAGATATGATATATTTGATAACAGTTTCAATCTAATTTTAAATTTTATAATTTGAAAATATAAAATAATTATAAAACGTGTCATAATATTAAGTTTAACACAACAATGTCAAATTATCCTAACCCTATTTTATAATATTTATTAATTCATAGTTTATGAAGTGTTGACAATGTTATAGGTCGGGCTTTAAGAGTTTATCCGGTGCATAATGAGTCCACAAGCACATGTGCTTTTCACCCTTCCATAGGATGGAGATCAAAGTGTAATCTGTTGATTACGACAATATTGCTGAACCATCTGAATAGAATTGTCTTCAATTCTCCTTGGTCACTGGCCCTACTATAAAAGGATATTTGCACCCAACAGAAACGTACACACTATTCTAATCACTATTTACTTCTCATTCACACTAATGTGAACATATGAGTGTGTGCAGATACATATAAACTATTAATATGAGCCATTGAATAAAATTTTATTTAAGGTTGAGATTTCATGTTCTCGTTTTTTATAATAATTACAAAATAATACTATTGCAATTAGACAATTTGTCTGCCAATAATAATATATCTACATTTTTAATTTTCATATACTCATTCAACTTTTTATTTAATCTCTATCTCTCTTTCTATTATATTACAATCTATTACATTATTATTTTTTTATATCAATTTATTCCTCGAGGTGCATACCGATAATGGTCCACTAAACATTTTTTAAGGTGTTGAAGCCTTATTACTTTTTATATTTGAAAACAAACACATAGATACCGTAGATCAACATCGTACTTTATACAGTGTGTGCTTGGAATTCAAAGAGAGTGAAAACAATTAGATGAGAGAGAAAACTACTATAAAATCAAAAACCGTTTTCATATATGGTATGGATGTTAATTTTTGTGTCCACGAAAACATTTTCCTATTTTGTTGAAGCCTTCTTTATACGATTGATTGGTTTTTTTTTTAAAGTAATGTTATTGGAATATGAAATTTAATACAAATATAATACTTTTACATTTTATGAAAAATAAAATACAATTACGTTATTGTATTTTTGATCTATTTTATATCAAATTTTATATTCCAATAATGTTACTTTTTGTTTATTAAATTTTTGTGAGATACACTCAATTCCATTTTTGCTTTCTTTATTTTCTTTTCATTTTTGAAAACACACGAACTTTTCTACTCCAATTCATGTTTTTTTTTATTAATATTTTTTTAATTTTTAAATTCACCATTCTCTTTACAAAAGCGAAATCTCAAATTTTAGTTTCGTTAAAAACATTAGAAAGTTAGATGAATGAATAATATAATACGGCAATATAGCACATAATTACATGAGAAGATAAGATACACAATTCAAAGCTATTATAACACTGTTTTGTTTATGCACAATTATTTTTATTCCTTATATCAGCGTTCACTTTAACCTTTCCCCTAACGATTAGAAACAACATCAAAGAGATACAACAACTTTTTCACAAGCCCTTGGCTGCGTTCCGTTACGCTCCATTCTGGGCCCAAAAGCAGAGCATTACAACTTACAAGCCCAACTTTAATGGGCCACATTCGCAAGTATTCCAAGGCCCACAAAGAATTAGTGAAGCCCATAGACAACAACAAGCACTCCAAAGCCCAATAATCTCAAGTCCAACTAAACGCAATTGGACTCACAACCCTATGCTTCCCATCATTCCATTCCAAATAACCAAAACTATTCGTTCCCGAAGGCATCGAACTGGACGTGAAACGCACCGTATAACCCTTCTTCTCATACAGTTCCTTAAAACTAATCGTCTCCGGTTCCACCACAACCTTCACCGGCGAAGAACCCACCGGCGACACCACCACTGAAGCTTTATACGTTCCCGGAGTTCCAACATTCGTTAGAACCCTATTATATTCAACACTCACCGGTTCATCAGAACCACCACCAATTCCCGAAGCAGTTTCAAAAGGAACAGAAAAAGAAGGATAGTTAAAATCTTCAACCCTAAATTTCTTCTTCGGATCGCACGTGTAATCTCTTCTCGCTGCAAGTTTGATTTGAAACGACGTGTAGTTTAACGCACAGAAAAATCCAAGATAATCGTCCACGTTCGCGTCGTAAACAAGACCAGGATCAAGGGCGGATACAGGGTCCACGTGTCCTGATCCGAAATCGAAAGGCGTAGCGGGTTTCCCGGTTGCAACGTCTTCGATTGTTTGGCCGTTTTTATAAGAGGTGTATGCTGTGGTCATTAGTGCTGACCGTATAGAAGCGGGACTCCAATCAGGGTAAGCTCCTTTTAAAATTGCAGCTAAACCACTCACGTGAGGACACGACATTGAAGTTCCTGATATAATGTTGAAACTCACGTGTCTTTTGTCTAGTGTTAAACCGGTTGGTCCAACTGAACCGGTCCACCCGGCTAAAATGTTTACACCCGGTGCTATTAAATCCGGTTTAAGAATCTTTGGTGTTAGAGCATTTGGTCCTCTTGAACTGAACGCTGCTACAACTGGTGAAGGTTGAACTTGTAAATGTGTTCCACCAAAAATAATTTTAGCTTTTGGATTTGGTGAATTAAAAACATAATCTTTTAATATTGTGCTTGATTTTTGACCCAATGATGCTGCTGGTAGAAGATGAGAGTCAGCAATTAACTCTTCACCAAACTCTTCATTGTTTGCTAAAATCATTCCAATTCCACCAGCACTTTTCACAACAAGACCCTTTTCAACTCTTGAGTTTCCACCTCTTTCACATACAACAACTTTGCCTAAAACTTTTGAAGGGGTTAATGAATCAGGTATACAAAGATACCCAACTGAAGAATTACTCACATTACCTGCATAAACCAATGGTAGCAATGAATCAGTTAAAGGTTTTCCATTGTAAAGTGATGCACCTGTGTATGTTTTTCCATTTCCGAGTGTTATGTAAGCCGGGAAATCGCGATCGATTGTTCCGGCTCCAACTGTTGTTATCCATGGTGCTACATTTGACAAACTTTCAGGACTTGGTCCACCGTTTCCTGCTGAAGCTGAAACTAGAATTCCATGTGACGTTGCTGTCAAAGAACCAATTGCTATGATATCTCTGTAGTAATCCATTGTGCTACCACCGATTGACATGGATAAGATGTTGACACCATCTTCTATTGCTTTATCGATTCCGGCAGCTATGTCGGAGGTGAAACAGCCGCCTAGCCAACACACTTTATAAGCTGCTACACGAGCTTGTGTAGCCATGCCTCTTGCTGTACCAGAAGCTAAACCAAAGAGGCTAGCTTCTGCTACTTCAGAACCTGCTGCTGTTGTTAAAGTGTGGCTTCCGTGACCATCATCGTCTCTCGCTGATCTTGATTCTGTTGTTTTGTCTATTGGACCAAGTGCTGCTTCATACCCTTTTGAGAAAAACCTTGCACCTATGAGTTTTTTGTTGCAGTTTGATGAGTTCATGTTGTTACCTGTTTCACACTCACCTTTCCAGTTACTTGGTATTGGACCAAGGCCTGTGTCATCTAAGCTTTTTAGCTCTGGCCATATACCAGTGTCGAGAACACCGATAATCACCTGGCTCTGTTGGTTAGAGTTAGGTAAAAGAGTGTTGGTTTTTGGTAATCCGAGGAACTGTGGTGTTCTTGTTGTGTGAAGATGGTATCTTAGTTCAGGGGTAACAGAGAGAATTCCTGGTTGTTTTGAAAGTGTGTCAGCTTCTTGAAGTGTTAGTCTTGTGGAGAATCCATGAGCTATGTGTTTGTATGTGTAGAGAATCTCTGCTGTTTCTGATACTGATTTTAGCGATGAATCAAACCAGTTAAGGTGGTCAGTGAAAGTTTGTGGCATGGTGGATTTATCCATGTGAATTATGTATGTGTTTTTGGTTTGTGGTGTTTTGGTTTCTGCTATGGTGTGTCTGCTGCAGAATAATAGCAGCAGAACAATTTGAAGAGACTTAAAAATGTTCATCTTTTGATTGTTGTCACCAAGCTTTGTCAATGATGGTTAATTTGAGAGCCAATATTTGAGTCTATGGCTTGTTTTAGTTTTGATTCTGAGATGTATGTTGTGTGGTATTTATTGTGAATTTGGAAGTTGTGGATTGGAACCGTCGAGTGTGTGTGATTGATGATTGATCAAGATTCTTTCGGGAACAAAAATTATTGGGAGTGAATTCAAATTTTTAAAATTTGGAATTTTAATACGGTTTTATTCCATACATATCTTCTTTTTTAAAAAAAACACTCCAATATATTATATATTGAAATTTGTAAATCAAAATGTCATATTTTTTTTTAACTTCTGGAGGTCGTATCTCCGCTTTGCAACTAAGATAATTTTTCCCTCTACAATATGAGATAGCATTTTTAGATGCGACCGTCTATAATTTTTTAATTTTTTTATAGATAGTCGCATATTGGGATGCAACATGTTATTATATCATTTATTTGTTAAAATAATAAATAAAAAAATTAAAAATTTATAGTTGGTCGTACTCCAGGATATTAGAGAGTTTTAAAAAAAATGTATAAAATATCTTTTTAATGCATGGTAATAAAAAGAGATAAATATTCAAAGGTCTTATAATTTGACCATTAAAATTGTAAATTTAACTTTGAAGAATGAATTAAGAGTTTCTAAAAGTGATTAGAATTATTGAAATTAATTGAACGACGCCACACTTTTCTCCTATAAACAGAGTTTTATGAATTGTGTTATTATTTCATCCAAGAGCAAATGTCCGTGTGAGAGAACAAACGTGTGTGTGAGAGAACACTTAAGAGAATCTTGTTTAGTAAAAGTGTTATCACTTTTTGTAACTCTAAAACTGAGAGAGTTTGTAGAATGGTACACTATTTGTCGGGAGTTATAAATCATTTCTAGTCTTATTTAAAATAACAAATAATTCTCTTGAGGTGTTTATAGAAGTGGCAAAAAGTGCTGCTAACCACGTAAAATTGACTTGTGCTTTGTTGTCCATAAAGCAACAAATGAAAGTGTAACAAATTATGAAAACTTTTTGGTGCTAAAGTGTCCTTTTAACAAAGATGTTGTTTTTTACTTTTTCAATGTAATATTAATTTATTTACTTTTTTTCAATTTTACCCATAAATTAATATTGTGTAATCACTTTTAAATTTCAATGTATTATATTTCATTATGTGTTTATGATATTTATTTTAGAAAAGATGGAATGATTATAGGCTTATATTCTTTCTGTTATACGCAGTAATCAATTTTGACAATTAATTTAATATGAAATAGTCTTTATTACAATATACAAAAATAACATCAACACTTGTGAGTTGTAATTGGAATTTGTTTCCATCGATTAGGCTGCCATTGGACACAAAAAATCTCATCCATGTATTATTATTATACAGAAATAAGAATATTTTGGATAAAGAAAATTTAGGGTACACTCAATCAAAGAGAAATGAAAAAGCAGGGATTCTTTTCCTTTTTGACAACTATAGTCAGGTTGTACGTGTGAAATGGTGATCATGTCTCTTTCAATTATTTAACTGAGTAAAGGAGAAACAACAAGGAAAAGCTAAGATAAACTATTTATATATGTATTTTTTACCAACAATTCACTGATTTTGAACTGAAAACTAAAAAGAGTTTTGAAATAGCTTTTATATAAGCAAAGTAAGTTAATCCAATACACACAAATACATTATCAATCCGCATAGGTATTTTAATGGAAGAAAAACTTTTTTAAAAGATTTTAAATTATTGTCCCTGTCCTAATTACAATTAGATTGTGATTCTTAATATCGCGGAAAATTGTAAATTATATGGTTAGGAGTTGGAATTCCTAGAAAATATGTATAATAAAAATGTCTATTGGAAAATTAGAACTGTGCAAGATTGTAAATTTCTAAGACATTATTCATAATAGTCATTAGTTGTTTGTTACGAGTTAAAAGTTTTCAAAAAAGACTATGAACAGTTGAATAGACAAGAAAGAAAATGGTTTAATAATTGAGATTAATAGAGACGTTTGAGTGATAGCTTCTTGCTCTGCCTCTTGTTTTTCTTGACAAATAGCTGGAATGGACCTACCACTTGTTAATGGTAACCACTTTAAGTTAACCAACTTGCTTTTTATACTTAATCTTTTAGATTGCAGTCAAGTCTTCAAACAAATGAACAGTGTTGGGTTTTCAATCAAGCACTACTCCAATAATGGGAGGAACAACTTATGATCCATTTCCTTTCTGTAAATTTTATTTTTTATTTTTTTAAGTTTGTATTAATTTCACTTGTTAATAAAGATATAAGAAACTTTAAAAATGAACAATTGTTTGTATTTTTAAAAATAATGAAAATGTCTAAAGAACATTTATTGTTTCTGAAAAACATATATGAGTTTGCTTCAATCACTATATAATGAGTTTTAAACTCTTGTGAAAAGTACATTAAAATTGGATGTATTTTTCAACTTTATATTTTCTCCTTTTTTTTATTCCGCTCCATATATTTCCAAACCACTTCTCGTTTTTGAGCAGTTTATGTCCTTCGATTTTGAGTGGTCATAAATTATACCATTGTCTTTTTAGAGCGGTTTTTATGTCATAACCTCTTTGATTTTAAGTGGTTATAATACCTACTATATTGCGAGCAAGTGGCTTTAGCCGCCATATTGATGATGTAATTCTAGATGACATAATTATTCAAAGTGTCCTTTCAAACAACACAATTTATTAGAGCCACTTTCTTTTACTCGAAAGCCACTTTGGGGATTGAGAAATTTTCTAACCCAATAATTGGTAAGCAAAATTTTTTTACGTAATAGCCAAATGAAGACACTATTGTAAGATAAACAATAAGAGTTAGATACTCTTTTACAAAACAACAAATTGTCTACATAGTAAGATTTTTTAATTATTTGTTATGATTGATTTATTGGAGGTCAACATCATGCTAGAAGCAATCACTAATTAGTGCCAACAATGGGAACGTTTGGACCATTCTTCCCTTATGATTTTCTCAACTTTCATATCTCTTTGTAAAAAGTCCAATAATTATAGGATATGTTTCAATCATAAATAATGAGTTAACATAAAAAATAAAAGAATCGCATGGATAGAAAAAATAACTGATAGTTATAATAAATAACCTTAAAGGAATATGGTTTATAAAGCGTTTTTTTTAAGTCTTCTACAGCGCTTTTAAGCGCTCTAGTATCTAGTGCTGTAAAAGAATACAACAGCGCTATTGAAAATACAAAAAAACGATGTAATATATCTCATATATAGTGCGCTTCTTATATTCGATTTACAACGCTTTTTTGAAAAAGCGCTGTAATAGGTCTCATATATAACGCGCTTCTTATATTAGATTTACAACGTTTTTTCAAACAAGCGATGTAATAGGTCCCATATATAGCGCGATTCTTATATTAGATTTACAGCTTTTTTAAAAAAAAAACGTTGTAATAGGTCCCATATATAGCGCGCTTCTTATAATATATTTATAGCGTTTTTTCAAACAAACGCAATAATAGGTCCCATATATAGCTCGTTTCTTATATTAGATTTACAGCGCTTTTTCAAAAAAGCGTTGTAATTGGTCCCATATATAGTTATTTAACTTAAATTTACAACGCTTGTTCAAAAAAGCGTAGTAAAAGGACTTAAACAAAGCATTGTAAAACGTTTAAAAAAGTTCTATAAAAGGATTTTTTATGGCATTTTTTAAAGAAATGTTGTCTTTTTTATTACATATTATGAACATCAAATATCACATTCAGATTCTTTTTTTCAACATTAAAATTCACATCACAACAACAAATTCATATTCACATTCAACAATATCAATTACAAGTGTTTCACAGCAACAAATTACAATAAATTACAGTATGAATTACACATATTATCAGAACAAATTACATTCAACATATTCACATAACAAATTACATCATGACAGTAGCAAGATATTCACAGTATGAATTACATATTTACATAACAAATTACATCATGACAGTAGCAAGATATTCACAGTATCAATTACATATTCACAGAACAAATTACATCATGACAGTATATCAACAAATTAATTACAAATTATATAACTTTCATTTCGAGGACAAACTAGCGCCATTCTTCTTTCATTTCTTTGAGATCATTTTCAGAGTATGTTGGGTTGAAGTTGTCAAAATACTGAAACAAAATAAGTTAGAATCAAATATATATATATATATATATATATATAGTTTATATATGAAAATTAAAATATAATGAAAATAACGTACCGTTTTTGGAATTATATGTTGATTCAGATCAACAATCTCCTTCATGAACCTCATTATATAATATCTGCAGTCTATGTTGTTAGTTTGATGCTAACACTATAAAATAAAACATGTACGCCAATAAATATTTATGCATTGATTGTAAATGAAAATTTAAAGGCATATAATTAAGTTCTATAACAAAAATTTCAAACCTTTACTGGAAGCCATGTGATGTTGTTTGACTTATTCTTCGACACTGAAGCACCCATTTGAGCGTGGAAAACTTGCAGAGCACTATCAAATAAATGTGATTATTATTCAATGACCAAACACATTATTTATATATATGTAAGAAATAAATGAATATTACTTACGTGTCGAAGATGTTCTTTATATTATGGTGATTGTTGTAATGACCGTGCAATGGGTCTAAATAATATACAATTTCAAAAGTCGCATTTTTGAAAAACAACACCCAATGTTGCCTTCAATAACACAAATTTGGTTGGCAAATTTGTTTACACAACTCATAATATCATAAATTAAAAAAGATATAGATAAAGTATCTAATTACGTACCCTGAATTGTATGGTATCAGAAACAACTTGTACTTCTCTTTATTTTCTATAAGTCTATCAACTACATATTTTTTACATTATCTAGATCGAGTTTAAACATGGATAGTTTATGCAGAGATAAGAATGAAAATTTACTTGACAATTTTCGCGTGCACACCAACTTCTCATACAAAAACCTTCAAATATAAAATTAGATTATAATATCAATAAATTAATGTGGCAGTGATGCAATTAAAAGGTAATTTTTATCTTAAATAAAATATTTATATTACATGATGTATATGCTGATTACAGTAGCACTCAGCTCTTTATGATCGAGAAGTTCATATATTTGCTCTTTGCCAAGTATTTCTAAATACTCTTCTCTGAATATACTTTTTTCCATGTTTAGCATACATGCATCATTGTTGCTCTTTATATTCATCTTTGTTGTTGTGTCAAGACACGACCCAAATCGAGCAAGGCGTGGTTGACTTATTTTAGGGAGAGCAACTGATTTTCCTCGATCTAGTTTTTGCATTTTGAAAGGTTTATTTTTACCGCGGACCTGCACCTACGGTGCAACAGGTTTATTTTTTGGTTTAATCTGGGAAAAAATGAGGTTGATCAGTTTGTTAGTTATTATAGTAAGCTAATCATTTCGTATAAATGAATTGATGTATATGTCAAACCTTTTCTGCCTTTTTTGGTGAAGTGACAGACTCACTGCGAAGGATATTATCATTCTCTTTAGCAATAATCTAAATAAATGTGAAATATAAAAGCGAAAAAATCAGCAATTACATATAATCAATCATAATCATACAACTAAACATACATAGCAATTAAAACATACCTCCTGATCAGTGCCAACAAGATGTTTCGGCCATGCCACATATAGCTACCTATTGCTTCTCCCAAAAGTTTCATATCTCTATTGTTGTCGGGGATAGGCAATGGTGCAAGTGGTTCTAAAGCTACCACATGTGACACTTTAACATGGCCGGCATGGACGGGGTTGTTGTGCAAAACTTATCCCAACGTATTGTACAATGTTCCTTTCCCAACCATGCGGGTAGGGGAAGACAAGTATAGGCAGCAACGTGAAACACCCTAAATTAAATCAATTGTTAATACATAAGTATGTGAAACAATTAGGTTGAATGAATTTCTTATTTTGTTAAGTAATTAATTACCTTCAGTAGACTTTTATGACCAATGTTGCAACTTTCATCTTCACTTTCTATTTGCATTTCACGTTGAAGTTGTTTTTCCTTATCTTTTTTAACCAAGTATGCAACTTGCTCCGATAGGGTTTTCAGTGCTTCTAATACTTGATCATTTGAGGGATTTGTGCGCTTCTCATGTGAAAAATAACTTTTGGGAGTCACGCCAAATCCCTTACCCCTCACATGGCCAGAATATTCAGGAGCATTGAATACCTTGCCGAGAATGTCCCAACAGCTAACTTCTTTATTTTCATCTTGATTTTCAAGACATTGTTCCAAATTTTCCTAAAATACATGTAGTATTAAAAAGATAAGTTAAATATAATTTTTAAAAGACAATATTAAAAAATATTAAAGTGATAGTATACTTATACATTCTTGAACAACTTGTTGAACATTTTCGTTATCCACTATTCCATCTTTATTTACGTGAGCCACATTCCACAAGATATGACGACCCAATGGTTGATCGGATTTCGTCTCTTGTAGCTGTTCGTTAAGACATAAACAAAATATTAGTTATAAACTATAGTTTATAATCTACCACAATGTATAAAAGTGATGTTTACTTACAATTTTTTGCTCTAAACGCGCATACCCCATACGCGATCTTTTGCATGGATGCACTGGGTTCTTTGCTCGCTCCTGATTTGTTGTACTTATATTCTATATATAAATAATAAAAAATAATGATCATGTAAAAAATATAAGATATGAATATGAATAAAACACACATACTAATAAAATAAATATTACCACAAATGCGGGGTCTGAACGTTTAGCAACAAAAGAAGTCCACTCTTCAGGTGTTATGTAGTGTTTGTAAATGTTTGGAGCTTCAACATTCACATTTTCACACTTGTCTCTTAGGTAACAATTCGACAGATGAGATCTAAATCCTCTGTGAATTTTACCAGCAACTCTAAGTACATAATTTTTCCGCATATCTTCAATGTTAAAAGCGCTCTGCAAACCAAATAAATAAAGAGTTTGAATAAAAGTATTTCAATGGAAAAAATTATAATTAACAAAAAAGTGGAGTAAAAAAGTTAATTACTTGTACATCACTCCACAATATGTCTTTAGCATCCTTCATTCCATCTCACCTAATAAACTCATAGCTAGAGTGTAAGTGATTGCTTTCAAAAAAGAAAAAAAAGAAAATCTAAACAAAAGTATAATATATATACCTCAAATTTTATTCCAGTACTTTTTGCTATAATGACTTTTTGCATTATAGTTGCCCCACACTTCACTTCGCCTTCATAGCCTTTAGCGTTGACAGCTTTATTGTTTACAACGTCAGTGTTTACAACTTCATCGTTTTGACGACCTAAATCGTTGTTGGAATCCATTTATCTACACATTTCACACAATATCAGTTTAACATGCAGTATAAGTTCAACATGCAGTTTAGTGACAACAACAGATTGACTAAATACAACATGCACTATAAGTTTAGTGACAACGAGATATTAATAACAATACATGTAGTTTAGGGTTACGACGTCGTAGAAATACAAATAGAAATGTCTTGTGCAATGAGAAGATCGCACTAGAGTTCCACAGAGCGCTTTAAAAAACTAAACAAAAAGAGTCTTAAAAACCTTTATGGTCGTAGGGATAGAACTTAGTGAAAATGGAGAATAATGAAAACAGAGAGTTCGCAATAAATATGGACAGAGAGAAGGGTTCGCACTAGGGAGAAGGGTTCGTATTTGGAGAAGGGTTCATATAGAGAGTACGTAATGAATAAGGGTTTCACACTGCCAAGTTCGTAGGGATGAGAATATACGTAATGAACAAGAAAATGAAGAGGCGGTTTCTTATATTATCAGTTTACATAATATTATAAAAAACCATTTTACAGCGCTTTTCCAAAGAGCGCTTTAAAAGACTATACAAAAAGTGCCTTAAATAGTATTATACAGCACTTTTTACCATAAGCGCTGTAAATGTTTTGTACTTGTAATTTATTTTACAGCGCTTTTCCAAAGAGCGCTTTAAAAGACTATATAAAAAGCGCCTTAAATAGTATTTTAGAGCGCTTTTTACCATAAGCCCTGTAAATGTTCTGTACTTGTAATTTATTTTGTATTTTACAGCGTTTTTTCACATAAGCGCTGTAAATGTTTTCTACTATAATCGCTGTACAAATTTTGTCTCTTGTAATTTATTTTTTAAATCCTTTTACAGCACTTATGAGAAAAAGCGTTGTAAATATTTTGGCTCTTGTAATTTATTTTTTTAAATCATTTTACAACGTTTATGGGCAAAAACGCTGTAGATATTTTTCTCTTGTAATTGTAATTTATTTTTTTAAATCCTTCTACAGCGCTGTAATTGAAATTGAATTTTTAAAAGCCTTAGAATAATATGTATATCATTTTATAATGTGATATAATATTCATACTCATGGATATCAAATTGTTCATATCAACTTATATGATCAGTTCATATTATAATTAAAAATTTTATCAAATTGTCATCTCTAAAATAATTAATGCTTGTATATGATGAGTTCAAATTCTAGCAGAAAATCAGTATATCAATGTCTGTATATATATCAATGCTAAATTACATGATCAGTTCAAGTTCTGGCAGAAAATCAGTATATAAGCATAAAATCAAATACTCAGGTCTGGCAGGTCAAGTTACATGACATTTTACACAATGAGTATAGATCATTACATGACTTATATAAAACACATAAACGTACTTAAGATGCCCTTATTCTTTTCCTGGTGGGATTAACACTTGTTTGTCCATTAACAATACGAAACGATGGATTAATCCAAATTCCCTCATCATTATCATCTCTAAGATATAAACCATCATCAGTTGAATCAATTTCACATGGTTGTGATGTCGCAAAGAAAATATCATTACCAACATCTTCAACGTTGTTGTTATCATCACTTATTTTAGAGGTCGATAGGACAACAAACCATTTATCATTAGCAGGATCAGTGACATAAAACACTTGTTGAGCTTGCGACGCTAAAATAAAAGGCTCATCTTTGTATCCCACCCTACTAAAATCGACAAGCAAGAACCCTGACTCATCAATCCGAGCACCATTATTATTATCGACCCACCTGAAACCAAAGATGGGAACGCAACATATTGTGTAATCCAACTCCCATATGTGCTCGATAACCCCAAAATATGATAGATTTGCATATATTGGGTTTTTGTCTTTTGCACTTGAGATATGCATCGCTTCAGCTACTATAGTGCCTCCGCTATTTTGCATAGTGGTTTGCTCATCTTGTTTTGTGGTATAAAATGTATAGTCGTTAATTACATAACCGGTGTAAGAAAAGACATGTAAACTCGAGCCATTTGCTAGCCACCTCAATCTCTCTGAAATTGAAGCGGTGTCTATATCAAACTTTGAGCTAATGTGATTTTTTAGCCAAAGGATAAAACTTCGATTGTGCTCTCGTGTTATCCAAATTTTATTTATGTTCATGTTCAAACTAGATAACTGATCCATGTGTATTGTAACATACGATTGAACCTCATCATCATTGTGCAGAACATACAATTGTGCTTGCTCCCATTCTGTTCTTGATATAGTCATTACAAAATTGGATAGATATTCAGTACAAAATTCAGCAGCTTCTTTGACAATGTACCGTTCAGCAATACAACCTTCTGGTTGACTTCTAATTTTTACGTACCCTTTTAATATTTTCATATATCGTTCTATCGGATACATCCATCTCTTGTAACCCGGCCCACAAAGTTGTGTCTCCTTAACAAGATGAACAGTAAGGTGAACCATTATATCAAAAAACGAGGGTGAGAAATACATTTCAAGCTCACACAAAGTAACAACAATTTCCCTCTGCAATGTCGGTAATTTCTGAGAATCGATCACTTTACTACAAATTTCCCTGAAGAAGAAACATAATTTAGTTATGGCTCGTCGAAATTTTTCAAGTAAAATGGAACGTATACCTATTGGTAGCAAATGATCCATTAGAACATGACAATCACGAGTCTTCAAACCTTTTAACTTGAGGTCTTTCATACAAACTAAATTTTTGATGTTTGAACTGTATCATTCTGGAACTTTAACTTCGTGTAGAAATTTACATAAAACAATTTTTTCCTTTCTAGATAGAGTATGAGCGGTTGGAGGTAGATATGTGCGATTTCCTTTCTTTACGGGACCCAATTAATTTTTTATTCCCATATCGACCAAATCCAATCTTTCATTGATGTCATCCTTAAACTTTCCTGGAACACTGAGTAACCCACCAATAACACTATCAAATACATTTTTTTCGATATGCATCACATCGAGAAAATGTCTTATATATAATGACTTCCAATATGGCAATTCAAAGAAAATTGACTTTTTCTTCCACCCAATTTTGACAAGCTCTCCCGCAAATGGTTTGCCAAATTTATTGGTCAAACCTTGTACTTTTTCCAATATTTGATATCCAGTCGGTGCTTTTGGAGTAGTACCTTCCTCTGATTTTCCATTGAATGCATTTATCCACCCACGTTAATGATGACTAAAAGGTAAAAATCTACGATGTCCAAGAAATACGTTCTTCTTACAATGTTTCAACCGCATCCAATCTGTACTCTCTTCACATATAGGACATGCACACTGACCTTTAATGTTATACCCTGATAAATTACCATATGCTGGAAAATCATTAATTGTGTCGAACAACATAGCCCTCAAATTGAAACATTCTTTCTTATACCCATCATAAACTTCCACACCTGACTCCTATAAATATTTTAAATCTTCAATTAAAGGAGCCAAGTAAACGAAAATATCATTCCCCAGTTGTTTGGGTCCAGAAATTAACAGAGACAACATCATAAACTTACGCTTCATACATAACCATGGAGGTAGGTTATAAATCAACAAAATCACATGCCACGTGCTATGTGATATGCTTTGAAGACCATGTAGATTCATTTCATCAGTAGAAAGTGCAAGTCGTAGATTTCTTGACTCTACCGAAATCAGGATACTCATGATCAATTTTTGCCCATTGTGGAGAATCTGCAGGGTGCCGTAGCTTTCCATCTCTAATTCTTTCATCTGCATGTCATGTTAAGTGTTTTGAATCTTCTTCACTGCGATAAATTCGCTTAAATCTTGGTATTATAGGAAAATACCACACGACTTTTGCTGGAGTAGATTCTTTCTTCTTATATCGAGAGACATTGCATTTCAGACACGCCTTTAGTAATTCATATTCGTTTCGAAATAAAATGCAATCGTTAGGACACGCATGAATCCTTTCGTAACTCATGCCAATACAGCACAAAATTCGTTTAGCCTCGTAGGTTCGACAAGGAAGTTCATTATCATCTGGCAACATATCTTTTAGGAGTGTTAATAATTATGTGAAGCTTTTATCAGACCATCCATTACTCACTTTTAAGTTGTACAACTTTAATATCGCCGAAAGTCTTGTGAATTTAGTACAACCATTATATAATGGTTTCTCTGCATCACTCAACAAACTCTCAAACATTTGAGGACAATCCCGAAGATCTTCTTCAACTACTTTTGCAATATCTTCAACTCGATTCTGCTCATATGTATCTGTGTCGAAATCATTTGAATCATATGTCGCATCATTGTCAAAATAAGTGTTCCCTTTTTTTTTCTCACCATGTTTTATCCAACATGTATAGTTTTGATCAATTGCATGACATACTAAATGTCCTTCCAATTCATCTGCTCTAATGCGTTTTCCAAAACAACATTTTAAACAAGGACAAGTGATTCGATTTGGGTCTTTTGCATTCTTCACTGCAAATTCAACAAACTCCTTCACTCCATTTTCATACTCTTTTGACAATCGATTGACAGACATCCATTTTCGGTTCATTTTAATTATATGACCTATATGAATGCAGTAAGAACATATCAATCTATAACAAATTTATCAATCTATAACATTATATATATATATATATATGCATACAAGTCTAATTTCAAAACATAACAGAACAAATCAAACAGATTTTATATGATTTATCATGTAAGAATTTATGAATGCAGTTTATGAATGCAGTGTTACACAAATTTATCAATCTATAACATCATACAAATCTATAGTATATATAGTCTAATATTGGAAAATGGAAACCAAGGTCCAAGGTCATGCATACAAGTCTGATTTCAAAATAGAACAGATCGAACAAATTTCAAAACAGAATAGATTCATCATCTAAAATTTTATATGATTTATCAGGTAACAATTTATCGGTTTTATAGACAATAACAAATTAATAAATACAGTACCTGAGACAACAATCACTCAGTAAAAATGGGCGCAAAGTAGAGGAGAGGAAAGTTCGTAATAGGGTTCGAAGGGATATAACGTATTAAATATGTTTTTATTTATTTATTTATTTATCAAGTATATATAACTGCTTGTAATTTTACAGCGCTTTTGTCCATAAGCGTTGTAAAAAACTTTTAAAAATTAAATTTCAAAACATTTACAGCGTTTACAGCGCTTTTAAACAAAGCGCTGTAAATATAGTGTGTGAGCGCCATATTTTACAGCGCTTTTATCCATAAGCGCTGTAAATGGCTTTTAAAAATTAAATTCTAAAACATTTATAGACTTTATAACGCTTTTATACAAAGCGTTGTAAATGTAGCGCTCTAAACGCACTGTAAACATTATATGAGAGTGTTATCTTTTACAGCGCTTTTACGCGAAGCGCTCTAAAAGCGCTGTAAACATTATGTGAAATCGCTATGACCCTACAACAGCGCTTTTTCTAAAGCGCTTGTCATTAAAGCGCTGTTGTATCCTCCGTTATTTTTAAAATATTATACAGCAATGCTTTTAGTTATTAAGCACTTTCCGTTATTTTTAAAATATTATACAGCAGCGCTTTTAGTTATTAAGCACTTTAAAATGCGCGCTGTAAAAGATCATTTTTGGCGTAGTATGATAATGCATACTTATCCATCAAGAAAATGACTTTGATATTTAACATCCAAATTTCATGAGTACTTTAATTTCAACCAATTAAAGTATATGTTAAATAACCTTATTGTTCATCTCTTTACTATATTTTAGTTTACCGCACTACTATACACAGTGAAGTATATTTTTCTCGAAGTATCATGAACTAATGATCAATTAAGACACTGCAAAATAATATATATTAGGAGTGTATAAAGGACGAGTTAGGTCGGATTTGGTGCGTCCTTTATTTGGTCCTTATATTTGATCGGGTTAATTTTTATATCCTAATCCGTCCCTTAACCCAATTAATTGCGGGTTCAATAAAGACGAGACCGGATTGATCCCAAGACGAGTCACCAACTAGTAATTCTTGAACTTTTTGTAGAAAAAAAATTAATTTAAAGTAACTCATAACAAATCATCTACGATTATCATTTGTCAATTCATTCAAAAGTAGTAGAGATATCATTAGACATGGTTGAATATACAAACATTGAGATTTTTTATTATTATTTGTTTCTAATATACCAACGCAAATGCCACATAAAAAATCAATTTGATGATATAGTAGTATCTCTATATAGCTTCAATATGAAAACACCTATAGAAAAAGATGATGGTAGGTATGATTGGAGAAGACGATGAAAGTCGAGACACATAAAACAAGATGAACACAAACAGGACTGTCTACTAGAAGAAAAAGGAATACAGGAGGAGAATAGATGTAAGGAGGAGAAATTTTTTTCAAACCATAAATTAAGTTAATGTAATAGAATCAATAATAAGGTAAAATAATAATAAATAAATAAAATTAATCCCTTGTCCTCAATATATTTTGGGACGGAACAGGTAATCCGGAGAGTGGTCTGAACCTGGTCTTTTTTTACTTTGTCCCTGTCCTTTTTGACTGGGTCAGACCCAACTCGTTGCTTATAAGTTAAGTCGAATTCGCAAGACGAACCAGGTCGTGTACACCCCTAATACATACTTCATTAAATTGAAAAATCAAACAAACTAGAATATAACGTTTGTCCGTTGCAAATTTTCTGCAATATTTAGCATTTTCGTTTAGTTTACTATGATTACGATAGTTAGTTAGTTTTTTATTATTTTCGTTTTGATAATTTAGTTTGGTTCCCTTTATTTTCATTTTTACAGTTTTGCCCCTTTTATCACCATTTTGATATAAAAGAGTTATTTTTTCTATTTTATATTCAGAGGATAGTAATTTCACCCAAAATAAAATATAAAATAAAAATAGTAATTTCACCGTAAAAATTATAAAGATAGTTTTGACAATAACTACTCCTCATGCGATATGTCCAACCAAATTATAATAATTTTCTGTTATTAACGTTAAAAATGTCTTACACATCCTATTATATCGAAGCACACAGTGATTAATTAAGATACATATCTTAAACTTTTTTTGGTTACAATTAAAATATCATAATCTATTTAATACACAATCGAAACTTTAATATGTTAGATAGTAAGTCACATTCTCACACCAGAAAAAGGACAAAATCAAATTGGAACCATTTGTAGAAGTCTTCTCTGGTTGAATGAATGATGACGTTGTATTCCTCTTAATAGAATTGACATCCAACAAAGCTTTAACTGCATGGATTATAATATATGAGCTAAACATAGTTGAGTAGCATTAATTGCGTATGCATAGTGGCCCAAAAACAGTTACATTCACATTTGCGTGATGATATCAGTATCTTCAAATGATATAAGAGGGTGACCCAACAAATTTTAGGACCCTATCGTTTGATACAAGAAAAGGGTGTTTTGACAATAAAGAAACATTATATATCTTTGAATTAATGATCGAATGACAATAAAACAGATTATTAATAATATCTTATATATCATAAAATAAAATAATAAAACTAAAGTTTAGTAATATTTTAAAATAACCTAAAAATATAATATATATGTTAGAGTAAAAATGTTTTTGTTTTTACAAGAAAGAAAATAATAAATAATAATTTATACATATTTTGTTTTGTCTCAAAAGTGTTGTGGAGTGAAATATTATCTATTTTTTGTGAGAAAAAAAATTAAAACTAGGAGGTTCATATACATTGTTATCCTTTTAAATACAAACCAATTTATTTTTGGTTAAATAGCACTCGTGGTCCCTTAACTTAATTTCAGTTAACGTTTTAGTCCTTTATCTTTTTTTTTCTCAGTTTGGTCCTTTATTTTAATTTTAAGTGACAATTAGATCTTTTATGTTTTAAAATGTCAACAATATTATCCTTTTTTTTACAAAAATTCATCAAAATTTTCAACCAAAACCCATAAAATTAATTATATTCTTTCATATAATACAAATTTCATCAGATTCGTAACTCAAATTTTCAAATAAAATCATATTTTCATTCTTTATTTCACTTAAAATTAAACTAAAGGATCAAATCGGGAAGAAAAAAAGATAAAGAACTAAAACGTTAACTGAAATTAAGTTAAGGGACAACGGTTGCTATTTAGCCTTTATTTTTATAGCAAATAAAAACCAATCTTAAAAAGTGAATAAATTGGATTAAAAAAAAATTATGTTATATGATTGTATTTCGAATTTAATATTTGGAACCCTTGAGAATCCATTCAAATCAAACTAAATACATACACAACACTAATTTACCAACATAATTGCTATTTATAGCCACTATTTTACCAATATTTGTTGAGAAAAATAATCCTATAAATACCGGAAAACAAACCATAACAAAGATGCAACGAGGCGAACCCTATAAAAAATGTTACAAGTCATGGAGATGATGCTTGTTTCCATAAACGTTACTACTAATAGAAAATATACAAAATATACAAAATATTAATATTAAACATAAAAAGAAGAAAATAGAGATATTTTTTGTATTGATCAAGCAAAAATAATTACAATAGTAAATATAATAAAATTTGTATATCCAAATTAGAATAATTAATTTTTAACTAGAGTAATTAACTTATAATTAACATCTATAACTAGTTTTACATATCTAATATCTCATCGCAAGATAGAAGATATTCACAACACTTTTAGCTTATAATGAATAATACAAATGTTGGTCAAAAAAATATAATGAGAAATGTTGAAATACATTACTAAATGATTTTGAAATGCTAAAAATAAATCGGCGAAATCTTGTTTTGAAAGATAATGTAAATCTTGTTTCTTCTCTATTTTGTAGTAGGTATTGAATCAAGTCTGGACTTCCATACAAGATCTTCTCTTACTTTTTTTTTTTTAACAAAATATCATGTGCAACTCCTTGATCATTAGGTAAGACTTCTAAATGAGAATCCAATTATGGATTTTTTTTAGAAAAAAGAACAATCTTGTTTTCTTTTTGTAGGTAAGTGTTGAATCTAGTGTTTACACTTCTAAGTAAGATTTTTACTTGCATTATTTTTTTTGGAATGTCAATTTGACTAAAAAAAAAAAGAATTTTGACACCAACTGTTGGTATCACTACAAGAAAAAGGTTGATTACCTACGGCAGATTTTAGCTTTACTCACGGCAAATCCGTAGGTAAACTAAAATTACCCACGGACACGGGTCCGTAGGTATTTCGCTCGTAGGTAAATATTTATCCACGGACAATCACTAGGTTATGGGTACCTAAGGAATGTCCGTGGGTAATTTACTCACAGATAGTCCGTGGGTAAATTGCTCACAGATTTTTGTATGTAAATTACCCACATGTTTCCGTGGGCAAATTACCCACATGTTTCCGTGGGTAAATTACCCACATGTTTTCCGTGGGTAAATTACCGACCGATTTTCCGTGGGTAAATTACCCATAGATTTTCCCTGGGATCCAATGCTTCACACTATGATGTCCGCAGATCATTTTAGTGTCTAAAAATTTACTTTCCTGCAAAAACATGTATATTTAGCTCATTCATATTTTTCAGCAACTAGAAACATGCATATCATCTTCACATTTATTCATACAAACCATTTAATCTAATGATATAAAATCCCTCACAAATGAATTAAACAATGAATTATATAAAGTATTAGCTTTGAGTACACCCTATGTTTCAGCTTCAACTCTTGTTTTCTCCAAGTATTAGCTTTAGCTTTAGCTGAAACTACCACCACATTCCTCACAAGTATTAGCTTTAGCTTTGACTACACCCTCTGTTTCAGCTTCAGCTTCAACTTCATAAGATATCCAGGATATCAGAGGCACAAGAATCAGACTCAGCAAAATCAGAAGCTGAAAAATCAGAGGGAGGGAAAACAGAAGCAGAAAAATCAGAAGCAGAGGAATCGGATGCAGAAATATCAGAAGCAGAAGAAGGAACATCATAATCAGAAAAATCAGAGGCAGAAGAATCAGAAGAAGGAACATCAGAATAAGAAACATCCGCAGCAGAAGAATCAGAAGCAGAAAAATCAGAATAATCATAAGCAGCAAAATCAGAAGCAGAAAAACCAGAGGCAAGAAAATCAGAACCAGAAGAATCAGAAGGAGGAAAATCAGAGGCAGGAAAATCAGAACCAGAAGAATCAGACGGAGGAAATCAGAGGCAGATGAATCAGAAACAGAAAAATCAGAGGCAGAAGAACCAGAAGCCAGAAGAATCAGAGGCAGAGGAACCAGAAGCAGAAAGAACCAGAAGCCAGAAGAATCAGGTATAATGGAAGATGGTTCCAATCCTGCTTTATAAGCTTTTTCTAATTTAGCAGCTTCTTTTCGGGACTTAATTTTCTGTAACTTGGTATAAATCAGTATCTTGCGAAGTTCATATGAAAGTGGTTTCATTTTCACTTTCAATGACTTCAAGTTACCTAAGGAAGGGAGCTTGATCTCGAATAAATCAGAATATAAGGAGAGAACCTAAGCAACAAGGGATATGAGAATGAATCAGTCAGTCTTATTTATGCATTGCAAAAAAACATGTTAAAAAGAAAGTAACAACAGAGAATCAAAACCAGCCAATTTATGGTACCTGAAGAGTACTTGCAGTGATTGTCAATGATTTTGTATTAACAAGCCCTAACAGACTGCTGAGTAGAATCAAAGGATGCTTGGTGTCCATATCCAACATTTCTGCATCAATATCTACATACTTAACAGAAGAAAGACTGCTCCTAGAGATTATCTGACAAGGCTTACCAATAGAAGCAAAGGAAACAAGAATCGGAGTACAAAGCTCAATTTCGTAAAAATCATAAAAGCGACTACGGACAGTAAAATTGACAAGCGTAGGACTTGATATGCAGAGGAATATTCCATCCCTCACAGAACAATCGCAAAGGACCAAAGTATCCAACCGGCTCAAGTCTGAAAATGGCTCGGCGCGTCCATTATGGCCAGCACAAAAGAAAATACTCCCAATTATTTTAATGAAGCTATCAAACTCACTATACCTCTTATATTTTTTTTAAGTAACAGTTTAAGTTTTATCTTATATTTCCCCTGATTTTATTATGTAATTTTGCTTGATTAGCTCTACTTAATTTGACTGTAACTTTGCTTGATTAGTTTTTGGTACCTTTGTAAATACATTATGATATTATATTATATTTAGTTATTTACCTTGGGTAAGAAAAATTCTTATAAAAATTCAGCATGCGCCTGCAGTCTGATTTTGTCCCTGTTGGTGAAGATCAAAAGCAGCATTTGGAGTTGACCCGTGACTTAGCTGAACGAGTTAATAATTTATATGGAGGAATAATAACCATCCATTAGATGTAGTTAGAATTAATTAGCTTCATTTTTAGATTTATGTTAGGCTTGATCATTCTTTTTTTTTTTTTTTGTACATTTATGACAGCCGAGGTGGTGCTATATTTAAGGCAAGTTATATTTCTCCTCCAATTAGAATGCAGATGAATTGAAATGCACATGAAATGTGTTTTTCCTAACAGTTTTCTGGGATATATAGGTTCCATAACCCATTATATAACAAATAAAAAAATGTTCAAAATCTTGACTATTTCAATTGAATGGCAAATTAATATAAATTGTAAATAAACAAGATTGAACAGGCGTGACTAACCACAAGCTTTTGCTGCTCCATGGAAAACTTCAATAAAGCTCAATGAAACGCACTCTAAAGCTGCAGCGTTCTTCTCACCTCTCTCTCTATTAATCCCTCACACTTGCTCCCTGCACATAACAAAAATCACTCATACAATGGCATTGGCAGCACTGGCAATCCTAGGCCAAAGATCAGCACACTCCTTACCAATTGGACCAGTGATGGCAGAACCTACAATGAACACCATGAAATAGGAGTTAATACGAGAATCAATTACCAGCAATGAATCAAATAGGCCAAATGGTACAAATGAATGAAGCACACTATCAAGTTAACTTTAATGGAACATGATTAACTTCAACAAGAGTACAGGTATATAAAAAACCTAAAGATATGTGCAAATACATTACGTCCTAAGTATAATTTCTACTCCTATGTACACCAAGCAAAATTGCAAATATGAGATAAATTAACAAATGATACCTTTCATTTCACCCTTTGGATTCACAATAACACCAGCATTTCACCCTTTGACTGCATGTTATCAACCAAGCAAAATGAAAGTTGTGTGGTTTAATTCAATTTACTTACATAGCAAATGTAAAACTTTTTAAAGATACATCTAATCACATTTCACTATTAGATACTTGAAGAAATATTTTATGAACATAACAAAACATAGTGATATCATCCTAATGATATTTAAGATTGGTAATTCTTTCAAAATCTCGTTGCGCTTCATACAAATACATTTAAAAGACAGAAGTGTGTTGACATTTTAAAAAATGAACCAATTATAAGTTGCAGAAGAACACGATATCCTCAAATATCAAACGCAGAAAATGAGAAATAGTAAGTAATCGATAACAAAATATAAAATTAATCATCCCTTCAAAAAGAAAATTAACTGAACTCAGTTTAGTATAATGCACAGACAAAGTAACAAATTTACTCTTGGGAAACCAATGTGATACAAACTCTAAAATTTCAACAAAACAGCCGAGCCTAAGCATTAGAACTGGCATTCAAAAAGGCTCTTCCAGATTGACGGTTAGCCAATGGTCCATGACATCCAAGAAGATGCAAAACCACAAAACGAACTTGTAAGTTGAAACAGCAATTACTTACCGAAGAAAAGTACCAATATATTCCTAGCAGAATGAAATATCTACACAATATGCAGAAAACAGCATTCACATCATATTACCTTTGCATTCACACCATCAGGCATAATCCTGTTCTCTGACTTGTACCTCAGATAATCAATACGGTTAAACTTGGTGAATCCCCTGAACAAGTATTCAAAACAAAAATAATAAATTAGACTTAAACAACACATTGAAGAAAAAAACAAGCAATCTGATGCAGCAAATCTATAACATATATAAGATAGTAGAGAGAAAAGGGTTTGAGAAATGCTGGTGTTTTTGGGGATTAGGGTTTGTTGAAGATAGTAGAGAGAAAAGGGTTTGAGAAATGCTGGTGTTTTTGGGGATTAGGGTTTGTTGAAGATAGTAGAGAGAAAAGGGTTTGAGAAATGCAAAGAAAAAGAAAAGGTTTCACAGTGTTTGTCGAAGACGAGGTGTAGTTGCATTTTAAAGGTACAAGACCATGTTCCATCAATAGCACCTAACCTATGCCGATTTTAGCGGACTGTGCTCCACCCCGGTGAACTCATGCGGTTCCGACGTGCCCCGAGGCCAGCGGCGAATCCATTCACGGTCCTGCTTTTCTTTGCTTCTAATGATAGAAAGGAGGGGAGGGGAGGATGCGATGCGCGCTTACGTTTGCGAGAACGGCGCTCTGAACACGTTGCGAGAACAGCGCTCTGAACCCGTTGCGAGAACGGCGCTGAAGACGAAGGTGAACGGCGCTAAAGATAACCTTGAGGTTGAGGTTAGGTAGGTAGGGTTGAGGTACAAGGCATGTGCGTCTTTTGTGTGTTTGCGTTTTCATTTCTTAATTTGCTACAAAGTCTTCTTTTTTATATTTTATTAGTTTTAAACTCTAAACCCTAAACCTTAAATCCTAAACAAATAATCAATTTTAAAAAAAATTACATATTAAATTTATCCACGGACATTACCTACGGACAATCCGTCGAAACATAAAATACGAAAATATTTTGAAAAATTAAGCTGGTTACATTTTTTTCTATTACCCACGGATTTTTTTAAATCATTACCCACGGGTAGTCCATGGGTAATGATTTAAAAAAAATTTCAAAACAATGAATTTACGGTTTTTCCGTGGGTAATTTATAATTTACCCACGGACTAATGTTGGTAGGTAATTTTTCGTAGGTAGATGGGTTTTTTCTTGTAGTATACTCAAGAAATCTTCAACTAATACACTTAACTCCATCTTTTTTTACTTGATAAAAGTTTTTGATGTTGAAATAAGGTTGATATCAAAACATTAAATAAGTTTTTGGTCTTGATAAAGTTTTGTTGGCAAATATGTTGCCCCTATTACCCATTGTTTTAGAGATTTTTTTTAATCATCATCATAATGAGATGATTTTAACTTGAAATTTGAGAGGAAAAGAGAAGAAAATGAAAAAAAAAAAAAAAAAAGGAGACTAATTTGAATAGAGAAAGAAGGAGAAAAAAAAATGAATTTTTTTTTAAGAATCAGATAAGAAAGAAATGATAAATCAATTAAGCTTCTATGAAAAATTTTCCAAGAAAATTTTGAGAAAGAATAACGGAATAATTATCTTTTTGATACCATATTAGAATATGCAAAATATTGATATGAAATATGAAAGAGAAGAAAATAGAGATAATTTTTGTATTGATCAAACAAAAAAAATTATTATAATAATAAATATAATAAAATTTATATACCCAAATTAAAACGACTAATTTTTAATTAAAGTAACAAATTTGTAATTAACACCTTATTAAAATAATTAACTTATAATTAATTTTATATCTCTAATAAATGTCCAGAACGTTTGCTAGAAAATCTTATGCTGCATAATTTATATAACCTATAATTTTGTGCCTAGCATATACAACCTAGTACTTGATATCATTTTAGTCCCCTCAAAGAAATCGGTTAAATTCTACCACTGCACTTAAGGATGGCGGATTTCCATTTTTTAAACTGAAGCTAATTTCTATTTTTAAAAGTTTAAAAACTGAAAACAAATGACCCAAAATTTAAGGCGACAAAATTAGTAAATGCACATAATTTTCATCCTTTGCATATTAATAATATTTGAGAGTGATTATTCATCCACTCCTCCGTTTGTTGTTTACATTATTGGAGAAATTGACTTCTGATAAAATAACGAGAAACTGGGGGCACTTTGAGTTGGAGTAGAAAGATGTTGTGTGATAAATAAATGCTAGGCACAATAGTTTGGGGTTGCTTTTGTTCTGTGTTTTGGGTCTGTATTGCAGTGGTCCCTGAGACCAAACATTGGTCGGATTTAACATTTGTCATGACTCATGAACAGCTTTTGTCCCTGTGCAATGCATTAACAATTACACAAAAATCAACCTTACTTAATTTTCTTCAGATCATCTAAAACAAGATTATTTTAGACAAATAGTTAATTGAATATCAAATTATTTTTGGTGAAATGCATTTGTTCAATGGCTAAAAACTTAAAGTCTCATTATTCCATTATTTACCTTTCATATATCTACAATAAAAATTTTAAAAAATTTGAAGTAAAGAGATTATGATCACTCATTACTTTTTATTTATTTATTATTATGTATTTAATGAAAAGAAGTAACTAGACCTATATATTACTATATTACAAGCAAAATGACACTTATGGTTCTTTTTCCTATACCAAGTAGATATTATTGGTGCACCACTTCCTCGTAATAGTAGCTTACCTGATTTTTTACTCTTTTGTACCTAAGTGTAATAGCCAAACTTTTGGACTAAAAAGAAATACTATTTTATTTAATGGGTGAATACCCATTTAAACTTTTAAGATAAAGTATGAAACTCTCGCGAAAAAGTTAAAAGCAACTTTTAATACATAAAAAAACCGGAATAAATTAATCATTAGTTAATTAATCTAACAATAATCAAAAAAGAGATATGAATATATGAGATAAATATTTGCTAAAAAAAATAAGAATAATTATGATAAAATTCATATATGAAATAAATATTTATTACTAAATAATTAATAAAAATTAGTATTTTTTAATATCGTCGACATAAAAAGGAGAACCATTGTAATATATCAATTATAATTTTTTTAAACTACAATTTTTAATGTTGTTTTTCGAAAAATAAGTCCTTAAAAAAATAACTGAATCATACTACAATTTATATACAAAACAAATGTTTGTTATTAATCAATTAATTAAATTTAATATTTTTTTTGTCATCTTCAAAATAAAAATAAAAACAATTATAATATATTAATTATAATTATAACATATTTGTAGAGCTTGCTTTAAATTATGGCATGCAACTAATAATGATGACCAATTATTATATATGAATAGCCGATCAAAATAAATGCAATGCAACTGTGATTTACAGTTTTGAATGGCAAACTCCCTATCTGGAGGGAGATGAATTAATGACATAGGTGGATTGTGATTAGTTGAGATTTCCATTAGTTGTAAGTACATTTAATGTTAGTGGCATAATGTCATAGTGCGTTTGTTAGGATGCTTCATGTGTTGTTTTTTTGCATGTGTGGTATTTGGATTTTGGCAGGCTTGGTTTAATGGGAACTCAAGTGAGATAAGAAGTATGGTTTAACAATGATGTTTAGAGAGTAATAGAGGATTTACAGGAATATTTTGTTGAAGTTATAGGATTAAAATAGATAATAGATATTAATTATCACTTATTATCAAAATCATTAATAGAACAAATGTTTGTAACCAAAAAATTAGTCAGAATTGATATTTTTTTTAATATTATCAATATAAAAATGAAAATGATTATAATACATTATCATTTTTTCACACTATAATTTTTAATGTTTTATTAGAAATGAGTCACTAAAACAATCATTGAATTATACTACAATTCATACACAAAATAAATATTTTTCATTAATCGATAACTTAAACTTTGCATTTTTTATATCTTTTCAATAAAAATAAAAATGAGAATATTCATAATATAAATTATAACTTATTATAAAAAATTTATTATAAAAATTATATATAGGACAAATAATAATTTGTTAAATTTAATATCATAAAAACTGAAACATGTATAATACGTTAGTTATAATTATTTTACAATTCTATTTTTTTAGGTTGTTTTTCAAAAAACGAATCACTAAAGAAATCGTTAGAACATATAACTCATATACAAAACAAATGTTTGAGACTATTTAATTAATAAAGTTTAGTATTTTTTAATATACTCTAAATAAAAATAATTAAAATATATCAATTATAATTTATTAAAATTAGTATATACAAGACAAATGCAGACTTCAACTTTAATCCAAAGTTCACTAGTTTGAATTAACACTGATTTGGCAAAATCACATTACTACCGTAAATTTGTCAAACTCACGAAAGACATGCTTCCTTGTGTATAAATCCATGTTCAAGCTTGAGTTTTCTATGTAAATACTATATTCCATTTTTAAGACTAGTATTACTACTGCAAAGTACTTATAGATGAATACAAATTAAGAAATTCACTGCAGTACATATATATTCAATAGCAGACTACAACACCAAATATATAAACACAAATTTAGTGCATCATAGTAGAATGGTAAATCATAAGACAGTGAGTAACTGAAACAATAGTTAGAATATATAGCCGGACTTCTCATTACTAAGCAATTCAAAAATAGGCAATTTGAATTGAACTCATTGATCAAATTGAGACATTGCAATAACATTTAAAATGGCCACAGGAGTGAGATTATAATAAAAAATTAGTTTTAACAACCAGAAAGTATTAACCTTCAGCTACATATAAGATCATATTTACACGCATTTATTTTTATCTACAGTAAATATAAACATTTAATTACGGTTTGATAAGGAAGAAGAACGTGTCACAATTAACACTTGATTTAAGGAACAAAGGAGAAAACGAACAGCCCAAGAATGTCGCATACTTCGAAAAGAACTTAATTCTTGGAATTAATCTTCTTTTTTGCTGAAAATAATGTAGGAAAATGTCCCGTGGCACAGAATATAAGCAGAGATGCCGTCATTTTTTAACCTGAAAATTTCCATACTAGCTAACTTATGTGTATGCAATTCATTTATCAATTTCAATTACTGAAATAATTCTAACCGTAACATAAAGAACATGATGGTAATATAGAGCATGGAAAATTTTGACAACATCAAATATATTTTCATCCCTATAAAGATGATATTTACTGGTTTCATACGTCAAAATTCGATTGCATACATCATTTGGAAAAGTTAATAAGGAAACACAGCGTAGTACATGTTTGATTTCACGGCAGGGTTGGCAAAATCACGATGGCTCAACGTGATTTTGCCAATCCCAAACCAAACATGCACATAGAAGATTAGACTTTTAGTCAAGAGAAAATAAATGATCATTCTAATCATTATCAAATATCAATTTATGACAAACAAATATTCTATAGGTTTTAGGTGTCACAAAGAGGCCTGAGAATGTTTTATATTTTTTATATGTTCCCTCATGCAAGAATTCTTTGATCTTAGGTGTGGATGCTTTACGCTTTTAAGCTTTTATAAGAGAATGGAAGTGACAGAAGTAAATATAACAATGGCGATATGATAGCTTCAGAAACCCATCCAACATTTACAAGATGAAGATATGTCTCCAACAGTTTATGAATACTTAAAAATTCCTTCAACCATGTTCTGACATGATTTGCTATTTTGGTTCTTCATTATTGTGCTAGTGTCTTAAACAAGTGCACTATAAGAAATAAAAATACCAGGAGTCTAGATTGGGATATAGATATCAGATCATGTATTTTAAAATCATATTCAATATATCTAAGGTATTGATCATTTTTGTCAATGTATCATCATTCTGAATGATTTCAAAATCTTACATTGTTCTCCAAATCTGACTCTGTAAGTGGGATAAGTTCCTGGACACCAGACTCTTGAACAAGTTCCCTGCAAGAGATAGAGTGAGAGACAAGCCAAGCATTATTGACCAAAAGATTAGGTAATGTTTGGATGCAGAATGACAGATATGGAATTTTAAATTTTTTTTTTAGGTTTGAACAAACATGACTTTGGTATGTTTGATTACCTTATGTCAGAATTGATTTTAACTTCATTCCACTAGAATTGATAAAAAGTAGTTTTTGCATTGAAAAAACTTAATATTCATATTTACATCAAACTTACTTTTAGAGTAAAAACAATCAGACAGAAATCAATTTACTTCAACTCAGATTTTAACTAATAGCGTGTTTTGAATTGAAACCGAAGCTACAAATTTTAGTTTCTGAGGTGGAGAGCCGTAAGATGCGGCACCACCACAATTTCAAACACAAACTAAATCAAATTTACAAAACCATTTTCATTCAAAATCACACTTGGCAATCACTTATCCAAACATACAGATACACATGATCAAAACAGAGGTATGACGATAAAAGGACTACCTTTCGGTTAAGATCATTTGTTGATGAGACAAAGCCGTGCTAAAATCAGGAGCAGTAGACTCAAAAACTTCTGATCCTGTCGTTTCGCCTTCAGTCATTCCCTGCAAAAAACAAAAAGAGATTATCTCAATTCCATTGCTCATGTAACTTAAGCTATTAAACCGCACAATGACTCAGCAATACAAACTCACAGCAGAAGTATCTTTCATCCATCCGGGAACTTTATCGGAAAGAAGGCTGATATATCGCTCCATAGCAACCTCTGGACTCATGTTCCCTAGTTTTTGCCAAGCATTCCTTGCACAACGGAATCAGTACTGTCGATCACTATACAAAGCAGCTCTCAACCCTGTTATTATAACTAGCAATCAAGCTATACCGTGTAGCTTGTACATCACGCCCGTATGTGTTACTTATATTTATTCATCAAATTTGAGCATTTGACACCTTTTTTCCTTCGTGATTAATAATGCTTGGCGTCTTCATTTTATCGATTGGCTCATTATTGTAAGTCCATATTTTGTGTAAATTATGTCTTTGCTAACAACATAGCCTAAGTTCTATTTATGGACTATTGTAATCAATTAAGTTTTGTTCCATGAACTTTCTTGTAGTAATTCAAACATATCATCTAACCCTTAATAACAAATTTTCATCTTTCTGTACCTAAACAAAATTTGGTAGTGATTGGATTGGAACAATTTCCACATGTACAATTTACTAATAAAGGGATCCTATAACCAATCATATGGTGGGTCCTTAGAGTGACCAATTTCTTACTTTATTTAAAAGGAAAACTCTACTGTGTATGAAATTTGGTAAAAGTTGCATATGAATAGACGTGATTAAATGGGTGTACTGTTTGGAAGATCTTATTTAAGCTAACTGGTAAGTATATATCTAAGCACTTGTGAAACCCTACGCTAAAAGATAGCTATCAAGGGGGAAGAACCAAGTCACTTTAATATTTCACCGAACATCCCATACTACTCGATGTGGGACTTTGGACACCCCAATGCACCATAATACGAAAGTCCCTAGCACTAATTGAATGGCATAAACACTCAAGTGCATGGAAAAACTTATGAAAATAGTTTACGATATATTCCTAAGCCGTTATTGGCTTATTTTTGTGATTACCCCAAGTAGCTTATTTTCATAAGCTATTTTGAACTAATGCAGAACTTAATTTCATTTCTTATTCAATTCTAGAAACAACTTATTCATAAGTTTTAATACAACACATAGAATGTTAAATTAAGCTGTATATCCAAATAAACCATAATGAGTGAATCTAGGCGAAGTAAAGAGTTGCTTATATAACAAAAATTTACATACATTTCGGCGTATTATTATTAACTTTCGCTCTTATTATCTTAGTCGTGCGACAACTTTTCAATATTAAAAAAATAGCAAATTTTAATTTATATACACGGTTAGTGAAAAAATAATTTATACTATCAATCAATGATGACCATTATAACTAAAGTCATGTTTAAGATTGCTGGTGCATGAAAATTAAACTCATAAATAGCACTGGTAACTTCAAAAAATGAACATAGTCCTAAACAACAACAAACATCCAAACAAGAAGGCAGTGCAAGTTAGTTAGTACTATTAAGCAATTGAATAAAAACAAAATAATGAACATAAATTTCTAATAATTGAAAAAGATTGATAAAATGGGAGTTTGAATTTGATACCATTTAGCACGTGCGGAGAGTTTAAGCGGCATTGGCTGAGGTTCACGACAAGGTCCTTCCATTGCAACCTTTTGAAGTCCGTACAACTCCATCTCCACATCATCATCACCATCACAATTACCAATATACCCTTTATCACCAACAAATTCCATAGCCTCCATAAACTTCTTTTCAATCTCACTCCTCTCAATCCCTTCCCATTCCCAATCATCATCAACAGAAACTAACTTCTCAGTACAATTTTCTTCAGTGATTTTTTCCGAAACGGTTTCCTCTTGGGAATCGGAATCAACCGTAACGTCTCCTTTGTTTTGTTCAGTTACGATAATGTTTGAATTTACCGTCGGAAACTCGACGGCAACGTTGGAATCGTGATCAACCGTAACGTCTTCTGTGTTATCTCCGGTTTCTAAATTAGTTGTTGTTTTTGTTGTAACTTGAACCGGATTAATAAAACCGACTTGGCTATCGGTTTGAGGTGTTTGAACCGTTAACCGTTGTTCAATTTGACGAACCGGACCGACCGGTTTAGTCGCGGTGTGAGTGTCGGTGGTGGCTAAGGAGACAAGCTTTGCAACGAGGAAGGAAAGAAGAAGTGCCAGCGATGCAGTGAAAAAAAAATCAGTTACGGTTACAAGCTCCATTATAGAAGAACTTTATTTATTTGTTTTTTTCTTTTCCTTTTTTGGTTTGTGAAAATTTTGAAATGGAATTTGAGTGAAGGATTTGTTAGATCGGGATTAAGATGTGGTTTGTTTGTTTTGTAGAGGGAAGTAAAAGGGGAAAGAATTTAGGATGGAAATGATTAGAAGGAAGGAACTTGAAGAAAAATATGAGAAAAAAAGAGGAAAGGGATAATCTTTCTGCGCAACAGAGCAAAGCATATTCTATGGGGTTTTGAGCTTTATGCTCTCAATAGTTTATGCGCATTTATTTTTTTATTATTTATTGTTGAGGTTATGCTCCCTCATGGAGTCCAACAAAAAAATATATAATTATTTTTTTATATATGGTTAATGTCAAAATAATTATTTTCTCTCTCTTCATATTCATATGTTTTTTTACAACAAGAGTAAAAATTTAGTTTTTTGTTCAACTCATCCTAAGTTGATTAAATTTGTTTTATCTATATGTCGATCAATGTTATTAATTTTAATGGTAGTTATGAATTTATGATAAAATTTAATTTTAATGGTAGTTAATAATTTGATGATTTTAATTAGTTTTATACATAAAATTTAACTATTAAATTTAATTAATATTTTCACGCGTATATAGTCTTAATAAAAATGATAAATTCTATTATAATTAACTAATATAATTGTGAAGTTTTAAATTCTAAAATAAAATATTTAACTTAACAATATTGACATTTGATAATTGAGTTATTTAAAACGTTTACACTTATATTCAATTTAATATTTTTAATTATTAATTTAAATCTCATAAAAAATATATT
>JBBPBO010000001.1:77726534-77745049 GCA_037974295.1 Cicer cuneatum | reverse complement strand
AATATAATGATTGAAGAAAGTATAAAAAATTAACTCAATCTGTAAAATAAAAAATAATTTTTAAAATTTATAAAATAACAATTTAACTTATAAATTTAATTTATCGATCAATTTTATCTTTTTTTTATTATAGTAGTATCATAATTTTAAATGTTTTATGAATGTCTTGTTAAAAAAATGATTGTCTTGGTGTAACAAGAAATTATTGAAGCTAATATATATAAGGTTTTTGACTTGTTTTGAATCTTTTGATAGATCTTACCGAAGATATATATTTTGATAATTTTTTTGACAAGAGATGTTTCGATAACTTTCTGACAAAAGATATTTTAATAATGTTTCAATAACTTGTTAAGACAAAAATATTTCAATAATATTTTTTATTTTAAATAATTAATTTGTTATTGTATAAATTCAAGAGATTAAATTATTGACAATTATTATATGAAAAAACAGTTGTTGGATATCATTTACTTTATATACAAAAATTTATTATTAGTGTAAAATAACTTGATATTAATAATAAATTACAATTTATCAACATAGTTATAGAAATATTTAGTCAAAAGAGAAACATGTTATAGAAATATAAATCTATTTTTCTGGTTGGGATAACGTAATGGGGGTAGGAAAGGGTGGTGCGGGTCCCATTGTAAAGAGACACGGGTGAAAGAGGCACCTACGTGTCGTAACCAAAAAGCGTAAAAAGGGACCACGTCAACCATGCTGACTCACCCACCTCTATCTTCTTCCTTCCATAATTGTAAAAACACTATCGTTCATACTCTTATCTTATAGAGGGTGGTTAGATATCGGTGAATTAGGTACTTTTAAATTAAACAAATATAAGAAACATTTGGCAGTATAATTATCAAAATGAAAAACCTGTATTATGAAGAATAAAAAAACGTGGAAGTCTAAAGCAGTCACGTGTTTTTTAAAATTATTTTTATACTTCATTTTTTAAATTGTTTATAGAGTAAATATATATAGAAGAATCAAATTAAATTATACTAATTTAATGTTACATGAATGTTATATTGTCTAATAAAATTTTAATAGATATAAATTTTACAAAATTCATAATTAGTTTGAAAATTTATATAATGTAAATCATATTATTTATGTAAATTTTTCAAAAATATAAAATTATTTAATATATCATTAAAATACATAGAAGTGGTTTTAAAAATTAGACAGAGAAGAATATCATTATTCAATTATTCCTTCTAATAAAATTAATAATTAATAATTAATTTTTTGTATTTAAAAAATATATTATTAAAATACATCAAAATTAACTTTTTATGTGATTTTTATTAAATGTTGTTAATTTTGACGAATCAAATAATTTTATATTTATACAGAATATTACATGAATGATTTATATGTTATAAACTTTGAATTTAATTGAGAATTTTGTAAAATTTGTATTCGTCAAAATATTATTAAAGAGTGCTGTAACATTGATGTAACATTAAATCAGATTAATTTGAATTATTCTTGTATATATACGTGGTTAAAATTATAATTGTTAGATTCATTTAAATTTATGAAATAATGATTTAATCCTTTAAATTGAAAAATGCCAATCAAATCTGTTATTTTATTTTTTTCCAATTTTTATACCACAATTTTAAAGGTTCAATAATTGTTTTAATGCATCAAAAAACTATTAAAGTCATTTTTTATATATTTTATTAAGTTTGAAGGATATTTACAAAAGAAATATTTTAATAAAGGAATTAAATTTATTGATATTATTTAGATTTAATTATAATTTTGATCTTTTCTTTTAATTTTATATCATATGTCATGTTATTTAAAATATACTAAATCACTATTTTTAATTTAAAATTTAAAGAAATGGACAAAAACTATGAGATTTTATAATAAAAAGACAAATTATATGAATTTATAAAAATAGAGATACTAAAATTATAATTAAATATATTATTTAATATAAAGACTAATTTATTATTTCATAAGATTAAATTAACTGAAATTTACTATTTTAATTGATTGAAATATCTATTTATGTCTTGTCTACTGATTAAATGTACTCAGACATATACTTAAAAGTATTTGAATAATATGATACGAGTAGAATACAAACTTGAAACATGAACCAATAAAACAAATATATATTTTTATTAAGTACCGTAAAACAATTTGAAGGATATGTTTTGAACAATTGTTCATTCACTCCTCAATTTTGCTCACGAAATATTAAATATACTGTTAAAAGTTAGTTTCCAATGATGTATTTCAGTTCATTTTACATTCTTGGAAGTGGTAATCACCTTAAAAGCCTAGGGAGAAGGATGATAATTTGCCTATTTTTGTTGTCCATATTTTCCTACCTGGCTCAAGAGTCGTAAAAAACCTAACTGAAGTAAACGGGCCTTATCATGTTTTATTCATCATTGCTATTTCACTTTCCGTCCTTGTTGATTTTAAAGCCTTGGAAACTGCTTCCTTTCCCCACCCCACATTTTACTACCCACATTCCAACAACCCTTTATACCACATGTACTAAGTACAAATATAGAAATTTAAACTTACGCGCACTGGTAATGTTAATAAGCTAACTTATTAAATTAGCTTATAAATTTATTAGATTAAATGAGATATGTTTGGTAAACAAGTTTTTTTTTTCAAAGCTAATAACTTATTCTAATATGTTATTTCAAGTAGAGTTTGAGTTTATAGTATTTTACAATTTCTTTCATTTATAACCTCATTAATTTATTTTTATTATTTTTTATATATAAAATATAATTGTTCCACTAACTTATTATTCACCAACTCTCTTTAGTATCTTCTTCTAAGTGCTATTACTTCTGTATTTTTGTTCAAAGTGGTACCATTACTTCTACATAACACATTCATTATTTCAATCATTGTCAAAAAAATTCATAGCAAAAAATTTAACTTCATGTGTGTCAAAAATCTCTGTCACATAACACAAAATTGACAAAGACATACATGAATAGAGCTGAACTCAATTTTTTTTAATTTCTGGTCAAAATAACTCATAAAATCTTTCATCTTATTCATCTGACAAGAAATTCATAAATTTAAATTTACTTTTTATGTCAAATTGTAAAATGTAAAGTGAATTGCTTTTTACGATTACTATTTATATACGCGGGGTTTCTTAAACTTTTAAAGAACTTTTCAAATTTATGTTTATATTGTAATAAAAAAAAGTAACTGATATACCAAAAAAATAAATGAAATTCATGGTTTTTTCTATTTTATTTAAGAGCTTTGTTACATTTTTTAGATTTTCTACCACAAAAAGTCATAAATGAGAGAAGTATAGTAAAATAAAGAAATGAGTAAACATGAGAGACGTATCAGGTGAATTGACCAATCACATTAGGAGCAGCAGAAATCGGGGAGAAAGGTGGAAGCTATAAGATAACATCAATTAACTAATGACATGGAGAAGAAGAAAACATAAGAAATAAAATGTAACGACACGGAGAAGAAAAAATCATAAGAAATAAAGTGTAACGATGTTGAGAAGAAAAAAACATAAGAAATAAGGTGTAATGACGTGTAGAAGAAGAAAATATAAGAAATAAAGTGAAGTAGGAAAATATATTAAGTACAAAAAAAATAGATCGACTAAAACAATATGCAGAAGATTGGATAAAAATGTCACATTTTTTGTTATTTTAAATTAAATAATCATGTCCTTTTATATCATTTTATATTGTTAAAAGTTAAATTTACCAAATACTTTAATTTCAATTACTTAGCCTTTTAGCTATAAGTCATTAGTTATCAGCTAGATTTTCAGCTATCAGTCAGCTTTTCAGCTAGCTTATAGCTTAATTTTACCAAACGAAGCTTTAATTTATTTTATGAAAATATTTTTTATTTATTAATAAAGAGGTTTTTAAAAGGCATACTAATAAGCATTTCTATAAACAATAAAAATATCAAAAAATCGTTTTCAATATTTCTAAAAATATATATTTATTAACTAATATTTTATCTTTTTTTCATAACAATATTTCCTTTAAAAGTTTCTCATTAAAGTAAAAGAAATATACATTTAAAAAAAAATCCAATATTTTTATATGAAGAATGATATTTTAGATACCAACATCTACATACACTACCATTAAAGGTTTTTGAAAAAGAAATAATTGAACTTACTTTTCATAATTTCGAATACATGTGAATTTAGATACATATACTTAAAAAAAAACACTTATATGAAAATGAGTACAAAACTACCTTATGCAATCCCTGTTTATTGTTATTCGCATGAAGGATATCTTTTCTATAGGATACAATCTCTTCCCAAATCTTTCTTTCGATAAGAATTTCTTCTATAAAAATCTTAAAACATCTCCCGACACTTTGTTAATATTTTTTGTGGGCCAATATTATCTTACTAAGATGAAAGATTAACAGACTCTTGTAATGTAAGAACAAATAGAATAAATTATAACCATATAAATTTGAACTCTAAAATTTAATTATTCTATAATAATTTATTGTCCAATAAGAATTCTATTTTAGAATGGGCCTAGGCCCAAACCCCTCACCCCAAGAGACCACTAGGCCTAACAGCCCAGGTTAGCCGCAACAACTCCTTTTTACCTATAGGAACGACCAAATCTGCGTTTAATGACAAGTACAAGAACCGCACCAAGATTTGCTTAGTCAATTCGACGCAAATTTAACCTAATTCTTCTTATAAAAGGAATGCAATTAAAGTCGAAATGTACGCAATTCATTATAATTACTCAAAAACTGATTTAAGCATCAAAGTGTTAATATGCATGTACATCACTCTATTTGAGAAACAAATACTATCGTCCACACAGTCCTATTACTTCGTTCGTAGTTTCAAATTCTTTTTTTTTCTTTAATTTTTTAGATTTTATTTTTATTTGTTTTCGTGTGACCCAATTTTTAAGATAGGAGCTAAATATTAATTTCTTGAATTATTAAAATGTTAAAGATTCATTTCATACACACTAACCGACAATTTAACTATTGACTACATGATTAGAAGATATAGTTTTGTTATTAAATGAGCTAAACTAGCATATTTGGTATGTTTGAATGTGTTGACTTGTTTAACTTTGGATCCCATATATGTGTGTATTTTTCAATGAGGTGTATGCGAAGTCATTTAAGGCTTGATTATTATTTTTATAAAAAAAATTTGGGTTTAAGTGCGAGTGATTAATTCTGACATTTATGAATAAGCTAAATGTTAAATATATAAGAGAAGTGATCTATATACTTATAGTCTTAAGTTTTTGGATGAAGATGTAGCGTCAAAATCTCTTAAAGATATTGGATGTTTAGTCCATTGTTGCTCTCGGCGCTATATGGACTCCCTAACAAGTGATATCAGAGCTTTGATTCGACTTGGTGGGGGAGTGGATCATGAGTTGAATCCTTGTATTGAAAGTTTTTCAGACATTGTAGTCAAGAGGTGGGTTCCATTGATAATAATGGTGATTCAAGTATATAATGTGGGAGACTTATACTTGAGGGGGAAATTGTTGGATTGAAGTGTAAGTGGTTAAGTTCGATATCGACTATGAATAAGCTAAATGTTGGATACATAAAATAGGTAACTTATATACTCATTGTCTTAAGGTTTTATGTGGAAATGTAATGTCAAAGTCTCTTAGAAGTCTTGAACGTTTAGCTTATTGTTCTCCACCAACAAATTATATTTCATTAATAATAAAACAAAGCATGATTACAAAGATAAGAAAACCAAATCAATTAAACTCAACCAAGGTCTACCTCCTATAATATAACCATAAGTAGTTTGACACAAATTGTCAAAGACAAAAAAGCAATAGCTTTCAATTGATAATCCACAATCTTTATATCTATCCTTTTATAGAATTTTTTTTCTTTCAAATTTTAAATTTAAATCATTTATACAAGGTTTAGGATTTGTCTAAACTAACCATAAGTCGAAAATGTTTTAGAAGTGTGAAAAGGATACTAATGCTACCTTTGACTTTGAAAACACCACAACAAGACGCGAAAATAAACGTCATACTATGATGACTAACAACTCAATGTTGCGCTTAAAAGCAATCATTGATAAACACATGAAAAAAAACTAAATATATGTAAAAGTTGATGGGTGATTTCAAACCAAACAATTATCTTAAATCTCTCATCTGATTGATGTAGAAAAAGTGAGTAGACTATAATTTTAAAAGTGATGGTTAAGTTTCTACAAGTTAAGTTATAGAAGAGTAACGTTTATCTACTCAACTATAAATATTGAATATTATACACGTGGAGTCCAACAAATTATTATCTACTTTTAAATGTGACATTGGCACCATCATGTGTCAATTCATGTAGTTGCCATATAATAATGCTTCCACTTGGAAAAAATTTTTGGACAAAACATCCACTTGGCAATTAGTAATAACTGTTATACACTAAAATATTAAGTGTCTCACATTTGAAATAAGCTTTTCAAGTTCACTCCTTCATTCAACTGGGTAAAAACTTGTGCTATTCACATTAAAAAAATATACAATAAATCTTTTAAAATATTTACTTTTGTTTTAGTAATGAATAAATATATTGATTAGGATAGTTCATTGTCTATGATATCTGGATATCCAAAATTAAGGAAGTATATGTATGTTTTATTAATTGTATTGTATATTTTCTATAAGTTTTTTTGGTTTTGTTTTTATCTATAACTTTCTATAAGTTCTACCCATTTGAAATTTGATTGTATGCAATCAATTTATACATTGATTGATTGAACTAGTTGATTATTTGAGTGTACTAAGTCAAATGTCACCGTAAGAAAATGACTAGAAGCAGCAATATTTGTTTTTTAAGGAGTGACAACATATATTGTGAAAGTATAAAAATTATTTTAGATATTTATTTTTACTCCCTCTTTACTTTTATATTTTATCTATTTTCTTTAATTTTCTCTAAACAAATGTTTTTTAAAATAAAGATAAGCTTTTGATTTAAAAAATACATATTTTTTTGTCTTTAAAATGAATTTCTCTAGTGCTATTGAATTATGACTTTTCCTCACCTGTAAATAAATATATAAAACTATTGGTAAGAGGTGTTTATGAGGTTGGATTTGATTGATTTTGGCTAAATATGATATTCGAACCATTTTATTTTATTTGGGTTGAGTTGAGTTCTCAACATGTTATTTTTATGTTAAACTTGATTAAACTAACTTGATTAAAAACGCGTTGACTAAGTTGGCTTTAATGACCAAATTCGTTGATTTATCTATATCCATGAACACATTTATCCTTAGTCTTAGCTATTCCAAAACCCCGTGAGATCAAAATAAAAATGGGTTTGTAAAGAGTGATTATGTATGGGCTTATAATAGTTTCTCCAAATATCCAAAACTTGTTTCTGGGTCTTTCCTAGTTCACTTGTGATGTTAGTAAAAAGTGATTGTTGTATTCTAGAGAGTATTAGCTAAGAGACGAACTGTATTGACTAACATAAATGTGGTAACGAAATACTCTTAAGTCCAATGCTTTTGCACGCTTTGTATCAAAAATCAATAAGTTCAGGTGTTCTTCATTTTTATTTTATTCTCAATAATATTATTTGTGACAATTATATGTCTAATATTTCCAACAATTATAAAGGTATTTCCTCGACATAGAATTATTATATAATTGACATGCAATTTAATCATTAATCATATTACGTTTGGGTTTGGATTTGACTAACTTATAGTTAATATGAGTAGAGAGTTACATACTATTCCACAAACTGAAATGTTTACTTAGAGTTAATTAGTATTCAACAAAATTGCTCTAACGGTATACTGTCTTTACGTTAAGTCATTCCTACTAATAGTATCCTCAAAGTCTTTTCGATTAACAATCTTCAATATTATTTCAACACAATACTCTAACATACACGTAAGATATAACAAATCATCATCGTCAATATCACTGCTAGACACCACACAAGCCATATCTAATCATGCATATCATGACAGATTAACATCATCTTCTTCAGTATTAACAAGCAAGACCTGCAGTTAATTTCATTTTTATTATTTTATCACTCATTCATCACAACTCTAAGGATAAGTAATTATGCTTATTTACCTAATCTATAATTGTAACTTTCCAAATCGATTATTAGCTCCCTAATTCAATTACTATTATTATTTGATCGATTATTATTTAACTTAAGAAATTTTATAACTTCTGGTTAACTCCTGATCGATTAATTAGCCTATTTAATCAATTATCTATTTTTTAATTATAATCATAATTGATTAATCTAGTCACCTAATTGATTATTATTTTCCCAATCGATTATCACCTTATCTTAAACGATTAACATTGGGTTTTTTTTTGTAATTTTTAACATTGCCTAATCAATTAGTGTACATACCTTGATCGATTAACAATTACGAAAAAAAGGAAAAACAGTTAGCAGAACACACATCAGAATCATGTTAAAGGATTTATCAATATCAACAAAATGTCAATTACACCAATTAATTATATAATTAACATTTATCAAATAACTAAACACATAATTTAACAATATCATCAAATAATAAAATAAAACATATCTATCATTCGACACATCATCAAACATGGTATCAATTTCACAATAAGCCTAAATCCCCACAATAACATCTAATAAGACAATCTTATTCAAATTAACTATTTTATTAGAGAATCAAACTCACTTAATACTTTAATTAAAGTAAACGTGAATCAAACGAATTATTAAAAAAAATGTGTTCCCTTAAGGTTTGGAAAAATCTATAGTCAAGAAAATAACGAAACTTTAGAGAAAGCGTCGTAATTTTAAAGAAATAGTGAAATAGATTGGTAATAACAAATTTATTGAAAAATTTGGATTTTTTTATTAATATATCTTTTTTTCTCCCCAAATGTCCTAGTATGAAAACTATTTTTCGGACTGCTCTACTTTTTGAGCCCAATAGATCATCGCAGGCCTACGGTGCGACGACTTGAAGGATTTTTTTTTGAGCCAGTTTTCGCACTCCCAGGGTGCGATGATGTGAAGACTTTATTTTTTTTCTTCATTTATTTAATACTTAAAATATTTAATATATAATTATAATAAATTATAAATATTTAAAATAATTAATAAATCAAATAAAATGATTATTAAATTAAATTAAATAAAATACTTTAATAAATAATAATAATTATATTATAATAATAATAATAATAAAAAATTTAATATTAACAATAATTACAGATTAAATAATAATAATAATAATAATTAAAAGAAGAAAATTGTAATAATAATAAACATAATACAAAAATAATAATAATAAAAAAAAGAAAATTGTAATAATAATAAACATAATAAAAAAATAAAATTATAAACATAATAATAATAAACATAATAACAATAATAATAATAATAATAATAATAAAAGAAAATTATATTAATAACATTAAAAAAATACATTTAATTTTAAAGAAAAAAAATACATCAAATTGAAAGAAAAAACTACATCAATTTGAAGTTTTACATTGAAAAAATCTTATATGTTGAATAGTTTTGATCACTATATAAATATTTTAAAAGTTTTGTTGAAGTTCCACATTAGACAGAAAACATATGTAGATTTGTTTCTATCACTATATAAAAAGTGTCAATTTATTGTGAAAAACACACCAAAATTATATGCATTTCTCAACTTTCTCTTTTCTCCCTCTTATATTCTGCTCGAATTTTTCGAAGTACTTCTCCCCTCTCTTTATGTCCCTTCGATTTTTAGTCGTTATAATACCACTTCCTTTAGAGCGGTTTTTATGCCGTAGTCTCTTCGATTTTTGAGTTGTCATAATACCACTGTTCTTTTAGAGCGGTTTTTATACTGTAGTCCCTTCGATTTTTGAGTGGTCATAATACTACTATCTTTATAGAGCGGTTGTTATGCCGATTTGAGAGTGACTTTAACCGCCATATTGAGAGTGACTTTAATCGCCATATTGAGGGTGTAATTCTAGAATGGTTTTCTATAGTGCAGTGGAATTTCGATACAGTAAATCTGAGTTGTTTTATCATGGAGACGTCGTGATTGATAGTGTGTCTTATACAATTTTGGCAGTGCTGTGAAACGTCTTAAAAAGAGCGATATAGTCCGCGACTCAACTCAGTAATATCTTCGGTGACATAAATTTATTTTCAAACAGTTTTCGAAATTCCAAAAACAACAGACATTAATGTAAAATTCAAATCTCCATCCATAAAGATTGGAAAAATAGTTTTATTTATAATTTGACTTAATTTAATCCGTTAGATTAATTACTTAATCAATTAGCAACATAAAAATTTTCTTATACTTGATTAAATTAGCACAAATAACATATCAGTCCTAAAAATCAACGTACAAAAATTTGTAATTTTTTTTTGCATTTTCAAAAGGAGAGCACATTTGCAAAAATAATGTTCTAAAATAAGTTTTATTTTAAGTTTTGAATCAAATATTACTCCTCCTAATTACAATGGTTGTCACATTTGAAAAAAATTATAAAATGAATATTATCTTTAGTTTTTAATAGTATAATTTTAACTACTTTTTTTTAATTGTGTCATCTTAAACGTGTTTTAAATGAAAAATTGTTTTTAATAACTTATAAAAAAAATTATTTTTTAATTATTTTTTAGTACAACAGATAAATACAAAGTAATTTATCATGTTTTTCTTTAAAATCTCTAAAAATACTAATATTCATAATTTTTAATGGATACCGATGAAATATTGATGAAAAGGTTAGGGTGTTTGATATATGCTAATTTCTAAAAAAAATCAAATACCGTTTATTTAATTTAAATATTTTTAATTTTCAATAATCAAATTTATTAATTACGAATGATGATTTAAGAATAATTATGTGTGTTCTCAATATGCACAATTGCAATTTGATCTATTTTTGTATATTCTATTATAAATTTATAAGAGAAGTGTTGACAAGACACATATTTTTTTTCTTTTAAAATTCATATGGAGTATTTTCAAGCACGTAGTTGCACTCCTCAATGATACTATAAATGTGGTAAGTACAAATATTAAAGAGTATAGCATGGGAGTTTCGTTGTCATTCATTGTTGTGCATGTATATAAAAATGAAGTACTAGTAATTACTTCTGTTTTGAGCTGCAGATTGAACAGTGGAGGAATGAAGAGACTACTGATCAAGTCTTTAATGCATTAATTGTAGTGGAATGCGACCCCCAAAGCACTTTATACACTGACAAAAAAAACCAACTAAACAAAAAAAAGTTGGTAAATAAATAAATCAATTAAATAAACCAAAATCACATAGCCATAATTAGTGCCTTTTGTTTGGGGAAGCTAATCACTTATATCTTCCCTTGTTTTTAGGTAGAACACTATGATTTCTCAAAATGTGTAGTGACTAAAAAAACCTTCTTGCTTCCTTGTTTAGAAAAAAAGGGTCATATAAATATTCCAACTTGTTGTGTGGTTTTTTACTCCATTTTGAGGATATTGTTGTCCACTTTGTGGTTTTGTCACCATGAAGGTTTCTGGTTTTTGTGCTTTGTTCTTGGTGATTGTCGCTGCTCTTTCTTTTTTTAACTTAAGTACTACAAGTCCCTCTTGGATTCCAGGTAAATCTTCCATCTCTTAGTATTTTTTTCTTCTTATTCATTTTTAGATTTTTTTTTTTGCAATTATGGAAATTTTGTCAAATGTGTTGTTTTATTATTATATAAGAACAAGTTTTATTGGTTGAAAAATAGCATTTGATGTTTTGAATATTGTTTTGCCTTTGATAACTTTTTTTCTCAATGTTATCTTTGACTTTGAGAAAAGTAGGGTGCATGCATTAGTTATTTGGTGATGAAAGTTTCCAATTCTAAATCTCTTAGAGATTTTCTTTTAATTCTTTTTGCTAAAAGATGATTTTTTTTTGTGTTGATTAAACGTTCATGGCTTTATGTCGTGGTTTTAAATTGTCGTTTTGCATGTTGCTCCTCATTAACCTTAATACTAATGAAATTTTATGATCTAAAAACTTTTTTAGAGAATTCATAAACCTTGATGTTATGGCTGCCATTAAGCCTTGATATGCATGCCAAGATTTTGAAAAAGTTTTCTACAACTACAATATTGACAACAATGTCAAGGTTCTTTTTATTGTGACTATAGTTGCAACTCTATCAACAATAATTGATTGCAATTTTTTGCAATAGTTGCAAATTGCAATTGCTCTTTAAAACTTTGGTCCTTTCACCTCATACATGTATTTGATATTTTATAAATAATGAAATATAAGTAAAAATGATAATTAATGTAATTGGTTAATAATTTAGTTCAATGTATTATCTTTTTAATTATCATTTTTATTTATATTTCATTACGAATTAAGTAATTATAATTTTCCGCAAAACTTAGAGTTTTTGAAATCATAAAAGTATTCTATAAGTTGATGATTAGTTCCTCTTAGCTTCTAACACATTTCATAATGTGTAGTGTAATTCAATGATTCAATCTATATATTGCATGAATTAATTAAATTGCATGCTTAATTGCCTTGCCACTTTGTACCATTTTTCTTCATATTCTTGTAGATCCATCGAGATATAAGATTTTAGTATATCACATGCTCTATTGTTCATAATCTTAATTATGCGAATTTGTATTTTCACCTCAGATTTGATTGGTACCAAATGTGGTGATAAAACAACACCAATTGCAACAAGCAGGAAATTGAAGGTATGCATGTTTTTCAAGACAATCAAATATCACATCAAAATCACGTTGAACTATCATAATTTTGTAAAACTACAAACTGTATCTTTTATAAAATCACGGTAGTTCAATGTGATGTCATCTAATTCACTATGATACTAAATGTATACCTAATTTTATTACAAGGTGGCCAAAACAACCTTTTGAAGTTGAATTGTGTCTTTTGTAAGTGTTCCTTTCCTTGAATTTTCAGGAAAATGTTGGCATTAGTAGCTACCAAAGGGGTGATATAAGTGATCACGCGATTCTTGAAGATTATAATCCAATTGATCCATCACCAGGTGCAGCAAAGAATGTTAAAGCAGGACCTATTGAACATGGAACTCCTCTTATGCCATTCATTCCAAAGCCTCCACCTCCTAGTCCCTTTAATTCTGGTCCTGGAGATTATAATTAATTAATTAATTAATTAGTTACTTGTTCTAAACTTAATATTAGATACTAGTACAATATTATGCTCTAGTGTGTAATGCTAAGAATGTAGTACAAGTCTTATGAACATTATTTAACACTTTAATCTTTATTATCTATTGTTAAGTCAAAAAGAGTCTTCAAAAGAGTATATTGAGTGGCATATCCCATGCTCAAATTGAAGACCATGTGGTGTTTATTAGTTAGTTTGCACAGGTTGTTTGTTGTACACTATTAATGTTATTCTGTTTTATTTGCTATGTAATCCTTGTTTTCTCATGTACTCTTGTTTTGTGAAAAGTAATAGTACCACTAATTATTTGTATTTTGGCATCCTACTATTATGCTCGTTAATTTTATTTTTTTATAAGTTTTTTATGCAACTTTGGATATGATTATGTTTCCTTTTTCTTTTGATTCTTCTTTTTTTTTTTTTATATATATAAGGCATGAATTTAAGTTTTTGTTAACATCAACCCCTCCAATGTTCTCTTATACAGAAGTGAAAATTTTTTTTATTACCAAAAAATTGCATACACTCATTTATTACACTTTTATAGTTTCGATATGTAACAAATGTTTACCGATGAATTTATTTAATTTGTTATTACCAATGTTTCTTACTTTGTTTTAAGACATCTTCAATTAATCATGTTTCTTACTTTACACATGTTGTTGATATTGAAGCGTGAATGGTTATTTTCATACGGACTAAAAAGAGATTTAATTAAATGAATGATATATAAAAAAAATTACTCATACTTCACGTGTAAATATACATTAAATAAAAAATACATTTGTCTAAGTTTTCTACCATAAAGAATCAAATATCGATTAAGAATAGAGAGGGAGTAATATATTCTCAAATTGGTGTTGAATCAAGATTGTAGGTCAGGTGATAATCACATTGAATAAAGAATAGTTACATAAATAAGTTAAATGAGGTTTTTTTTTACCCAATGACTTGAACGAGTTAGAGACCACTTTTTATTTATTGAATAGACACCACATTATTACTCATTTGTATAGTGTCAATATTCATTTTTCTTGTTCAACGAAAACATTTAATATTACCAAGAATCTCAACTTCAAATGTTCATATCCATTCATTTGGAATTGCTACTCCTCCGGGATAAACTTTTTCATCAACATGCACTTGGCTCACAATGTCAATCACACATGTTGTCTCACCATCACATTGTAAGGAAATTTTTTATGCAAGGATCTAGACACCTTCAATCAAATCATCGGATATGATGTCCAAGTTGGGTCATGAGAGAAATTTGCAGAACTATGACAATAAATTAAGAGTAAATAGATGAGTGGATCAAACGTCACATCTTTATAAAAATTTTAGGACATTGAGTATGTAAGTTATTCCATAAAATTGACTTAAAGGGTGAAAACTATCCACCATTTATAAATATTTCGTGAGACTTTATCTTTTAACACTTGTATTATGTTTAAGGTCCATTTATTAATTCACGTATTTCTTATTTTTCCATTGGAGATGATTGCTTCTATTTTATTTTTTTGCTGATGATTACTTATGAGTAATTTTTTTTAACAAATTACCTCTCTAAATCGTTTTTTTTCCCATATTATCTGAATAAGTAACTTTTATATAAATTTAGTTTTTCTTTCATGTTTTTGTCTACGATTTCGTTGAATAAGTGCGACATTGTTTTCACATCGTTGTTCGATTTTGCGTCTTGTTGCGATATTTGTTTAATTTAGATTGATAGATTAACTTAAATTAATTACATATTTAATCAATAACTTGATATCGTCAACATTACCGATTCAGATACATGAGTATTTCAAAATTTTATCATTTAAAATTATTAATCTAGTTGTGATATATTCTACTAATTTAAATAAATGACCGATTTTAATATAAAATATATATATTAATTCATGGAACATGAGACTCTTCCTCACGTTTACTAGATGAATAATTGAAATATGTTGTTTTCTTATTGAAATTGATTTGTTGGATGATGTCACAAAAAAACAATTAATTTTTGAAGCATTCTTTTAAACCAACGAATCTGGTGTAGCTAACCAGATTTTCCCATCAGTAACAACGACCTTATCAACCGGGCATATCTACTACCTATGGTTGCCTCATATTATATTATTCTGTTTTCTGCTAAAAACAATAGGAAAAGTCAAATTTTCAAAGACAAATTCAAATGAAAAATTAGCATTACAACACAAGGTGACATTTAACTTTCAACTAATCTTGACAGTGCAAAACACATATTGGTAACCTTATGAGTGTTTTAACATCATTTGCTTTATTAGAGTACGGAACACGTTAATACGTTTTCAAAACTTTGTTTAAATTGAATGAGTAATCACATCCATTTTGGGTTTTGTAGAAGCTACAAATCATCGTATGATACACGAAAAATCAATAAAATTTATTTTTTCCTCAAACAAACAAAGTAATATAGTACACACTTCCGACAAATAAAGTTTATTCTTAAAAGAATAGTCTCATATTAAACTACACTTAATTTGTTGAGGCTCTTGTTGTTTAAGATAAAATTATCGATAATATTGAGATCACCTAGTTGAGGTTATAAAAAGTATTAATCGAGTTGAGATTATCGTTGTTTTTGGAAAGAAAAAAAAAGTTTTATTATTATAGTTTTGTGTAAAAATTTAATAAATATTTAATTTATAATACTTGTTCCAAAAATTAAAATGTGTGAATATACACGTTAAATTATATTATTGGAAATATGTAGTACTAATATTTCTATTACAAATTAAGAGGATCCCAACTCAATATTATTCACATGTAATCCTTTTATTATAAACAAAAATATTTAACTATATAGTAGAGTACTTAACAATTATTTTTTTAATTTAATAAAAAATAATTGAATATGATAAATATCAGGTGTTTTTTTACGTCAAATGTGTAGTTGAAATTGTTTTATTTTTTTTTATTTTGATGTTAGATTTTTTTATTTTGATATTAGATTTATTTTGTTGTTCATCTTATCGTTCCTCCTACATGGTTACTTAAAGTAAGATGAGTTAAATTTGCTAATATTTGAGACAGTCCAATATGATTTTTTTTCCTTTTATTCAATATCAAATAAAAAAAGAGTATGTAATTTTATTTCATTCACTTCGTTTCATTTGCACCACATGAATTCTGGATACCTTAAGCAGGGTGTTCGCAGTGTAATTTGGATTGATTTTGAAGCAAAATTTACCAAAGATAAAATTACCTCGGTTCAATTCGGTTTTGATGACAAATTTTAAAAAAAATCTAAATTGATTTGATCTAATTTCAAACAGTTAAATTTGTAACGGTTTTTGGATATTCAATTTCAATTTTTTTTTAAAAAAATATTAATATTAATAGGATTATGCTAACTAGTATTCTTAGGACACTTGTTAAACAACCAAAAAAGAAAATAAAACACAAGTTTTGAGTAAAAAAAATTACTTTTTACAATTTTAAAGAATGAATTACACAACTTTCATGATAAAATAGTAAGTTTTATCCAAAATATAACATATGATATACTTAAATTTAATATTACAGAATAACAATGATCGATTATATTTGAAATACATGAAATAACTACAAAATAGAATAAATTAAACTAATAAGTATTATTAGGAAAAAAAATAAAAACCAAAAAATTAAATAATATATACATGCAATATATATCATCCTAATAAAAAATAAATAAGGATTAAAATTTATGATCGCAGTTTGTTTCAGTTTTAAAAAATAAATCTGAAATTCGATATGTTTTGTGCAATTTTTAATTTTTTTTATGTTTAAATGTCAACATCTCTGACTTTAAGAGTACCAATTGTCCCAAATTATAAGGGGAAAAAATTCATTTCTTGTCATAAATTATAAGAAAAAATACAAATTTTAATTCTATTTAATTTTTTTGTTCCAAGTATACTCTTATAATATTTATTGAGTTTATCTTTTCTGCAAGGGAATTTTTTAATTCTCGAACAAAAAGTGAGTGTTAAAAATGCATAATTATTTTCAAGTGATTCTATTTATTTCTTTTTGTTTTCAAAGATGGAAAATTATTTTCAACAAGCTAAGAAATGACGAACAATTTTGAAAACACAATAATTTTTTAGATAAATTTTTGAATATATAATAAAATCAATTCATTTTCTTAATAATAAGTGTGAATTTTTTTTTAATAACTTGTAAGGGGAAGTATTTATTTAAGGCCAATGAAGAGTTACTTGTAGGAACTAATAATGAATTAATGTTTGAAGTGTTTTTAAAGTGACGATGCTTTCGTATCATCTAATTAATAATGTAATTCAAGTACGGGTTCGGTTAGTGATTTTAACTAATCATAAAGTTAAATAATAACACACGCTTTAAAGTGGACCACTTAACCAACTCTTCCGCATATACTACTTTTTCTTTCTTTGTGATTTTGTACTTCCTTTACTTAAAATGTCCTCAAACTCTTTTCACCTCTTAGTCAAATCTGTTCATTTTCTCTTTTCTCTTTAATTAGCAATCTAGTCACATTGATTATGCTTTCAAGATGACAAAGTTTGTGAAAGTGGCAAAGTTAACTAATGCTTAATGGTTCAATAAAAATATTTACTTTAATCGGTGAGAAGAGTAGGAGAAAATTATATTAGTAACTAATGGAAAGTATATATGATTTTGTTATTTGATAATAATATCATACTTGACTGTGTTCAGAAATTTCATCTCCCCCTAATCCAATTTGTACGAACATACGACATTCGCTAGTCGTTAAAGTAATATGCCTAGCTAGCAGAATGTCTGATTATTACTAATAACAAAATCAAATAGGAAGAGGTTAATTATAAGCAATGTATTTCCCTGCCCATAGTAATTATCATCTTGCGTCAAATTGTAGCTTACCACCTTAATTAAATATAAAATTAATAAGGTTTAAATACACTTTTATCTTTTTTTTTTTTAATAAATTTTTAATCTGTTTATTTTTAAAATCGGGTTTTTAGTACATAACTAATTTTTGAGATTTTTATTGTCTCTACCATTTTTTATGATATATTACGATGACATAACATTTATATGATATTTGTGAGTTTCATAAAATATATTTTATGTTATTATTGTTGTAATTAATTTTATTTGTATATTAAAATATTGAAAATAAATTTATTTTATTTTTATATTAAAATATATAAAATTAAATTATTTTATTTAATTTTTTTAATAATTTAAAATATCTATTTAAAATGTTTAAATTGTTATTTATTTCATTTTTAATATTTATTTATAAATTGAAATATTAAA
>JBBPBO010000001.1:77555097-77726365 GCA_037974295.1 Cicer cuneatum | reverse complement strand
TAAAATTTATTTTTTATCCAAAAGTAATTTAAATTTTTAAAATATTTAGATAAAAATATTTAAAATTTTATTTATATTATTTTTAATAAGTTAATATATAAATAAAATTAATTATAACAATATTAATATGAAAAATATTTTATTCAACTCATAAATGACATCTAATTGTCATGTTATCAAATATAATAGGGACAAAAAAATCCTAATAATTAATTAATAGGGACTAAAAAAGCAGTTTTAGAAATGAAAGGATTAAAGTTTATTTTTAGTAAAATAAGAATATCAAAAATGTATTTATGCCAATAATAGAAAAACACAAATCTTAAATTAAAAATTATTTTATAATTAAACAAGAGTAATAGAAAAATAATAATAAATAATAATTATTTATCTATAAATTAATTATGATATTCTCATATGTATTAATATAAAAATATAGAAAGTAAATACAAAAATTGTAAAATATAATTGGAAGTGTTGTTGATAAAAATTTGAGAACTTCGTGATAAAAAATTAACAAAGTCTTCAAACTTTTATTAACAATACGTCATATTGTATTTTATAATATTTAGTATTTACTTTCTAAGTAAGGTTTAAAGAAAATTTTAAAATCAATTTTACTTTAAATGAAAGAGTTAAATTTTTAAATTAGGATAAGATAAAAAGTAATTTTACTAATATGAGAGATATTTTCTTTTAAAAAATAGTAAAATTTAGTCGAAGGCCTTTGCCTCATTGATTTGCGTCTTGGGCCATCCGGCCCATCCCTGACAAAAAGATTCCAAATTATGAGAATGAATAGTGATCTGGAAAAATACTGAGCATCCCTACTTACTTAATTAAAGTGCATAACAAAGACACTACAGGTAGGAGCATCCTCAAAAGTGATGCTTTTTGCTTAGCTTGCAAAATCATATCAAATAAGTCTTGTTCCTTCTTTATGTTGGATAAAGATCATTCAGCAGGTCTCATAACTGCAACTCAAATGTAATTTTTTTAGAGAAATTTAATATGTTAAGACGCAATTTTAAAGTTATAATATCCATTTTATCTATATATAATTTGTGTGAATCTCAACGCTAAATTATTTAGAAAAAAAATCATCTAGCAAAAATCGTCGAAAGTGTTAGTTAAAAAACGGTTGATTTGCATTTGCAATAAAACAGTGATACACCATCATTAGCAATCTCATTAGACAAATAACCACATTTTCGTATGCCACTTAAAGTCAAATTCGCCTTTCTTTTTCCATCTTAGCCGCATGTATGTGTTTTTGATGATTTGTTTTCCTTACTCTCCCACTCCCTCCATGGACAACATGATTGTTTTCTATTCTAGATAGATATCTTCATCTCTAATTATTTTCTACCCTGCACTCTCCATTTATCCTTGTCATCCCCAACTTATATGATAATATAATTATGTCTTTTTAATTATTTATAAAAACTTTAAAAAAATTTACCTCTCATTTTTTTACTCTATCTTTCGAACATTTAGAGAAATCACCGTAAATTCGAATCTTTCTAACTCTTTGAAACTAAAAAGTAAGTGATATTCGAATATTTCAAACTTTTGAGATGAAATTTTTTTCGAATTTTGAAACTTTCGAGCAATATGAAACTTTCGAAATATTAAATTTTTAGATTTTTCAAAACTTTCGTAAGTTTGAAAATTTCGAAACAAGTAAAATTTTCAAAGGTTTTAGAAATCAAATTTTTGAAATAAGGATTACATTTTGAAACTTTCAAAATTTTCATTTTTGTTGAAAGTTTCGAAATGTAATATAATTTTTTTAAAAGTAGTTAAATTTTTTATTTTAAATAGTATTTATAATATAAGTATTAATTAAAATTAGTATATTTTTTTAAATCAGGTATGAATAGAGTTGAGTGTGAATTTCCTGCTACAATACCTACTATAGATTCTACAGATAAATTCACAACTGATCAGGTAATCTTAATGATAATTGATTTTATAAGTTTTGGTTTTTAATGTATAGACATATATTGATGTTTTATTTAAAATATATTTTGTAGATATTTTCCTTTCGGTAAATTGTATTTGAATGAGCAAAATTTATTGGAAGGCAAAATAAAATAATAATTGTTACCATTCGATCTCATACAACTACCAAAAAGAGAAGAAGAAAGACAAATTAATTTTGCGAAGCGAAAGAGGTAGAAGATATAAATCAAAATCAACAGTAACTTGTTCTTACAAGAAAAATTGTCCATTCAAACTCAAATGTATATCGTTGAGTATCAATGAAGGATGAAAATTTAGTGTTTGTTGTGGAAGACACAATCACGACTTAGCGGATACTTTAGACGACCATTCATATTTAGGGAGTTTAAATGAAAAGGAGAGAAAATTTGTTAATGACATGACAAAGTATAAGCTTGCACCAAGATTCATTTTGAATGCTTTGAAAGAGAGAAATAAAGATAATCTTGCAATTTCTACTCAAATATATAAAGCAAGGAGTACTTATCAATAATCTTTGAGAGGTTCGTATACATAAGTGCGGCATCTCTTGAAATTAATACAAAATGAAAATTATGTGCATTGGACAAGAAGACATGAAGATTCAGATGTTTTGAGAGACATATTTTGGACACATTCTGATTATATAAAGTTGTTGAACATGTTTCATTTTGTTTTGATATTTGATAGCACATACAAAACAAATAGATATCGGCTACCATTGCTTGAAATTATCGGTGTAACATATACTGGTTTGACATTTTATGTTGCATTTGCTTACTGGGAACAAAAGCGACAAGATACCTTCATTTGAGTATTTGAAAAGGTAAGACAGTTGTTCGTATATGAGAATTTAATTTCTAAAGTTATTGTGATCGATAGAGATCTTGCCATGACGAGTGCTATTGGTGTTGTATTTCTTACTTCAATTAATTTGCTATGTCGTTTTCATATTTAAAAATGTTGGGCAAAATGCAAACAAAATTTTGGAAAAAGATAGACAAGATCAGATAATGGATTTAAGAAAAAAAATTATTTTCGACTAGTGTAGAGGAGTATGATCATCACTTGCAACACTTGGAGCTAGTGTGTGTCGATATTATAATTTTTGTTGATTATGTTAAAGATTCATGGTTCACACCTTACAAATAAAGATTTGTCCTGACTTGGACCAATAGAGTGATGCATTTAGGGAATACGTCTAAAAGGTACTTTAAAATTATGATTTGTTTTGTTTTAGAAATATGATTTAGTAATTTATGTGATTTGTTTAAACTTGTATTATTTAATTTATTTGTAGAGATGAGTCTGCTCATTGGAGATTGAAAAACATGCTTCAAACTAGTAATGGAGACTTCTGTAAAAGTTGGGATGCTGTGAATATGGTGTTGAAGAACCAAATGTGTAGCATCAAATCGCCTTTTCAGAAAATCATTATCGATGTTGAGCATGAGTATAATTCACCATTTTATCAAAGATTACATCACTTTGTATCAAGAAAATGTTTTAAAAAATTGATAAACAATTAAAGAGTGTAAAGATTGTAGGTACTGACAAAACACAATGTGGTTGTTCAATGAGAATAACTTATGGATTACCCTGTGCTTGTGAGTTAGAAACTTTTTAGATATCTGGTAATGTTATCCCTTTAGATAGCATTCATGTTTTTTGGAGAAAATTAAGCATGGAACATGAATTGGAGAATAAAGAATCTTTATCAAAATATGACTTTTGGGAGGCAATAAAAGTATACATGAAGACAGAAGATATTGTTGGTCAAAGAATATTCAAGGCAAAGGTGCATGAACTTGTATTTTCACACATAACAACAATGCGTCCACCACCTGATCAAGTGAAAACCAAGGGAGCTACTAAAAAGAGAGAAAAATTTGATGCTCCTCGTGATCCTTCATATTGGGAGTATGCCGATGCCTCTCATGGATCTCCAAAGCAACCATCTCAACATTATGCAAAACAACCATCTTAGCGTTCTGCACATCAATCATCTCAGTGTTCTGCAAGACAAGCATCTCAAGAATCTGCAAAGCAACCATCTAATATTCATTTTCCTATTTTTATTCATCAATATATCGAGGACATAATAGATGTTGTGCCTGATGGAAACTGTGGTTATCGCGCAGTTGCAACATTATTAGGTTAGACTGAAGAATCTTGGCATTTAATTCGAACACATTTGGATAAAGAGATCAATCTATATCAAGATATTTATTCCAATGTTTTCAATAACAACGTTGAATCAATGCCGAACTCATTGAAGATTTCTAGTTTGGGTGCTCAAGAAAAAGATAAGTGGATGACTATACCAGAGTTGAGTTACGTGACAACAACAAAATATAATGTCGTATTGATGTCATTGTCTCGTAATTTGAATATGACATTCTTTCTGCTGAATAAATCACCATCAAAGGATTCTTCTTTTAATTCTTTAATAGCAACTGGATTTGTCAATGGAAGTCACTGGGTACAGATAAAATTTATGATTGATAGTACTATTTAATAGTAAATTCATGTTTAATATTATCTTATTCAGATAAATTAATGTTTAATATTTTCTTGTTATGATAAAATTGAAGTCTGATTGTGCGAAGACATGAGAAATAGCTTATGCAGGACGTCTTAAGCATTGAGAACTCATAGATCCATCATTTATCAAATCATCGTGTATTTCATTAAATGAAGATTAGTAAATATGAGTGAAATTTTCAAACAATTGTATTTCTTTTTAGATATCGAGTTAAAGTTGAATTTTTAATCATTTACTTATAGCATAGATAACACAAAATATTGATATTAAAATATAAATTCATTATACAAAATATTGATAATACAAAATATATTTATCATACATAACACAATATATTTATCTACTAATATATTTATCATACACAACACAAAATATATTTATCTACTAATCGTCTCTCGGGAACATGCATAGTAACTCACTTAATATTTTATGAACTTCACCCATTGGATTTACCATTTGGATGGCCCTACGTAATAGGTCAGATGTTCTACGGTCTCGTGCCGAAAATGTACCAGCCTGTGTTGAAGATGATGAAACATGTGGATCAATATGTGTAGCAATAGGTGGACTGATAGGTGTAGCATCAGAGGATGTGAAACATTTACGTACCAGGCATAATAGTCCATAGTGACCTCTCCAAGAAACGTCGCTAGAGGAGATAGACTCTGATAGGTCATTATACATGCTCTCATTGTATTATTCCCCTCTCAATCTATACTATCCGACACCTGAGGAACATCAAGCGGAATGCACTCAATACGACCAAATTGTTGAAGACATCGCTCCGGTAGATATGGGACTAAAACTCCACCCCAACGAAGGTAGCCGAAGAACATCGACGTTGCTTTAAAAGGACGATTAGCTTGATCATCATCGTATGGTGTAAACAATACATCTTCACGCATTATAGCATCAAATTTCTGCTGATATGTTAGCATTCCACTTTTAATAGGGTGTTTTGCAGTCCACTTACGGGCTCTTAGAATATGTGCAGGAACCGTTCCACTATCGCCCCGCTTACAAATGTTAGGAAAATGCTCGTAAATCCAGCACTGCTCCAAAAATAAAAGACACTTTACTAAATTAAAAATACAACTTAATAAATAAATAACACAACTTAATATGAATCATATACCCGTAGTAAGGTCATGTAACCTCCCAACTGTCTTGTGTCATGAACAACTCTATCTCTCAGGTTGTCATATACCACAACCAATGCATTGGTACCCCATGTATAGTCCCGACAATGATATAAAGCAATGAACAAACTAATGTATTTTGCCTCCACACGAGTGTGTGTCTTGTTGGCAAAAATAATGTCGTCAACTAAATGCAAGAGGTACGTTCTGGAAGCACACTCAAACATGTTAGTTTGAATAATACGCTTATATAAATCACACAACCATTGAAGTTTATATTGTGCATATTTGTTATAATTTATCTCAACAATTACATCCTCCTTAGTTACACATAACAGCTCATGTGCAGCTATCGCAACATTAATAGTGTTCATATTTATTTGTGCATCAAAAAAATTACCACGAGGTGAAATGTGAATAAGAGTCGTGATGTCGTATAGTATGATCATCATTTCTCAAAATGACATATGAAACGAGCTTGTCTGTCTATGCCATTTTTCTACAAATGTAGATATTAGACCAACATCAGCCATCGTCAAATAAGTTGAAGACAAATGTACCAGCTCAGATTCTTGAATCCAATGTTGTACAACATCTGGTACAAAGTACTTCAGCTTCAAGCCATATGTGATCACCTTCAATGGGTCACGATCCTACGAGTAATTAAAAAACATAACAATAAAATCATTTACTAAATTTAAGTGAAAAAATATACTAAATATAAGATATACTTATTCTTAATTAAAACATACCTCTCATTCCTATATCCTACAAGTCACATGGTGTTTCATACTGTGTCAACACGGATGTCACCAATGGTCCTCTGAGGAATCCAAGCTTCTGAACCTGTTCTTCGACGTTTTGAACATCTTGTTCAGGCTTATGAACATCCTCTTGAACATACTGCTTCTCAAATTCCTCGATATCATTTGTTCATGCTTGTGAACATCGTCCTGAACATCCTCGCCAAGGTCATAACACATAAAACTACGTCTATGATGATGCTGACAAGGTGGATGGTTTGCTTCATTCATTCGTCGATATGATGTTGTGGTGGAACTCTATCAGCTCTAATGCCCCTACCACCTCTATCGCCCCAAGGACTCTAGCAATAGTATGAATAATTTCTCCGTCCGCACCTCTGATTCTAGGCACTACAAAATTAAGTTGACATAGTTATTATATCCATAATTTAAAAAAGAATTGGAAAATTACAAAAAATTTCAAAATCCTCGAAAGTTTTGAAAATTCTGAAAATTTTCTATTTCGAATTGTTCAAAAGTTTGTAAATTTTCCATTTCGAAAGTTTCAAATATTATGGAAATGTTCTATTTCAAATGTTTCAGATTGCTTGAAAGTTTCAAAATTCTAGAAATTTTCCATTTTGAAAGTTTCATGTTCTTGGAAAGTTTCAAAAATCTGTAAATTTTATTTTTCGAAAGTTTGAAATATTCGGATGTCACTTACTTTTTGGTTTCGAAGATTTGAAAATATTCGAAATTTGTGATTTCTCTAAATGTTCGAAAGAGAGTGAAAAAAATGAGAGATAAAAAAAAGGTTTTTATAGATAGTTAAAAAGACAAAATTGTATTTTCATGTGGGTTATGATGGTGGCAAGTATAGGTGAAGGTGTAGGATAAAAAATTCCTCTAATTAATACTCCTCACGTGGTACTGATGGGCATTTACCGGTGTTCATAGAGTCGTCTTAAAATTTTGAAAACTTTGTTTTAATCTTAAAAATTGAGTTTCTAATGAAAAGAAAGTATAATTTTAATTATTAAAGAAAAAGAAAAATAAATTTTTAGTCCTTATTAAATTTCAAAATTTTATTTAGTCCTTATAAAAAAATTTAAATTTTTTGTTTCTAAGATATTTTTTTATTTTTATTTTAAAAAATAGATATTTTTAATCTCTAAAAAATTATGATGTTTTAAATTTAGTCTTTAAATTTTATTTATTTATTTTTATTATATTATTCAAAAAATTGAGACCTTGTACTAAAGGTCATGATGTTATGAACAGTAGCAGGCCCCGGGTGTAGAATGGCCAACTTTACCCACCATTGACTAGTATTTTTTTATTTTATATTATTATTTATAATAAGAGTCAATTCAACCACAAAAACTTTTCCAGCAAAATGAGTCGTTATTAACACGGACATTTCCCAAATCACTAATAGAAAGAAAGAAAAAAATAATAATAAATGTAAAACAGTTTTAGAATGAAATTCAATATTAACTATAAATTCCATCAAATCAACGGATTTTAATAGTATGAGATAAATAAATAAATAATTTTTATTGGTTGTCATTATAAAATTATTTTATATTGATAATATATATACAATATTTCTCTTTAAAAAAAATAAAATGAAATTCATCTTTAATTTAGTTATAAAATTAAATAATGATAGAATTAAAAGTTAATTTTATTTCGTTGTCTTTAATTTTGATCGCAAATTCTAATTCTTTTAACTATTGAATTAACTAGAATATACACATTTACTTATGAGAATTAAGTGTATATACGTTTGGATTAGCAATATGTTTGATAAAATTACGTTGCATATTTATAAATGCATTAAATGGTTTTCTTGACGAGTTTTTAATTCTATTTTAATCAATTACAAATATGTACAAGTAAAGGATAGCAACCATAATGAAATTGAGTGCACAAGAAGGAAGCTGCTTTTAGGTGGTCCTAACAAATTATACATGCTCCTATTATTGCATTACATACGCGTTAAAAGTGAAGGCGTCCATGTGTAGCTAGTTGTCTATGCTATTTTTATTTACTGTGTTTTTTTAGAACTTTTGTAAATTTAAGTGTTTCTCATTGTCTCCCACTCCCATATCCAAATGTACACAGGGCCTTTAATTTATCCACAACTAACTGCGAATGTTTTAATAATTCTTGTCTATAAAAAAAAATGCGAATCAAATGCTGAACATATATATATATATATATATATATATATATATATATATATAGACTCTGGCCGCAAGTAATTATATATATATTCCCAAAATTAAATAATAATGGAATTGTGGATGGAAAAAGAGGAATTATATTTCCAAATCACCTACAATTCACACATTATATTAATTTCACTGTCAATACATCATTACCCAAAAAAATTGACTTGAAAGTACAAGAAAAAACTTGCAAGTATAAGAGCGCAAAAACTGAGTATTATAAATTCAATGTAAGAATAAATGCCATCAAGAAAATGTGCTAAGAGAGCTTTGCCTTTTTAGGTGGATGCACGTAACTATACTCAGCCAATCGATCTTAATTATAAATAAAAAAAGTGCATGATTGACCTTATAGTATAAGTAAATATTAATTAATTTATTTGCATTTAATAATATTGTTCTAAAAATATAATTCTCTCCTTTTATGCATAAAATTAAGAAAATTAAATGTGAAATCAATAAATATAAAAGTAAAAAAAAAAATTGTTTATAACTGAGACCCAAAAAAATATTTAGATATAATTTATGATGAACATCTAATTTGACTTCTTTGGAAATATAGTTTTGGATTTAAATTAAAGTCAACAACTCTTCACATATATATAATACCTCTCATAAAAGTAGATCGATTTGATCATTATACACAAATTTTAAAAAATATAAAAAATGAAGGAGATAATTATATTTTTGATAAACTAACGTTATATATTAAGTATTAATTTATTTACTACTATTATAATTGTAAAGTGAAATATACTAAATTGAGTATGGTGTATCTAATCTTAATTATAGATTATAATTAGAAAATTTTAATTAATATCACCTTAGAAATAAAAAATGTCAATTATTTTACGATAAATTATTTTTGTAAATAGATCAATGTGAAATAAAGATAGTATAATTTTACTCGTTAAAAAATAAATACAGATAAATTAAAAAATTTACAATTACATAGTTTTAATTGTTAAGGAAATGAAGAATGCATCCGATGCCACATATACCTAGTTTATGCGTTACAATGTGGTTTCTTTACTTAATAGAAAAGATTATTACTTATGTACTCTCATTAGAGATAAAAAAAAGAGTGGATATTAAAAAAAAGATAAAAATATATCTATAGTCTTTTAAGTTTTGATTAAATTCTCGTTTAAATCTTTTAAGTTTATTTTATCTCGATTTGATTCTTTAAACTACATTATGTTGCACCGCTAGCTAGTCATTTATTTCAATTTCAACAACAATTAGTTCAATTGAAAGCTTTTGGTCATTTGAAATTCTACTAAATGTTTCAACAATATGTTCTTCATACTAATCCTCCATAAAACATTCATTAAATCTTATTAAATGATATATATTTTTTTATTTTCTCTATAATAATTTAAACACATATATAATCTTAAAAATAAGGTAATAAATGTTTATCCACATAATCAATGTCTTTAACTTATTTGACATGTAAAGTAATTTGGACAATCAACTTATTAATATGATTCATTAAATCTCAACATTTCATACATAACATTATTGGTATACTCGTTTAATAAATTTTTTGAGATGAGTTAGAATTGAATGCTTAATAAAAATATATTAGTATTAAAAAATTATAATAAATTATATTTTAACATTTCGTGACAATAATTCGATAAAATTTTCAAACTTAAAGAACTGTATACATAATTTAATAATTCTTAAAGACTAATGGTGCAAACAAATGTAATTTAAAGAATTAAATTGAAAAAAATAAACTTAAAAAATCTAAACATCATTGAAATGAAATCACATAACATTATTGGTGATACTCATTTCATAAAAGTATTTTTTTTTTGCAAAATTATAAATGAGCAATGCATAACCATAGAATTCATTTAGATATACAATTAGAGAATTAATCATTGTGTATACTCTCACTTTTAAGATTGGTTCAAAGCTAAGGCTACCAAAGTAACTATTGTAGGCTTCCAAAAATAAATAAATTTTTATTTTATAAAATATTCTCAAAAAAACTTTTGTATTTAATAAAAATGTCTCAATAGAAGAGTCTCAAATACGAATTCGCCTAATCTCTCTATCTCTTGAGTTGGCCCATTCACTCTTGTACTATTGATTAATTAATAAAGTAATGAATTGGTTGTCCCTACCCTTTTCATGTCTTGCAACCTCCACAACATTCAATTAGTTATCACTTCTGCAACAAGTTAAAACTCAGGCATACTATTTTTTTGACTAAATAAATTTATTCAATTTTTTTAGAAATTACATTAATATAAAATAATATAATTTAAAATCGTTCAAATTAAAAAAAATAAATTTGTTAACAAATTTACCGCATTCAAGTTAATAACATAAATAAGTAAGATGCATGTAATAGTAATAAAGTTTATAAATATAACAAAATTGAAAAATCTGACATACACATTTATTTATAGCTATAACATTGATGATATTAAAATAATTAATTGAATTTAAATCTGCACTTAAATAAATTTAATATGTCAATCTAAATTAAATGAATACACGACAAAGATGAAAAAATTTAAATATACAGAAAAAAACACTTAATTAATTAAAGGAGAAGAAAAAAAATAAGTCAGAATGATAAATTCAGATAAAAAATTTCTTAGTTAGGTAGATGAAAAAGAGTTAGGAATAAGAAGAATATTTTTTTTGCGGCATCTAAGTTTTGGGTAAATTCATGCATACTATTGATGTTCGCAGTTGGTACTTGGAACTACAAAATATTTCGAGCCCAATCGGCAAATACTTGTATGAAAATAAATATAACTAATTTATTTTGTAAAAATATTTTTTATTTTATAAAAAAATTTGTTTTAATTTTATTTATTTAATAAAAAGATGAGAGATTTTCAAAAGTAAAAAAATAGTCTATATTTCTTTTTTATTTTATATAATTATCTTTATTTTTAAAAATAATAAAAATGTTAAAAAACTATTTCTATTATTTTTGAGAATGCATAAAAATTATAATTTTGTTTTTTCTTATTTTCATTTGATTTTTTTCATTAAAATAAAACAAATACACATTTAAAAAATAAAAATAAAAATATTTTTAAATAATAAATGAGACCTTACGTTTCTAATTATTGCGTAAGGCTAGCTTATAGTATGTCTTATACATGAAATGTTGTGCATCTCTCTTATTTGCTGAAAAATTATCTTTCTTAATTTTTTTACATTGATCAAAATGAATAAATTTACTATATGAATCATTTATTTAATTATTATCTAGAAAATACGAAATTCATTTTAACTTTTTACGTACTTACATTGGTCCATTGTCATAAGCTCAAAAGCGAAACGGCTACTTTTGATTTTTCTGATTAACGACCCTTTTAGAAAATTTCAAGCAGTGTCGTTTGCGTAACGTCTCTCCGAAGATTCATTCAATCAAACAAACATCAATCTCCAATTTAAGTTTTATTTTTTTGTATATAATCCAACTTCAAGGTTTGTACTTTATACTACTCTTAACATTTGTATTTTATTTTTTAATAAAAAAATTAAAACAAAATGGCGTGTCAACAAAGCCAGAAGCCCCACGAAAGGCACAACAAAATGACGTAAACTTGTTTGAATTAACCAAATTACCCTACTCCAGTTTCACTCACCTGGCCCCCCTCATCAACTAAAGTCACGGGGCGAGTGCATTTATTCTCTTCAACAACGCGCGTACGTGTGTCACATTGTTTGCATCACTCTTTCTGGTTGCTCATCTTCCACCTTCCCATTTTCGGCGTTAATTTTTCCCAATCCAAACACAATCACGCAGCGTGTGACTCTACACTACACGACAGTTACACTACTCATCACACACACACTCTAATCCCGGCGAAAACGTAACGGTCAAATTTCCATTTTCAATTCTTTCAGTAATTCATTCACGGTGAAGAATCACGTTTACGCCTTGTTCTCTGTTACGATTCCGTTCAATACTTCATTCACAATGCTACTTCAACTTCTAGGGTTCTGATTTCAAAACGATGCTGTACAGTGGAATTTTGAAAGAACAATGGTAGCTGCGATTTCAACGACGATAAACTCGAAGCGAGCACCAACACCAACGAGACCACCACTGTTACCTTCTGAATCGGACAATGCACTTCCTCCACCACGAAGAACGAAAGCACGAGAAGTTACTTCTCGCTACATGTCTTCTTCTTCTTCGTCATCTTCTACTGTTTCGTCTCCGCCAAGAAGATGCAACTCGCCGCTGGTGACAAGAACGGTTAATTTGAATAGACAGAAATCGATGCCGCCGGCGACGCCGGCACCGTTGGTGAAGCGGTCTCAGTCGGTGGAGCGACGGCGACAAGGAACTCCTCGACCTAACGGTGATTCTCCAGTTGCTCAGAAAATGCTGTTTACTTCGACTAGGAGTTTGTCTGTTTCGTTTCAGGGAGAGTCGTTTTCGATCCAGGTCAGTAAAGCGAAACCGGCGCCGCCGCCGCAGAGTGTGAGGAAAAGTACGCCGGAGAGGAGGAAGCTCGCAACGACGACACCGACAACTGTTAGAGGAAGAGTAAACGGAAATTCCGATCAAACAGAGAATTCTATTTCTAGGTCAGCGGATCAGCACCGGTGGCCGGGGAAATTACAAAATCAACAAGCAAATTTCATGAACAGAAGCTTGGATTGTGGTGTTGCCGTTAGAAATTCGAACGGAACGGGAAACAACGTGGTAAGGTCGTTACGGAATTCGTTATTAGATGCTCGAGCTTCTCACGATGGAACATTGAGATCGGAAAGCAACAAAAATTGCGGATCTGAGCCTGAGATTGAACCTGAACTTGTTCCTTCTGATAACGAAAGTGTAACTTCTGGTAGTTCCTCAGGAGGACAAGTGCAACGTGCGTCTCGATCGATTGCTGTGCCAGCGAGATTCTGGCAAGAGGCTAATAATCGGTTGCGGCGTCAAGCGGATCCTCCGTCTTTGAGGAATGGTGGAATTGGAAACAAAGCAACGGTTCCTCCAAAGCTTTTGGTACCAAAAAAATCGGTGTATGATAGTCCGGTTTCGTCTCCACGAGGAATGGTGAATAACCGGTTGCAAGGTTCTCCTATTCGTTCGGCGGTTCGTCCTGCTTCTCCGAGTAAGCTAGCTTCGCCGTCACCGTGGTCTCCTTCGCGTGGTGTGAGTCCTTCTCGAGGAAGAAACGGTGTTGCTAGTAGTTTGAGTAGTAGATTTGTTAATGAACCTTCTGTTTTGAGTTTTGCGGTTGATGTTCCGAGAGGGAAGGTTGGGGAGAATAGGATAGTTGATGCGCATTTATTGAGACTCCTGCATAACAGGCTCATGCAATGGCGTTTTGTGAATGCCAGAGCAGATGCTACCCTCACTGTACAGACATTGAATGCTGAGGTATCTTTTCTTTTTCAAATTTCAAATTTAGTTTTGTATATAAATGTTGGGATTGCTTATGAATTACTCTTTGATTGTATGGATGCTATAGAGGAAAGATAGTTAATAGATTTTGTGTTGATTCTATTTCCATTTTAGCAAAGGTCCATTCTATGTTCTTTTTATGCTAATTGTTTAGAATTTGAACGCCTATTACTCTAATAATATTCTACTTGCATGAACCAAAATCTGGCTGGTTTGAGTGGTAAAATACTCACGCACCTTAAGCAAGTGAGATATGGTTTGTGAGGGAAGAATGGAACTTGTGTGTCCAAAAGGTAGGTTCCCTAGCGGAGATTAGACACTGTGAATAGTGGTGGATACTTTTACCTATTTGCATTGGATTCATGTTGATTTGTATGGATGTTAAAAGAAAGATAGTGAATGGATTTTATTTTGATTCCAGTTTTAGTTACATTGTAGTTAAGATCAATTAATATATATGATCTTATATTTATCATACAATTTACTAGTATATGTTTTGTTTTCCATTTTGCTTATTTAGTTAGTTTATTTATTTACATATTTATTTTTGCCTGACTATTGTTTCTTGTATCAGAAAAGTCTTTATGATGCTTGGGCAGCAACATCGAAACTACGGGAATCTGTTAGAGCTAAAAGAACAGAGTTACAGCTGCTGAAGCAACAGTTCAAGCTATTATCCATCTTGAAGGAGCAAGTATGATCAAAAGCTACATACATGTGCTGAATTTTCTGTTCTATTTTTAGCTTTGATTTTATATGAAGTTTTGTCATTTAGATATTTGTGTCATTTGGTCCATCATAGAGCGACAATCACTCCATGGTATCCAGCCAGATGTAGATAGTTTCATTACCCGGCCATCTGTATCATCTCTCTGCACATTAATTTCATTCATTAGTGCAGCGTTGTTCTCTTATAGATGTTAATAGGAATATTTTTGGCCAATTGAAATTGTGCCAAAATGTATATATAATATCCTTTTCTCTTGTTATATGCTTGAGAGATATTTACTTGCAGTTGTAGAATAAGGTGGATATGGTTACATTGGCTATTATATTCAGGTTAAATGTAAGTTCCTAATGGAAAGTATTTTACTCAGATGATTTATTTGGAAGATTGGGCTATTTTGGATCGGGTGTACTCTGGGTCACTATCAGGAGCAACTGAAGCACTAAAGGCCAGCACCCTACGCCTTCCCGTTGTTGGTGGGGCCAAGGTCTTTTCCTTTCCCCTTCTTGTTTATTTTTTATTTCTAAACATATTCTAGTTAGTCATTGACATAGTAATTCAATTGTTATTTCAAATTTGGGACTGATATGAAACCTCTATATTTTGCTACAGATAGATCTACTGAATTTGAAGGAAGCTATGTGTTCAGCAATGGATGTGATGCAGGCCATGGCATCCTCCATATGCCTATTGTTACCAAAGGTATATACTCCTTTAGCCATATTTCCTTAACACAGATGTTGGATCTTAATTATATTTGTGACAAAGTGATGCTATCGAAGTTTTATTTATACAAGCTTTCAATGCTCTTTGTAATTCCCCAAGCTAGATGTTGTTATTCGCATTTCTGCGTACGTTTCCACTTTCCAAGCAACGCGGAAAAAATAAAACACAGAAGTTTCAACGGTTCATATATAGGCATTGGAATCAATGCAAGCAAGTGAAAATGGGCATTAGACTTTGTTTTTGCTAAAGTAAAAGTGTTTTGCTTCTTAAAACTTCCTATCTGAACCACTTCACATTCACTTCTTTCCAGTACTGAGACTGAAAAATGTAGCCCACCATCACAGAGCACACTTAAAGTTATCAACCGCAACAAGGATTGTGGCTCTCATGGTCACTAAAACTGAACAGTTCCCAATTCATAACATGTAATAAGAATTGCATATCTATATAAAAAATATTCTAACATTTTATCAATTGCTATTAAAATTACAATAAACTATATTGCGTATTCCTATTTTGTATACTATTATACATACTGTAATAGCGGTAATTTGGGATTTCAATCTTAGCCGATTTCACTTATAATTTGACAGCTTCACCCTCAGCTCCCCCTCTGTCTTTTGATTACTACATTAAAATGTACGAATTAATTAACCCAAATATGATGTGCGGCAGTGTCATTTTTACACCACATCTCTTTAGTGAGAGTGAAAGTTATCCAAGTCACTACAGCTCTGTTTGTGACTTTAGGGGGAAAGGAGGACTTTGGGGGGAGAAGAGTAGAGAAAAATATAGAGAATTTTTTCACCTTTTTCGAGAGAGTGTTTTTGTAGAGAATGATAAGTTTTAATATTGAGAGTATTATAACATAGATTGGATTTGAAAAATTTATCAAAATCCTCCGCAAATGCAATTGTTTAGTTTCTCCAAATTAGGGGATTTCATATTATGAAGAACAATAAACCCACCAAAACCCTCGTCTTCCAAAGCCCTCTATTCTTTCCATTTCATCTTTCATTTTTTTCAAAGTCCTTCCCTCCTAAACTCCCAAATAAGCCCTAAGAATATATTTGGATAGAGAATTTTGGAGGGGTTGGTAGGGTTTATTTTTCATGTTATATGATCATGTTATTTTTTCAATTTATCATTTGGATATATTTGAAATTTTGGAGGTGTTATATGATCATTTATCATGTTATTTTTTTCAATTTTTTTTTTAAAATTTCAAATATATACAAACATATAAACTTAACACTCCAAAGCCTTCCAAAATCTAACTCCCAAATATACCCTAAAATAAAATAATCAACATTGCTTTGCTTTACAATAATGTTCTTGTCTTTATAAATGCCACAGTATTCTAATTTTACTGAGTTAATTGTCATGAGTTGTGATTCTTATGTATGATATAACGGTTATTAAATGTCCTTAAAATTATATACTTGTAACTCCCAGAATTTGAAGTAATGAAAAAGCAAACTTATTTAAACCCCTGTATTATTCTTTATCTAGCAAACACTTTTGAGTAAGAAAAAAAACTAACATTTTGAGTATGTAATGATTTCTGGTTCTTTTGACGCCGTTTTCTTTGTCCACATGAATTTTTCTTTATTGCCAATATAGTTGGACTAAACCTATATTTGCTAGATGCATTTGTCCACTTTATTTTATGAGGTAGTTCATCTGGTTTGCATTTGTTTGGTAATCTTTTTATTTTTTGACCGGGAATTCACACATCTACATTTATGGATTTATATTTTATGGATAACCAGCATTAGGGCTTTACCAACTGGTATTTGAAAATATCTGAAAGCATTTGCTTTTTTATAGGTTGTAGATGTAAAGTCGTTGGTAGTTGAAGTTGCCAACCTAAGGGCAAAGGAGCGTGTTTTGCTTGATGAGTGCAATGATCTGTTGTCAATGATTACAACTATGCAGGTAAATTGAATCCGAGAACGAGATATTTATGCTTAAAAATAAATAGTATACTTACCTTGAATTTTATTGAATGATTATTATATAAAGTTGTGGCAGGTATAAACTCAATTGATAATTCCTTTTCATTGGCAGGTTAGAGAGGGTAGCCTAATAACACATATTATACAACTGAAATGCTTACCCAAGAGCCAGCAATGAAAATGAGAAGCAAATTACTGCATTGTCTGAAATTTTTGGTGCTAACATGATAACATAGAAGTGGTTTAGTTTGGTCCTGAATTCAATACATGAAATCGTCTTTGATTGATTAGCTAAGAGTGAAGATTGGAATTTGTCGTTCTTCAAAGGAAGTTAATTTGCATACAGTTTTTTTTTTACCTTTGTCGCCCTATAAGCTTTAATTGTCAAATGATGTATATAAATTGTGTAGCATTTTATATTTAAAATTGATTTTTTGTTGTATTTGTTAGGTACTATTAGTTATCAGCTTTTTAACAAAAGATCTCACATTCGTTACGGTAGGTATGTATGCGTTTGGTGCTATCCTTTTATAAAATTATAGCAATTAAATTTACAACATATTACAATTTTAATTTAATCGGAAGAAATCTAGCTATCTTCTATATCTACTTGTAAATCAAGCTTAAGGTTCTAATTATTCAAAACAAAAAAACTCTCTTTGATATGAGTAATTTTTGAGTTTATAGTTTATATCATTTTTTGATAAGTTAATTCAAGGGGTAATCCTAACATGTCAGGGGATTTCGCGATAAATTGTTATTCAAGTCTATCATATGTTTTTTTCCAGATCATGTTTAAAAATCATGAAGCCTTTAGTTCATGTAGATGAGATAGGGTATGAATGGTTTCTTGGAACATCAGAATAGAATGTTATCATAAGTATTTCGTTTTAGGATAAAACTACTTTGATTATGGAATACTACACGAAGTCTTCGAACAATGATTTTAGAAATAATTTTATAGCTCACATTACAAAGTGCTATAGGTCTGATTAACCCATATAAATTCATCTACCACAGGAATGAAAGTAATTAGAGTCTGGTTGATCTCTCTAATTATTGTAGGATCCTAGAAGAAATTATGAATTATCTTTAGAATGAATTGAAAAACGTAGGATGAAACTCATTCTAGCCAAATGACTTATAATTTTCTATGCTAAAAAGGGTTTCTTTAGTTTCTTCCAAAGATACATCTCGACCTAGTCTTTCCATACCTTCAAAAGATAGAAATGTAGATGTGGTATGAAAGGGACGAGGGAGCCTCTAGCTGAACAGGAGATATTGTGATAGAATAATATTGAAATTTGTCGGTTCAATTATGAGTTAAAAACTTCATAATAAGCTTATTTAATAATATAAAATTGTACTCCTTTTGTTTCAAAATAATTGAACCATATATAACCAAAATATCATCTCAAAATGATTGACCATTTCAATTTCCAATGTATTTTATTTTTTGTATCATTTAATTAATACTACTTACATTATTTTCAATGAAACATCTCTCGTTATGCAGTTATGACATTGATAATGCATCAATATCTAACAAAGATAATTTGATAAACACACTATTTTCTCTATTTCATTTATACACTTTTGTTATACGGGTGAAATAAACAAATTACTTAATTATTTTGGGATGGAGGGTATGATGTTATTCTAATTAGACCCATAGCATGAAATGTTTTATTTCTACTATATAACACACTCTTTAACACATATTTTGTAACACATTATCTATTAATTGTTAAAATTTATGATACGCAACAACTTTGAATGAGAGTCAGACAATTTGATGGGACTTATGTGAATTTTAACTAATAATTTTTTTTAAATGTGTGTTAAAAATTATGTTAGTATTATTTTTCTTGTAAACATCCATCTCACATTAAATAGAGGTATAAAAAGAATTTTAACAATTAATGTATCTGGAAATGTATTTCTTTTTCTTCCTATAATAGAGACAAAAAATTTTATCAAATTTTTTGTGTAATAAAGATCGGAGTTAGTATATCCTTTTTGGCAAAGATCAAATGTAGAATCCACTTTTGTATTCTTTTTAGACGTAGAGTTTATGATATTATATCAGTGCTTTTATGTACTTTCATATGTTCTGGCACACTAAAAAAAACTTATTAAATTTATAAGATTAATTGTTTATTTTTGTGCCCCCTTCGTTATCTTCAAAACTGTAAGAACGTGATACTTAATTTTGTCTAAGAGGGATAGTTAGGTCAAAATTTTGTATTTGACACAAGTTCAAATTTTTAAGCATCGTATATTAATCGATGGTTTGAAATAGGAGACGAACGAACTGCTACAAATTGACATGCATATAATCGAATTTAAGGTTTTTTTTTGTTTTATTAATTTCATACGAACTTTGAATTCTAAACATACTTTAGGTCTGCATTTTATTTATTTCAATTTATTGAAGGTACAAAAACTCATTTTGTATAACAACAATAAACATTCTCATAACAGGTACCACCTCTTGAATAGCCCTTGTTGATGCAATCTTGATTGCACTGCCCGGGCCTTATGCATTTACCTCCACATTTTATTCCCAGAAAATCCAAACCATATGCTAATTCTGCAACAAAGAGAAAGTTAAATTCATACAAGCAATAAGTTTCTTACAAATAAATAAAATTTAAAAGTCCGATAATAAAATGTGTTGAGTCATATGCATCTAGCAACTAAATTAACTCACAATTTGAGTTAATTATATATAAAGATTATTATATATTAGTAGTAAGGGTATTTTAAATTTATATATATATATATATATATATATATTTTATAATTCTATCACCCTAAACTTTTGTTTATAAAACCTTAATGAATTCTTTCTCTTCTTATTCTCTTCATCTTTCTCCATTTTATGTTTATGTTTATTTATTATTGTTAACGTAAATAATACGACTCAATAGATAAAACAAACGTTTATTCATTACCTGAAACCAATACCAAAGCAAGGATCAACATCCAACAAATATATGCTCGATTGATGTTAAGGGCCATTGTGTAAGATTTCACTTAATATTTTATTTCTTGTTAGATTGAAGACTAACATGTTCCTTATATACTATCTATTTAGATTTAGAGAAAGCAATGAAGATGCTTCAAAGTAAAACTAAATTAATAACATTAAATATTTTTATTTTTATTATATTCCAAAATAAATTATATATAATTTTTTTATTAATTATTTAACCTAGCATTTAAGTCACTTGAGTCTTACATCAACGATGACAAGAATAATTAACTATTATTTTTGTTTGAAACATTAAATATTATTAATGATAAAATAATTGAGTCATTTAATAATTTTACACATATTAAGAAAAATATATAATTGAAAAAAAGAATATTACTTTTTATTAAATTATTCTTGTTAGGTGTTGGTGCATTATCAATATCATAAATGCACAATAAAAGATATTACATTAAAAATGATGCAAATAGTAATAATCAAATGGTAAAATTGGAAAGAAGTGTTTTGAAAATTGAAAAGATCCATTAATTTGGGATATATATTTTTTAAAATGGGTAAATTGTTATGAGATGGAGAAGATATTGTTTATACGAAGTTTTTTTATTTTTTGACTCATCTATAAAGTTCTTAAATATTCCTTGTGAATTTTTTTTTGAAATGTTAAAATTTTGTCATATGTATCAAGAAGACTACCTAGTACAACCGACAAATATAAAAAATCCTAGGGTGAATGTTATATTTCATCTGAAAATTAAATTTTTGTTGTTGCCACATTTACATTCTATATGTGTGAAAATTTTCCATGTGTGACATGTCAGTATTATGTACGTCAATGAGAGTTGAACTTAATTTTACATTAAATAAATTTATTTTGATTTTTAACTTTCAACCATTCATTAACCTTTTATTAATTTTAATTTTTCTACTAATTTATTGAAACATAATTTTTGACTAAATTTGAAATATATATCATTATTAAAATTACTACTATTTTATTTTTTTCATTTAATTTTATATTATTTGCACTAATATGTCTCTATGTAGACGACTTACTCATATTTAGTTCAAACATTCATGTTGTAAATATTGTGAAATCATTATCGAGTAACAACTTTGATATGAAAGACTTTGAAGAAGCGAGTGTAATCATAGGAATCAAGATTATTAGGTCATTAAAGAGAATTTTTTTGGATCAGTCTCACTATGTTGAAAAGATCCTAAAGAAATACAAATACTTTGACTGTAAACCTGCTTGCACACTATATGATCGAAGTGTGAAACTTTTCAAGAACACTAGGAAGGTGTTAGACAAACTGAATATGCAAGCATCATTGACAACCTCAGGTATGCCACTGATTGTACAAGATCCGACATTGCCTACATCGCGAGACTATTGTTCAGGTTAACCAGTAGACCTAGTATGGATCATTGACACATTATCGAAAGTGTAAGAACCTTAAATTTAAAATTAAATTCAGATTTGATTTTAAGGGTATTTTGGGAATATCGGTGTAATGTTCAATATATGTATATTTTGTGTAAATATATATATATATATATATAATTAATTGTTTTGGAGGTGGAATTAAAATTATTGGATAATGGATGGATTAATTTAATTTTGAGTAATTAAATTATCCGACCGTTAATTAAGATATTCTCTGCTAATTTCGACGGAAACGGGTTAAGTGCTGGAGGATCAAAAGATATTTTTATATAAGAATTGGTGAGGTGGCGTAGATATTTGTGAAAAAGGAAATAATTCCTCTCTTCTCTGCTGTGTCAGTTGCTTTATGTGGATATTTAAGTAAGAAACTTTTCCTTCTTTCCTCTACGCGCCAGTTCTGCTTTATCTTCTTCTTCTTCTTCTTCTAATTTTCTGAGTGTTGGTGAAGAAAAACAGTTTACTTAAAAGTCATCATTCTGGAAAATCTGAGTGTCGAATCAGAAAGTTTCGAGTACGAAAGTCATTCCTCTGATCGTTACGGAGCTAAAGAACTAATTTTCGTAGCGGCGAACGCGAACGGGAGTATCGTCGGCTTTTGTCGCAGAAGCGTACGAGCTAAGGGAACGTAACTAAGGTAAGGGCACCTTCCAACTTTCTAGATTGCATTTAGGGCTGTAAATGCATGTGTGATGAATGATATTTGGTTTATGATTGTGAAAAACATTGTATTATGTTTTGAAAATCATTCTGTGAGCGTGGAATGATGATTCTGGTTCTGATTTTGTTTTGTTAAAAATCAGTGAGGTTATTCTGTTTTGAGTAAATCTGTGTTTTGCTGAGTTTTGTTAAACAATCTGGTGTTGATGGTTGTTTCAAATGAAAAGGGATTTAAAATGGTGGAAGTATTTTTATGAAAAATCTGTTGTTGGTATTTGACGAAAAATGTTCTGAGTTGAGGTTTTAAAAGAGGGGAATTAGGATTCTGGTGTTGGGTTGGATTTTCAAAAGAAAAGGTTTTGAAAATGTGTTGAAATTTCAGGAAAATTCACTGATTTCGAAGGTGTATTCGAATACGGCATTGAGTGTATTCGAATACAACCTGCAAAGCTTCTGTTTTCCCTAAGTTTTCGAACTTGTATTCGACTACGAGCCCCTGTAGTCGAATACAAATTTTCCAATTTTGCTACTCACTTAGCATCTGTATTCGACTACGACCCTCTGTAGCCGAATACAGATTTGCAATTTTTGCTTTTGTTTTAACCATTGTATTCGACTACAACCCTCTGTAGTCGAATACAGATTTGCAACTTTTGCCACTGACTTCGCATCTGTATTCAACTACGAAGGCCTCGTATTCGAATACAGAATGCTGATTTTTCACTGTTTTAGCTTATGTATTCGAATACAAGGTAGCTGTAGTCGAATACAGATTCGTGTTTTTCAGAAATTCAAGTTTTTAACATTGTTTTATAAACCTTAAGTGTTGGGGTACCTTAGGAAGGTTTGTGGTGATTAAAAATGGAAATTTGGTGATAGTTTGAAGTGGTGATGATGAAGTTTTTGAGAATTTACTGAAGTTGTAGAAATTCTAATTTTTGTATTGTGACAGCCTCTGTATTCGAATACTAGGAGTCTGTATTCGAATACAGGATGTTGATTCTGCCTTGTTTGGCTTATGTATTCGAATACAATGAAGCTGTATTCGAATACAGATTCGTATTTTTGCCAGAAACCTCAGTTTTAATCACAGTTTTGAATCTTAACAGTTGGGGAAAAACCTTTGTTAATAAAGAGTGGAACTTTGAGGTAATGCAAAGTGTAATGCTTGCTTGAATGGTTAATCTTTGAATGTGTTGAGATGTTTTGAAAAATGAGGAAAATGCATGAATTTTACTAAGGTTGCATACTGTTTTCAATGAAGTGAAACAATGCATATTCATGCATGGCATAGTCAGGTGGTACCCGCGATGGGCCACAGAGTAATGCGCATCCACGTGCTGATCTGTAGTGATTGCACGAGTGCTGATCTGTAGTGATTGCACTAGGTACTAATATGTGATTGTACCTTGGTATATAAGTGTTGGTCAGATAAACGACTGCACTAGTACTGGACTGTAGTGTCTGTACCCTGAAATGCGCAGCCACGTGCTGATCTGTAGTGATTGCACGAGTGCTGATCTGTAGTGATTGCACTAGGTACTGATCTGTAGTGATTGTACCTTGGTTTATGTCAAACGTGCTGATCTGTAGTGATTGCACGAGTGCTGATCTGTAGTGATTGCACTAGGTACTGATCTGTAGTGATTGTACCTTGGTTTATGTCAAACGTGCTGGTCTGTAGTGACTGCACGAGTGCTGGTCTGTATGCGACTGCACTGGTGCTGATCTGTATGTGATTGCACCCTGGTCATGAGGGCCGTTAAATTGTGCTGGTCTGTAAGTGACTACACCTTGGTGATTCCAAGAATTTATGAACATGAGCATATACATATTGCATCGGAGTGTTTGACCGGAGGGTCACGTTTGATTTTATGTTGATGGTGGAAAATTGTTGTGTGAGTAAGTATTTTTTTGAAAATCTGTAATTTCGGATGAATTGATGTTTGTGCTTACATCATGATTTTTATACTTACTTGGTTGCTGTTTTGTAAAGTACAAATGACATGGATTTCAAAATTTAGCATCCTTATTTATCATCATGTACTATGATTATGTTTGATATTCTTGATATAACTGCTATGTGGTAATTGTTATTTTCGGTCGGTGACCCTTTACAATTATTGTGGAAATTGGGCGTTGCCCTCAGATGAGATTCAGAACCGTACCCCTGATGGTCATACTAACGACAGGGAACGTCGTTAGTTTCCCTTGATCTTTACTTGTGGGCTATGCAAAGAGATGAGCAGCTGGGTGAAGAAAAGACTTGTGAATTTTGTAATGCTACTGTAGCTTAGGATATGATCAGAGTAGACTTATGTATAGGGTTTTGAACTCAATGGTTGTAAATATTCATTTTGGGAATTATTGTAAAACTCTTCCGCACTCTGATAAATATTTTGATGTATCTTTATTTTAGTATATTATAAAGATCAAATTCCCATAAATATCTCATTCGATTCAATTGTGATGTTGCTGTTTTAAAATTCCTTACTATTTTTAATTACGAAGTCGAATGATATTTAATTTGAATTGATTTTAATTTCCTTGGAACGCAATTCTGAAAACTCTTTTTTTCATGTATTCGTTTTAAAAAAAAAAAAATACACTCGCGCTGTGTTTTAAACTCGGGGTGTTACAGAAAGAGTCATGAGATACCTAAAAAGGACCATGAGTCTCAGATTACATTATCAAAGATTTCCTACCGCCCTTGAAGGATACATTGATGTTGATTGGAACACCTTATCAGATGACTCCAAAGCAACCGTTGGCTATATTTTTAGTATAGTCGGTGGTGCAGTATCTTGGAAATCGAGTAAACCGATGATACTGGCTTAGTCCACTTTGAAGTCTGAAATGATAGCACTAGATATTACTAGTGAAGAAGCGAGGTGGTCGAGATGTTTGCTAGCTAAGATCCCTTTATGGGAAAAACCTATGTCAGCTGTGTTGATCCATTGCGATAGTATTGCAGCTATTGCAAAAATTGAGAATCGTTATTACAACGGTAAGAGACGACAAATACGTCGTAAGCACAACACAATTAGAGAGTTACTTTCTAAATGAGCTGTTGTACTAGATCATATACGCACTGATGAGAATTTAGCGGATCCTTTGACGAAAGGATTAGCTAGAGAGAAATTTCTAAATACATCCAAAAGGATAGCCTATAGATCAATGAGTCACTTATGATAGTAACCCGACCTAAAAGACTGTAGATCCCAAGAATTATGTTCAATGGGTAATAACAAGTCATAGTAATATGAGATGAACATGCTATTATATCTGAGATGAACATGCTATTATATCTGAGATGAACATGCTATTATATCTAAGAAAATCATGATTCCTGAAGCGATGAAAGAATGAGATAATAGAAACTCTTAATGAGATCTATACTATATGTGGAATGAAGTACCTAGCAACATGAGTTCTTTTGATAAACTCACCTATGTGAATGTAAAAGTGGGGCCGCTTCATACAGAATTTCGAGGCAGAATTCCTAGAGCGTTCACTATACTGGGACAGACGTGTATAGCCATACGAGATTTTGAGAATACACCTTATCAAAAGGTTGGGTGTGGGTTTGATGTCAAAGATAGAGTTCAGGACTACGAGTCACTCTTTTTGAATCTGAATCTTACTTGCTATGCAAAGGTTCAAGTTAGGAGACACATTTATTTAGGCACGATCTTATAGAAACGTTTGACGATACTTCATAAACCTTTTTTTTTTAAATTCAAGTGGGGGTTTGTTGAAAATGATGATGATATTAATAAAAGATTGTTGGAAATGATGATGATATTAATGAGAGCTAGTTAGTGAGAATTCAAAAATAAGGAAGTCCCATATAAGAGGAATGGCACACACACTAGTGGTATTTATAAGGTGGATGTATAACAATTGGAGTGTGCCTCAATTTTGTGAAGGGGTGAGAACGCATGTGAAATTGACCACTACACACGCGCGCGCCGCTGCTCGTTCGGCTAAGCATGGATTGTATTATTATTTTTTAGTATCCAGAAAATTACAAAATTATTTGTTTATTTTTTAATAATAAATGCGTGCGTTTTTATCTCATTGATACGTTGAACACGTTGAAATGACAATGTTGATCACAAGAAGTGGGAGTTTGAATTGTGATTACTTTTTAAAAATTTCTGCAATAAACTTTCAATCTCAAGATTGATATTGGTTTGATAAATGATGAACGTAGAACATTCTTTGTTAGAGTATAAAGAGAAAAACTTTAAATCAGTGATTAGTGATGTGCAAGTGAAAAAATAAAGTGGAGTTAAGGAAAAAGAATTCACACGACAATGTTTTCTGGTTCACCTAATCTGAGTTACGTGTTTTTTCATGTTTTCTGTTTTCTGTTTTCTGGTCCTGACAACTTGTGAGCTTTTTCATCAATGTGTTCAAACAACATTATTCTTGTTTTTCCCACAAATGTTTTAAGACCAACCTTGACCTATTACAATAGTTTGTCTTTCATCTTGAAAGATATTTTACAGATTACACTTCAATACTTAGAAGAATATTTACCCTTCTTCTTTTTAAACACACAAGGATTTCACAACTATCCTTACACTATCTCCAACTCTATAGTGTTTGAGTTCCAAAAGTAATTTGAGAAGAGTTTGATTTGATTAGCTGTTACTTAACATTTGTTTGAGTTTTCTGTTCCAAGCAATTAGATTCAAAGAATGGATCTTTGAATCTTAAAGAAAAAACTGAAGCCTAGCTTTATGTTTAGAGCTTATGATTCTCAAGATGATGCTTTTAATGAATGATTGATTGCACTTTGAGCTGATAATCTTTCCCTTGCCTTGGAGTTCCTTTTGTAGGCATTTTGTAGGGCTATGCCAACTCATATAGCCATTTGGAAACAAGTTGTAAATCTATGAGTTAATAGGCATGTGACATACATAAACGAAGATTGTTCCAGCTGATCTTCAGAACATTCTTTATTTTCTATTTTGGCAATTTTCTGGTTTCTGTCAGCTTTCAACTCTGTTTTGTGATCTAGTCTTTCTTGCATGTATTAATGATAAAGTTCCTCTTTTGTTCAGGCATGTGTTTGCTTAAAATAAGTAACCACTCTGGAAGATTTATCTTGTAATCTTATGTGTTGTTTTGAGGTTGAGATCGTGTTTGATGAATCTGATCATGACTTTCTCGTGCGTTCAGTTTATGTGTATTGCTCATGATCTGTCATGCGTCTCTTGAATTTTAGCAGTTTGAAAACATCTTATTTTCCATAAAGATTTGTTTTTGAAGGATCAAGAACGTTCTTGGTTTAAGATTTTTAAAAAACATATCGTTTTTGGTTCTGGCTTTTTGTTACTATCAGGGCAGATTTGATTATGTTCTTCTTTTGCTTTGATCTCGTTGTGTTTAAAACCTATCTTTGATTTAAAACACTCAAGAGCACATGTTATATACTAATGACTTTTAGAATCATAATTTAAAGATTAATTAACTTGATTTGTTAATCATCAAAACATTTAATTTGGGATTTTGTCTCAACACATGTATCTGTCCTCCACCGAGTCAACATTTAACATTTGATCCAGTCTTCATTTTTGAATTTGTGCATCAGTTAGCCCCTATATGTGGATTCACGCATCCTTTTTTGCCCGGTCAAAACCTAGAAATTTTTGGAGTGCTAATTATGTGTATCCGGTTTAATGAATTGCACAATTTTCTCTCTCTCAGTTGCAGATTTCCTCTATAAATTGAGGACTCTTCTCTGTTGGAAAAGCACACCAAAAAATCTCTGAAATATGAGACTTTTCTCTTATTCTCCCTTTCTTTCTTTTTCTTTTTCTATTTATTTCGAGTGGTCGTAGTACCATATTATGAGTGACAACCATTTGACTGTCATATTGAAGGTGTAATTCTAGAACAATTTTATACAGTGCAGAGTTATTCTGTATCTGAGTTGTTTTATCCTGAGGAATTCATGGTTGATAGTCTGACTTCGACAATTTAGGCAGTGCTGCGAAACGTCTTAAAAAGAGCGAACTAGTCCGTGATTCAACCCAAAAATAACAAAAAATTAAGTCTATTACTAATGAAATCTATTAATTATCAAAAAATTAAAATTAAGTAAATCGATGTTTTTATTCTTGAAATTGTGTGCATAAAGTATTTTAGTATGCAAATTTAAAAAATGTTGAATTAGTCTCTAAAATTAAAGAGCACTTATCAATTAATTGTTTTTTACACTTGTTTCAAGATGTAATATTAAAGATATCTATGACAAGGTGTCGTGTTCAAGTTCGAGGGTTTAGAGTAGGAGTGAATCAAGGAGACTTACGAACTGTTACACATTGACATGCATATAATCGAATTTAAGGATTTATTAAATTTTATTAATTTGAAATATATATTCGTACAAACTTTGAATTCTATAAACATACTTTAGGTATGCATTTTATTTATTGAAGGTACAAAAACTCATCATGTATAACAACAACAATAAGCATTCTCATAACATGTACCCCCATTTGAATATCCCTTGTTGATGCAATCTTGATTGCACTGCGCGGGACTTATGCATCTTTCTTCTCCACATTTTATTCCCAGAAAATCCAAACCATATGCTAATTCTGCAACCAAAAGAAAGTTAAATTCGTACAAGCAATAAGTTTCTTACAAATATATAAAATTAAAATGTCCCATAATAAAATGTTTTGAGTCATATGCATCTAGCAACTAAATCAATTCTCAATTTGAGTTAGTTAATTATATATAAAGAATACAACTCAATAGATAAAACAACGTTTATTCATTACCTGAAACCAAAACCAAAGCAAGGATCAACATCCAACAAATATATGCTCGATTGATGTTAAGGGCCATTGTGTAAGATTTCACTTAATATTTTATTTCTTGTTAGATTGAAGACTACATGTTCCTTATATACCATCTATTTAGATTTAGAGAAAGCAATAAAGATGCTTCACAATAAAAATAAATTAATGACATTATATATTTTTATTTTTATTATATTCAAAAATAAATTATAGATAATATAACTTTTTTGACCATTCATTCAATATTAATTTTTCTACTAATTTATTGAAATATAATTTTTTTGGGACTAAATTTAAAATATATATCATTATTAAAAATACTACTATTTTATTGGTCATTTTATTTTTGTCATTTAATGTTATATTATTTTGAGTCAAATGATTTGTGATATTATCTATTATTATCTCCGTCTTTTTTTACTCTCTCTTAATCCTTTTAAAAGAAAGGAGGAGGTTTATTATTATAATTGTGTCTACATATTCATCTGAATGCTTAATATATGTCTATAATTTAAAAGTATGTGCATGTATACATTAAAAAAAAAAAAACTCTTCACTTTTTAAACATTTGAGAAATTCATCTACTCATAGTTTATCGTTTTTAGTGTGTTCTTTATCATTGAAATAAAGTGTAACATCATTTGTTTATTACTGATCATAATTATAAAAATATACTAGCAAAATTTTATCTCATATAGTAATATTAAACACACAAAAAAAATTTGAATTGTGATCGTTTTTTATAATTTAATTTCTACATTAATTTTAATTAACTCAATAATAATTTTGGTTGAAATAAAATTAATATCCATAATGTTCATGGTGTGTTAGTTTAAATAAAACAGTCCAGTTTATAATCAAGTGAAATGTAATTAGTAGGTGCAATATAAATATAGAGAAGAATAAGATCACGATGTATCCTAGTTCACCAAAGATAGATTATGTTTACTCCTTACAATCTGTAAAAATTTCACTAATGTGCTCAACACAAAAACATTATGCTTTGCACTTTCTTTCTTGATCACACATTTATTACGAGAGGCTTTATAAGGTAACATAGAATAAGAATGACGAACATGTTTAGAAAATTGACAAACTTCACATTAGAAAAACTTTGGATTTTTATTTTTGCATAATAAAGGAAACAATTTTTGAAGATACATAAAACTTGGGTGATCTAAACGATAGTGCCACAACATAATAGCACTATCCTTATTTTGTTGGTTCGTTGACTTAACACAAGCTGCATTGTGAGTTTGTCTTATAGGAGGATGATTTGTTTGAAGAAGGTAGAGTCCTAAGCAAACCTTAGTCTACCAATCATCCTCCCCGAATCCAAAGTCTGAAATTCACACAAATTTGAGGCAAATTTAACAACACAATTAAGATCATTAGAAAGCTTACTCACAGACAACAAATTGCAATCCAAGTTTGGAACATGTAGAACATATTTTAACTCTATATCTTTTGACAGAGTGACCAGACCTGTATCAGCTACTTTAGAGAATGAACCATCATCAGTTTTTACAGATAGGCCATCATAACATCCATCATGTGATCTGAAGCACCCGAATCAACTATCCATGGCTTATGATTTCCAGTTTCAGCAATAAAAGCAGTTAATAAATTACCTTTGTGAGCTAATGATGCAACTTTGGTACCATTTTGGGAGGACATCTGAGAGAACATCTGTTGGAGGGCTTCAATTTGCTCTTGACTAAATGGAGTGGATTGGGGAGCAACTATATGATTTACTTCTTCAGTTGAGACATGATTGCCTCAACTTTCCCTATCCATTGTGGATTTTGAAGGTTTCCAATCAACATGTTTCCCATGTATTTTCCAACATGTATCTTTAGTGTGGCCAGTTCTTTGACAATGATCACACTAGGGCCTCTTCTTCTTCAACCGATTATCTCCAGAATGATGGTGGACTCCTCGGGCAGCAAGTGCTGACTAATTTTCCATGGCAGCTATTGTAGAGGACTCTCCCAACATCACTTTCTTCCTACTTTCTTCTCTTCGTACTTCAGAGAAGACTTCTCTAATACTTGGTAAAGGCTTGGTTCCAAGTATCTTTCCTTGTACTTCATCCAAGTTCTTGTTAAAAATATTCATCTTTCTTATCTGTAAGATATTCATCTTTTCCTTTGCCACTGATGAACATAAAAAATGATTGTGACCATTGAAGGTAGTTGTTCCCATTCAGTTTGTGTCTTGTAATGGGTAGATAAGTGGTGTTCTCCAATGTTACATCATGATTGGCATTGACTTGAGGTGAGAAGGATCCATTGTAGTCCTCCTTGAGTATGTTGGTTTCTATTTCTGAAGCCATGCCGTATTTGATCATGGGAAGGATCGATTTGCTACTGATACCATGTAGTAAATCAGAGAATAGAAATGTTGTATTCTCATATATTTTACAATAGGGTTACAAGGAAGGAATGCATAGAGGAGGTAGGCACTCACCCATCCTCGTCAGAAAAGAAATACAATAACTCTTCACAAACTAGAATAAACAGAAAAGGAAATAAACTAATGAGGAGATATGGCAACATAATGACCAAATTCCTCTTATTCTAAGAAACAAATAATGCTTAAGCAACCGTATTAAAGTGACACAAGATCATATACGCAATGATAAGAATTTAGCAGATCTTTTGACAAAAGAATTAGCTAGAGAGAAAGTCCTAAATACTTCCAAAAAGATGAGACTATTGCCTATAGACCAAGTTCGAGGGTTTAGAGTCGAAATGAATCAAGGAGACGAACAAACTACTACACATTGACATGCATATAATCGAATTTAAGGATTTCTTTAGTTTTATTAATTTGAAATATAGATTTGTAGAAACTTTGAATTCTATAAACATACTTTAGGTATGCATTTTGTTTATTGAAGGTCCAATAAGCATTCTCATAACAGGTACCACCATTTGAATATCCCTTGTTGATGCAATCTTGATTGCACTGCGCGGGACTTATGCATCTTTCTTCTCCACATTTTATTCCCAGAAAATCTACACCATATGCTAATTCTGCAACCAAAAGAAAGTTAAATTCATACAAGCAATAAGTTTCTTACAAATATATCAAATTAAAAAGTCCCATAATAAAATGTGTTGAGTCATATGCATCTAGCAACTAAATAAATTCCCAATTTGAGTTAGTTAATTATTATATAAAGAATACAAGTCAATAGATAAAACAAACGTTTATTCATTACCTGAAACCAAAACCAAAGAAAGGATCAACATCCAACAAATATATGCTCGATTGATGTTAAGGGCCATTGTGTAAGATTTCACTTAATATTTTATGTCTTGTTAGATTGAAGACTAACATGTTCCTTATATACCATCTATTTAGATTTAGAGAATGCAATAAAGATGCTTCAAAATAAAAATAAATTAATGACATTAAATATTTTTATTTTTATTATATTCAAAAATAAATTATACATAATTTAACTTTTTTGACCATTCATTAACTTTTTTCAATTTTAATTTTTCTACTAATTTATTGAAATATAACTTTTTTGACAAAATTTGAAATATATATCATTATTAAAAATACTGCTATTTTATTGGTCATTTTATTTTTGTCATTTAATGTTATATTATTTTGAGTCAAATGATTTGTTATATTATCTATTATATATAAAAATTATAAAATAAAATAAAATAAAAAAATTATATATTTAATCTAATATTACCTAAGCTTAGTTGAGCTTTAATACTAGTAACATACTTATTATAATTTCTATTTCACACCGATTCATGCTTTAATTTGAAACATAAAACTTGAAATGATAATTAAAAGAAAAACTGGTACAATTAGAGTTTGATATACTTTTTTTTTTATAGTGCTCTTAATGTAACTAATCTAACCATAATTATCTTTTAACAACTTTAAATTATATATAACTAATTCTAACTACATCTAATAGCCTCTGCAAGTTTGAAGTGTGTAATAACGTTTTCAATTTGGAAAGAGCAATACAATACAAGAAAATAATAATAAAATTAACTAATGAAATAAAATTACACGAAAAAGAATACATGTCGTAATCACATCGACTGGACAAGAAATTGATATAGAAAGTGATAGCGGTTGATGTGAATAACTTCCGTCTAAGTCTTTTGCCTACTTTGGGCTAACATGAAAATCTTCTGGTGTCTCCACAACACTCACTCCATCAAGAATTTCAATCTTAGGTCTTGAAATGCCAAATTTGGTTAACAAAACTTAACCACCATATTATGGAAGCATAAAGAAAATGAGAAATGTATAACTATCATAGGATAGAAGAACAAAAAAGAATGATAATTGCTTTACTACCATATGATAGTAGCATATAAAAAATGAAAAAATAGTTAGTTATCATATGATAGATACAAATAAGAAAGTCAATAATGACTAAAGAATGAAAGAAACCATAAAAAAAAAGTACTACTACAACATTTTTAGGCTGCATGAGAAACTAAAACAATCACATAATTGTTTAAGAAGTAATGAAGGGTGAAAGCATGAGTGAGAAGAATTAAGAACAAGACACTTAAACACGGACGGCAAGATTATTCATTCACCAATAATTGCAAAGAAAGTTGTTGTAAAAGTGTAGGCGTGATTGAAAGGTGAATCATCAAGTTCGATGAGATATGTATATAGTAATGCTTTCCTGTTCTTGTTCATGATGGAAGATATATTTGGTGAGAATGTGATAAGAAAAGATATAAAATTGCCATAAAATATTTAATAACTAAACTAATATATTGCGTTAAAAGGTTGAGTGTGAGTTTGATGTCAGATATAGAGTTAAAGACTACAAGTTACTCTTGTTGAATCTGAATCTTACTTGTTATGCAAAGGTTCAAGTCAGGAGACACCTCTTTTATGCACGATCTTATAGAAGCATTTGATGATACTTTAGAATTTTTTTTTTTAAATTCAAGCAGAAGATTGTTGGAAATGATGATGATATTAAAAAAAGATTGTTGGAAATGATGATATTAATGAAAGGTAGTTGATGTGAATTGAAAAATAAGTAAGTCCCACATAAGAGAGATGACATACATTAGTAATGTTTATAAGGTGGATGTATGACAATTGGGTTGTCCCAAGGGTACCCTAATTTTGTGAAGGGGTGAGAATCCATGCAAAATTGACCACCACACACATGCGCGTGTTGCTGCCCGTTCGGCCGGGCCTTGACTTGATCTTGGGCTAAGTGTGTATTATTATTTTTTAGTATCTAGAAAATTAAAAAATTATTTATTCTTTAATAATAAATGTGAGCGCTTTTATCTCATGGGTACGTTTAACATGTATTTGCCCTCCACCGAGTCAGCATTCAACATTTGATCTAGTCTTTCTTCCTGAATTCGTGCATTAGTTTGCCCCGGTCAAAAACCTAGAAATTATCGCGTCCCAGTCTTCTGTGGATTCGCACATCCGTTTTTTGCCTGGTCAAAACCTAGAAAATTTCGTAGTGCTAATTTATGTGGATCCGGTTTGATGGATCACATAATCTTCTCTCTCTCAGTTACAGAGTTCCTCTATAAATAGAAGACTCTTCTCAATTGGAAAAGCACACCAAAAGTTCTCCAAAATATGAGACTTTTCTATGCTTTTCTTTTCTTTCTTCTTCTTCTTTTTTTCTTTTTCCGAGTTGTCGTAGATCCATATTACGAGTGACATCCATTTGACTGTCATATTTAGGATGTAATTCTAGAACGGTTTTCTACGGTGCAGTGTAACTCTGATACAGTGTATCTGAGCTGTTTTTATCCTGGGAACTTCATGGTTAATAGTCTGTCTTGCACAATTTGAACAGTGTCGTGAAACGTCTTAAAGAGAGCGACATAGTCCATGATTTTACCCAGTAATATTTTTAGTGGTATAAATTGATTTTTTAAACAGTTTTTGAAACTCAAAAATAACAAAAATTAAGTCTATTACTATTGAAATCTATTAATTATCAAAAAAAAAATTAAAATTAAGTAAATCAATGTTTTATTCTTGAAATTGTGTACATAAAGTACTTTAGTCTGCAAATTTAAAAAAATATTAAATTAGTCTCTAAAATTAAAGATCACTTATCAATTAATTCACTTTTACATTTACTTTAAGATGGAATATTAAAGATATCTATGACAAGGTGTCCCCTTTAACAATAAAACTATACTACGTGCAACTTAAGAATAGTGTCAGAGTTAATGTTTCATTAAATAAACTAACTATTCTAAGAAGTGTATCATGTTTTAAATAAATCTAGATAATAAATTAAAATGTCTCATCTTACTATATTAATAGTAAGTGTTATGATACAAATAATAACCAAAGAAAAATGATTGATCTCCAAAGCTAACTCTTAACACTTAGATGTTATAAATTTGTTTACTTTTTATTTTAATATAAAAAATATACAAAGATCGAGACATGAAGAAAAAGTTATTAAAACGAGGCAAGTTTTGTCAAATGTGAATACTTTATTGTGAAAAAACTAAAAAGAGTTTTGACAGCTGTGGGATTTGAACCCACGCCCTTTCGGACCAGAGCCTAAATCTGGCGCCTTAGACCACTCGGCCAAACTGTCTTCGTTGTTATTAGTGTTCCTACATTATTTTGAATTAATGTAGAAATCCTCTCCCCTCTCCCTCTTTTTTTACTCTCTCTTAATCCTTTTAAAAGAAAGTAGGAGGTTTATTATTATAATTGTGTCTACATATTCATCTGAATGCTAAATATATGTCTATAATTTAAAAGTATGTGTATGTATACATTAAAAAAAAAAATAGACGACAGTATAGTAAAAAAAACTCTTCACTTTTTAAACATTTGAGAAATCCATCTACTCATAGTTTATCGTTTTTAGTGTGTTCTTTATCATTGAAATAAAGTGTAATATCATTTGTTTATTACTGATCATAATTATAATAATATATTAGTAATATTTTATCTGATGTAGTAATATTAAACACAAAAAAAGTTTGAATTGTGATTTTTTTATAATTTAATTTCTACATTAATTTTAATTAACTCAATAATAATTTTGGTTGGAATAAAATTAATATCCATAATTTTCATGGTGTGTTAGTTTAAATAAAACAGTCTAGTTTATAATCAAGTGAAATGTAATTAGTAGGTGCAATATAAATATAGAGAATAATAAGATCACGATGTATCCTAGTTCACTAAAGATAGATTATGTTTAGTCCTTACAATATGTAAAAATTTCACTAATGTGCTCAACACAAAAACATTATGCTTTGCACTTTCTTTCTTGATAACACATTTATTAATTACAACATTCACCTTTCAACCTTAAAGGTAATTCCTATCATTACCTTTCGGCCCATAGATTTTTTTTACAAGCACGTTTCAAACTAGAAATGTTTTTTACAAACATGTTCAATCGAACATAAAAGATAGACTTGAGTCAGTTATAATGTGTATGATAAAAACTATTTGGGATGTAAGAGTTCTCAATTCTTTGTTTGAGATTGATTAGCAACAAAAATTCAGTAAGATGATCCATAAATATAATGAGAAAATTAGAGTTTTTGCTTGAGAGAAGAATTTTGCAACTTAAGCTTAATTGATCAAGTGTAGATTGATTGTTTTGGAAACTCTTGTCTTTGTCTTCTATTGATCTATGTTTATAGATGAGGGAAGACTTGAATATTCAGATAAGGTTGAATATAGCCATTGGCCGATGTCAGGTGTCAATCTTGCTTTCTTCAATATCCTTTTGTTTATAGTAACTATCCAGAACGTTCTTGATCAACTCATAATATTTTGCCTTGAAGTGGGTAACGTGAGTGATAGTGAGTGCGAGTTATCAAAGAACCATTGTGACAATGTAAAGTCATAAGCATAGTTAGCTGATGTAGTAACAACGTACTTGTGTAATTTCATCCTTGTTTCTAGTTTGTCAATCTGGAAGTGCGTTTACGCATGCAAGCCTTCAAATTTTGTCTCTTTTTAATGCTCATTAAGTTTGAACGACCCATGTTCGATTTTTTTCATTCTGAACATGCATTTGGATTTCTCAAAATGATCCATTTTGTCTCTTATCTTTAAATTAAGAACAAAGTTATTTTGCAATCATTCTGTCATCAATCTAATTTGATATTCTTTTGAGAAATCTTTCAAATCATTTTATTAATAAAAAAAATGTGTTCTTGTCTTGATGTGTGCATGATATGGGACCAAAAATGGTGATGAAGTCTTTCTTGATTTCTTTAAAAAAGACCACGTGATTTTTGCATGAATATGCACGCTTGTGTTTGATTTTCTATCTTTAAATAAATCACTCAAAAATACAAGTTAATAGACAATATGATCAAAATCATAATTAAAAAATTTAATTAAATATTTGATTAACTTCAAAACATTAATCAGTAATTTTGCCTTAACAGTTTCTATTCCATGGTTGTTGACTTATTTGTAAAAAAATTGTTCAAAAAATATTGACACTTTTAAAATTGAAGGTGATCATATTAATTATACTTTTTTGTTTTATTTTTTAATTAATAATATTAAATGCATCACTTTTAATTTAATATATTTTATTTTATATTTATAAATTAATAAATATATTAGTTTTTATAAAAACAATTTAGTAGTAATAGTAATATGCTCTTTTATTTTATGCTAAATTCAAAAAAATTATATTTAAAAAATTAATGTGTATAATTTAAAGTTTATACCAAATACATCAAATATCTCATTTACTTTGATGAATGGGTAAAGAACTAGAAATTTGCTGGCGCCTGGCTGAGTAAACTAGCAGCTAGGGACTAGAACTAAAAGACGTGAGTATCTAAAAATTGTATCAAAGTCCACGCGTTCAGCACGGTGTACTTAGCAGTACAATAGCATATTACATGTAGGGTGTAAATTCACAAACTCTAATATAAATCAACCTAACTCATATTTTGATCTAAATTATTTAACTTTAGATTTAATTTAAACCAGTTTATTTAAATTTTATTATATTCAATTATGAGTTATGAATTTAATATTTTGAATCTGTGAACATAATTTATTAACGTAATATATATATTTTTATTTATTTACGTAATATATATATTTTTATTTATTTGATTGTTATTAATGTATAGTTAAAATTTAGTTATTGGATATATTTGAAAATTTGCCACTATTTTAATTGATTTAAGTGTTTTATTGGATATGTGAATGTGTTTTAAGTATTGAAAGATATATTGTAATATATTTTTATTATTTAAAAGATGTTAAAGTATTTAAATTTAATTATATTTTTTAAAAATAAAAATAATATTTTTTATTATGATCCGCGAAATCAACTGAACCTGCTATAATCAAGTTGATTTGATTCTAATTTAATATAAAAATCACGCATTAAAAATTTAACCTAATCCAAATAAATTAACTAATTTGAATATCGAATTTAATAATAATCTATTCAATCCAACCGATTTACACCTTATTTAGTTACTACAAGAATAAACGTTGGAGTGTCAACACCACAAGGTAATGTATATCACTTTGATCTTTTACACGCAATGGGTATAATGTATATCTTCATGGCAAAAAATTAGGCATCTTTTTAGCTAAATCATACACGGTTCTAATAGTGAATAGATATTATGTGGCAAGTAATATCGACACGTACAATACAAAGTAGTAACACGGCAAGAAATTCACATTCCTATTCCTTTTCTTTTACATTATATCATCATATCATATATATGTAATTAAAAAGCAAAAACAAGAAAATTCATTTCCTTTTCTTACCTCGTAAGCACGCATGAAAAACGCACCGCACCTCATTGTTTAATGTTTCATCTTTGGCATTTAGCAATCTTAGTTAGGACCATTTACAATCAATGACGTGGCACATTTTGTACCAGACTCATAGGAAATGCTTAAAAGAGTCGATATTCATATTAATTAAAGTAGTAAACAAGTATTACTCCCTCTTATTCCAATTATGAGAAGAAAATTAAAAAACATTAATATTTATAAATTTATTTTTTTCTATTATTTTTTAAATATTTTTATGAATATATTTTTTTATAAAAAAGTGTGGGATATTAAATTTATCAATAATATTTAAAAGACTAAATGAAAAAAAATTATTTAGACAATAAATAAATCTTAAAAGTTACAATTTTTTTTAAATAAAAAAAATATATATTTAAGATTTTTCTTATAATTATAAATATTAGAGAATAAGTAAGTGCACGTGTCTTTCCGATTAACTAATTCGATCACAATGTGTAAAATGCCAAATTTTGGTTCTCATCTCTAAAATCGTACTCCATGAATGTATACTATATTAAATTATCCTATGATCTTCTACACTCTGTCATACACCGTGCTGCTGATTCAAATCACTACACAATACACCTTTTTGTTTACGAGACCATATTTTCAATTTATTATTTCATTATAATCAGTTGGATTGAACCTTTATCATTTGGATTAAATACCTTTTATTTATTGAACTTTGATTTTGATTGTTAAAAATAATAAGAAAAATGAGGCGATTAATAAATTATGACATCCACTTACATGAGTGAAATGTTACGATCACCGGTATATGAGAAAGAAATATATTTAAAAAGTTGATATATTAATTTTAAAATTTAGACTAATTATATTAAATTTTTAATGTTTTATTGGAGTACTAATTTTAATGTATCAATTAAAAATTATAAGAAATGATAATATTAATAAGAGATTTTTGGAAATGATGATGATATTAAATGAGTTTAAAGTGAATGAAAGTAACAAATATATTTATTACAAACCTGAAAAATAATATTTGCACTATCATATGTTTCTATATAGACGACTTACTCATATTTGATTCAAACATTCATGCTGTAAATATTGTGAAATCATTGATGAGTAACAACTATGATATGAAATACCTCATAGAAGTGAGTGTAATCCTAGGAATCAAGATTAGTAAGTCAGAAAAGAGAATTTCTTTGGATCAGTCTCACTATGTTGAAAATATTCTAAAGAAATACAAATACTTTGACAATAAACCTATTTGAACACCATATGATTCAAGTATGAAACTTTTCAAGAACATCAGTGAAGGTATTAGACAAACTAAATATGCGAGCATCATTGGCAGCCTCAGGTATGCCACTGACTGTACAAGACCTGACATTGCCTACGTCGTGGGACTGTTGTGCAAGTTAACTAGTAGACCTAGTATGGAGCATTGACACGCTATCGAAAGAGTCATGAAATACCTAAAAAGGAACATAAGTCTCATATTGCATTATCAAAGATTTCCTACTGTCCTTGAAGGATACATTGATGTTGATTGGAACACCTTATCATATGACTCCAAAGCAACTGTTGGCTATATTTTTAGTATAGTTGGTGGTGCAATAACTTCGAAGTCGAATAAACAGACGATATTGGCTTAGTCCACTTTGGAGTCTGAAATGATAGCACTAGATATTGCTAGTGAAGAAGCGAGCTGGTTGAGGTGTTTGCTAGTGAAGATCCCTTTATGGGAAAATCGATGTTTTTATTCTTGAAATTGTGTGCATAAAGTATTTTAGTATGCAAATTTAAAAAATGTTGAATTAGTCTCTAAAATTAAAGAGCACTTATCAATTAATTGTTTTTTACACTTGTTTCAAGATGTAATATTAAAGATATCTACGACAAGGTGTCGTGTTCAAGTTCGAGGGTTTAGAGTGGGAGTGAATCAAGGAGACTTACGAATTGTTACACATTGACATGCATATAATCGAATTTAAGGATTTATTAAGTTTTATTAATTTGAAATATATATTCGTACAAACTTTGAATTCTATAAACATACTTTAGGTATGCATTTTATTTATTGAAGGTACAAAAACTCATCATGTATAACAACAACAATAAGCATTCTCATAACATGTACCACCATTTGAATATCCCTTGTTGATGCAATCTTGATTGCACTGCGGGGGACTTATGCATCTATCTCCACATTTTATTCCCAGAAAATCCACACCATATGCTAATTCTGCAACCAAAAGAAAGTTAAATTCATACAAGCAATAAGTTTCTTACAAATATATCAAATTAAAAAGTCCCATAATAAAATGTGTTGAGTCATATGCATCTAGCAACTAAATGAATTCCCAATTTGAGTCAGTTAATTATTATATAAAGAATACAAGTCAATAGATAAAACAAACGTTTATTCATTACCTGAAACCAAAACTAAAGAAAGGATCAACATCCAACAAATATATGCTCGATTGATGTTAAGGGCCATTGTGTAAGATTTCACTTAATATTTTATGTCTTGTTAGATTGAAAACTAACATGTTCCTTATATACCATCTATTTAGATTTAGAGAATGCAATAAAGATGCTTCAAAATAAAAATAAATTAATGACATTAAAATTTTTATTTTTATTATATCTAAAAATAAATTATACATAATTTAACTCTTTTGACCATTCATTAACTTTTTTCAATTTTAATTTTTCTACTACTTTATTGAAATATAACTTTCTGACTAAATTTGAAATATATATCATTATTAAAAATACTGCTATGTTATTGGTCATTTTATTTTTGTCATTTAATGTTATATTATTTTGAGTCAAATGATTTGTTATATTATCTATTATATATAATAATTATAAAATAAAATAAAAAAATTATATATTTAATCTAATATTAACTGAGCTTAGTTGAGCTTTAATACTAGTAACATATTTATTATAATTTCTATTTCACACCGATTGATGCTTTAATTTGAAACATAAAGCTTGAAATGATAGTTAAAAGAAAAAATGGTACGATTAGAGTTTGATATACTTTTTTACAGTGCTCTTAATGTAACTAATCTAACCATAATTATCTTTTAATAACCTTAAATCAAATATAACTAAATTTAACTACATCTAATAGCTCCCGCAAGTTTGAAGTGTCTAAATAGTATACGTGTTCTCTTAACTTAATTTCAATTAACATTTTAGTCATTTATTTTTTTTTCTCTCTTGATTTGATCTTTTATTTTAATTTTAAATCACAATTTGATCTTTTATGTTTTAAAATGTCAACAATCTTATCCTTTTTTTTACAAAAATTCAAAAAATTCATCAAAATTTTCAACCAAAATCCATAAAATTAATTATATTTTTCACTATAATACAAATTTTATCAAATTCAAAACTCAAATCTTCAAATAAACTCATATTTCCATCTCTAACAACATCAAATAAAGAATGAAAATATGAGTTTATTTGAAGATTTGAGTTACGAATTTGATGAAATTTGTATTATATTAATGAATATAATTAATTTTATGGATTTTGGTTGAAAATTTTGATGAATTTTTGTAAAAAAAAAAGATAATACTGTTGACATTTTAAAACATAAAAGATCAAATTGTCACTTAAAATTAAAATAAAGGACCAAATCGGAAAAAAAAAATATAAAGGACTAAAACGGTAACTGAAATTAAGTTAAGGGACCACAGGTGCTATTTAACCTAAAATTAACTAATGAAATAAAATTACACGAAAAAGAATACATGTCGTAATCACATTGGCTGGACAAGAAAATTGATATAGAAAGTGATAGCGGCTGATGTGAATAACTTTCGTCTAAGTCTTTTGCCTACTTTGGGCTAACATGAAAATCTTTTGGTGTCTCCACGACACTCAGTCCATCAAGAATTTCAATCTTGGGTCTTGAAATGCCAAATTTGGCTACCAAAACTTAACCACCATATTATGGAAGCATAAAGAAAATGAGAAATGTATAACTATCATGGGATAAAAGAACAAAAAAGAATGATAATTGCTTTACTACCATATGATAATAGCATATAAAAAATGAAAAAATATTTAACTACCATATGATAGATACAAATAAGAAAGCCAATAATAACTAAAGAATGAAAGAAACCATTAGAAAAAAAGTACTATTACAACATTTTTAGGCTGCGTGAGAAACTAAAACAATCACATAATTGTTTAAGAAGTAATGAAGGGTGAAAGCATGAATGAGAGGAATTAAGAACAAGACACTTAAACACGGAGGGCAAGATTATTGATTCACCAATAATTGCAAAGAAAGTTGTTGTAGAAGTGTAGGCGTGATTGAAAGTTGAATCATCAAGTTCGATGAGATATGTATATAGTAATGCTTTCCTGTTCTTGTTCATGATGGATGATATATTTAATAACTAAATTAATATATTGTGTTAAAAGGTTGTGTGTGAGTTTGATGTCAGATATAGAGTTCAAGACTACAAGTTACTCTTGTTGAATATGAATCTTACTTGCTATGCAAAGGTTCAAGTCAGAAGACACCTCTTTTTATGCACAATCTTATAGAAGCGTTTGACGCTACTTTAGAAACTTTTTTTTTAAATTCAAGCGGGAGATTGTTGCAAATGATGATGATATTAATAAAAGATTGTTGGAAATGATAATGATATTAATGAAAGGTAGTTGGTGTGAATTGAAAAATAAGGAAGTCCCACATAAGAGGGATGACACACATTAGTAATGTTTATAAGATGGAGGTATGACAATTGAGGTTGTCCCAAGGGTACCCTAATTTTGTGAAGGGGAGAGAATGCATGCAAAATTGACCACCACACACATGCGCGTGTTGCTGCCCGTTCAGTTGGGCCTTGACTTGATCTTGGGCTAAGTGTGTATTATTATTTTTTAGTATCTAGAAAATTAAAAAATTATTTATTTATTCTTTAATAATAAATGTGAGCGCTTTTATCTCATGGGTACGTTCAACATTTATCTGCCCTCCACCGAGTCAGCATTCAACATCTAATCTAGTCTTTCTTCCTAAATTCGTGCATTTGTTTGCTCCGGTCAAAAACCTAGAAATTATCGCGTCCCAGTCTTATGTGGATTCGCACATCCGTTTTTTGCCTGGTCAAAACCTAGAAAATTTCGTAGTGCTAATTTATGTGGATCCGGTTTGATGGATCACACAATCTTCTCTCTCTCAGTTACATAGTTCCTCTATAAATAGAGAACTCTTCTCAATTGGAAAAGCACACCAAAAGTTCTCCAAAATTTGAGACTTTTCTATGCTTTTCTTTCTTCTTTTTTTCTTCTTCTTTTTTTCGAGTGATCGTAGATCCATATTACGAGTGACAGTCATTTGACTGTCATATTTAGGATGTAATTCTAGAACAGTTTTCTACGGTGCAGTGTAACTCTGATACAGTGTATCTGAGCTGTTTTATCCTAGGGACTTCGCGGTTAATAGTCTGTTTTGCACAATTTGAACAGTGCCGCAAAACGTCTTAAAGAGAGCGATCTAGTGTGCGACTCAACCCAATAATATTTTTAGTGGTATAAATTGATTTTTTAAACATTTTTCGAAACTCAAAAATAACTAAAATTAAGTTTATTACTAATGAAATCTATTAATTAGCAAAAAATTAAAATTAAGTAAATCAATGTTTTTATTCTTGAAATTGTGTACATAAAGTACTTTAGTCTGCAAATTTAAAAAATATTAAATTAGTCTCTAAAATTAAAGATTACTTATCAATTAATTCTCTTTTACATTTACTTTAAGATGAAATATTAAAGATATGTATGATAAGGTGTCGTGTTCAAGTTCGAGGGTATTGAGTCAGAATGAATGACTCATGGTTTCTTTTTGGTCTCCCCTCCCCCCTTTATATTGTGCATTCTGAATAATAGAAGATATGACCTAATTGAACAATCACGGGATTGAGTACTTTCATAAGATTATAACTCAAACCGTGCTGGATTTGTATCTTAGGCCTAATATGATATATAACGAATATTTTATAATGGTTTACATCCACCATAACATGAGGCCTATGAAAGTTAAGTGAACAAATCAGATGGTGCTTGATGATGGTCCATAACTCCAAACACAAAGGCTGGTAAGGCGAAGTATAGTCTTCAAGGTCCCAGTTTGAGTAATTAGAATACATATATGAAAGGAATTTTTTTTACTAAATAAATAAATATAGATATACATAATGAAATAAAATTCATATAGTTAGTGTAAGTGTCAATTTATGAAATAAAATTCATATAGTTAGTGTAACTTAATGAAATAAAATTATGAAATAAATTACATAATAAAATTCATATAAATATATAATGAAGTTCTACAATTTATTTTTAATTTTATTTATTAAATTAAGTTTATATTTTATATTATAAAAATAAACACGGTTACTAGTTAGTGTAAGTGTCAACTAACTAGTTTACACTAAAATCATAAGTTCTCTCACTTACGGCCCACCATTCTAGAACTAAAAATCATACTTAAGAAAAAGGAGAAGGATAAGATGCAGGTGAATAACCCTAATGAATATTAAATTTGGAGTTTTTTTATAAATAAAAATGTATTTAAAAAGTATAAGTTTTTTAACTAAAAAAATTATTTGGACCAGCCATTAGTTATGGGATAGAATATTTTGTACCTTCACCGGCTATGTGTAGTGCTTCTGGCCTAGGCTTTGTGTTTAGGTTGAGATTGGATCAAATAAATATGCTCATACTCATGGCTCTTATTTAACCTCTTTGAGTGTCCTCCAATGTAAGACGAGATTAATTAATGCACTTTTGTTTCACAGTCCGCTACAGATCATTTGAGACTCCTTTTCTTATTCGGATATCTAAAGTAGGTTCATGTTCAGATAACGAAAAATTTGGGGTAAATTGTTATATGCTTCCCCATCAGTATAATAAACACCGTGCATATTTTAAAATTTAAAAAACTTATTTTGAAAGAAAAAAAAAACTTTTAAAAGACTAATTTAATATAATTAAATATCTTACCTCATTAATTAAATAATATATTTTGCCTAATCAATATGATAGTGTAAAACTTATTTCTTACGAAAAATATATGCCCCTAGTGGCCTAGTGTGTAGTAGATTAAAAAATTTAAAATTTAAAAGAAATTTAAATAAATACGTATATGATTTAAAAAATATGTATTTTAACAAATCTTGTTAAAAAAAAATACAATATATCTTGTGGAGTAAAGTGAAATAGAGTTGTTGTTGTTGCGCAAAATTGCAACAGTAAAAACCGTCAGCAACACACACAGAAACAGAGCCCTGCGCAACTGGTTTCTCATTCAACTCAACTCAACTCCAACAGAACACACTCTCATCACGTAACTAGTATTCATATATTTTCACAGAAATATAATTCCATAAATAAATTGAATAGATTGAATTTCCATATACAAAAAAAAAAAAAAAAAAAATTAACATTACTATCGAAGATTTCACTAAATCTACAATCTATATAATTCAATTAATTATTCATTGAAGATGAGGAATTTCAATCTTGGGTAAAATAAAAACACGAGGCTTCTTCATCATCACCACAGGGTGAGGACTCTCAACCTCGTCTTCTCCGACCTTATTACAAACCTCCGGAAAAGCCGGTATGTTGAGATCGAAATCGCGATGACTGACAGTATGTGTGGACCCCACACCTTCAGAAACAGTTACAGCCGCACCATGACCGCCTTCGTAGTGACAACGTTTGTGTCCACCCAAAGCTTGTCCAGTCGGAAACGACTTATGACAAATTGAACACTCATGAGATCTAACACCACCGATTCCCACGGCGGTGTTAGCGGAGCTAGTGGTAGCCGCCGATGAAGTTGATTGGTCGTCGCCGGCGGTGGTGTGTTTCCGGTGACTTGCTTTGTGCCCACCCAGTGCTTGATAAGAAGGAAACTCTTTGTTACAAACGGAACATTTATAACTGAGTTTGGTTGTGTCACCGGATGAACCGGTTGCCGGTAATGAGTTAAAATCGTGGCGGTTTGTGTTGCCGCGAGCGAGCATGATGAGACAGAGAGCGAGATACTCTTCTTCGGTGCATGAACGTGATGAACGCTTTGAACGCTTTCGTTTTGTCCATGGTTCTTCAGGGTAACGAAGAGTTGGTTCATTGAATGTGAATTTTGGGGTAGTGGTTGTGGGTGAGTTAAGAGCTTCTAGAGCCATGTTTGGGGTATTGAAATTTTTGAGTTATTGTTTGTGATGAGTGAAAAGTGTGTGTGTGTGATGTGGGTTTATAAGGAGGTGAGAATTTGAGGGGAAGTTGCGTGACAAGTGGTGCGCAAGTAAGCGCGGTGGGCAAGCTAATATAAGTAATTAAAATAATAGAATACAGGTGGATTTTAGAGTGGAGCACGTTTGGTGGGCAAGTGTGAGCTTAAGTCGGTCAAATAAAGTGTCACTATATGGGACTCAAGTTATTTTTGGGTTTTGAGTTGGGAGAATAAGGGAATCGGATTCTTTAATGTAATTGTGTAGTTATTGATGTTAATCTAAATCAATGAATAATGATAAAAATTAAGAGTAAATCTAAAAAATTTGTTTTTTTTTAAACTATCGGTTCTGATTTTTAAAAGAACGTATTCTAGTAGTTAATAGTTTGACAAAATAAAATTTGACTGAAAATTATTAATTTGAATTCTTATTAATTCTTTGAGTCCAAAAATTTAAATTTGTTTTTGATCTTTTGATCAATTAATTTAACGATTAAAATTATTTACATTTGTGTAATGTACTTACAAAGTGAATCCTAGTCATTGCAGGAAGATATGTGTTATGTGAATTCTAAATATTTTATGGGGGAATTATCTTCACACTCAAAGAAAATTCCATAAAAAAAAAAAAAGAGTAAATACAAATTCAAGAATAAGGTATTGACATTGAGAGAAGTGGAGAAGGGACTGAGAAAGAAGCAATTTTAGGCGAGTGAAATTGGAAGGAAGACTAATTCAAATTCCAAGAGAAGGTTCTAGTCAAAATTGTGAATAAAGTACAAAAGAAGGTTCTTGTGTTTATTTGTTTTAATTGATTTAGAGGGGTCTAAGTAAAGTGAAGAAACGCGGTCACAGATTAGGATCTGATCCATCCACAGCAGCCGGCACGCTAGTAACTAACAACGACTTTTCCTTGTCAACAAATTTAGGGGCTGACCTTTAAAAACAACACTTACTATATATTCATTTCATTTGCAACTTGGATATTAAGTTAATAGTACTGATCGGTGATTCATTGCTATCATATGAATCTGAATCATATTCCCATTTCGAATTCTCACGTCATAGATAGGATAGGATAGGATATACATAGTATTAAGTAAAGTCTTAGCAACTTCTCTTTTTCTTGTATTAACTCTTATGTACATACAGAATGAGGTTTTATTATTTGTAAAACGACTAAACGACTAAAGTGTTTTGCTTGGAGATAAATAGAAGGAAGGAGAGGAAATATTTTAAGTTTTTGCCTTAGGAGGGAGGAAATAAAAACAACTTAAAAATTATTTAAAATTTTTCTCTTCCATTTAAACTAAACACACAACTATTAAAAATATATCTTCTCCCATCATTTGAACCAAGTATGTCTCCACCTTCCGTCCCCATATTTGATCAAACAAAAAAATTTAAATAATAATCAAGACACAAAAAAATAATATGAAAACTCTAAAGTCGGAGAAAAAAACGACTATTGTCAAATGATAATCAAATAATAACATTGTGTAAAAATTGTTACAATACATAGACTTCTCTCAAACACTTCATGACCCTTAGTACACATATATTATGCAAAACTAATATTTAAATTACAACTCACAACACTTTAACATAAGAGTACAAGAGAAAAGAAAAAAACAGATACAAATTTAAAGCGCTTTTCACTGGTGCGCCCACTTCCTTTACAACTTCAAGCAATGTAGGATTTTTTTTAAATTCTCAATTTCAACAAAACTTAACACTTCCCATTCCTTTTCCTCCCCTCTGTTAAAATCCCTCATTTTACCCTCTCTTCCGTTGATTCTAACACACCATAAGAGATAAGTTAAGTCTAGTTAAAATTATTCTAATTATATAATATAATATTGGTTTGGTAATTGAGATGAAGTTAAAAAGTGAAGTGATAAGAAAGTCGCGATTCGATTCTCTCCCTCAACAAATACTAGCAATATTAAATATACTTATTACTAACACTGTCTATTAAAAAAAATTGTTCTAATTAAAATTCAAATTTTTTAAAAGATTGAAACTCATCAACTACTTGAGTTCACATAAATTTTATGGGATTCATCTTAATTTCAAGTAATTGAAGAGTGTGGGTTAACAAAGTTTGTTAGAGAGTATACTAATAACATTTTTCATAATATGCTATTAACCACTTGATTTCTACGTCAATTTGGTTGGACTCATCTTAATTTCAATTAATTGAAGAGTAAGTATTAAAAAAAAAAATATTAGAAACTACAATGATTTAGTCTATTAGTAAAATGACATATATTAAACATTTGATCTTAAGTAAAAATACAACAATAAATCATTTTATAAGTATTCAATAAATTATAAAGTTTTATCTATTTTAGACTAATGCACCATTTGTCTTAATTTTTTTTATTAAAAATGCATTTTAGAAAATATATTATTAGTATTTTGATAATATGAATTGAGACAATTGCAATTTTTATATTAGAAAGACGTATGGTAAAATAAAATTAATTTTGTAGTTGATAGAAATTGCATCACGCATTTAAGAGACAGGCACACGCCATCAACATTTGATCTGTGGTTTGGTTTGTTACACGGTAGGTAATGGAGTAATTTGATAAAGAGGAAACAAATCATCCATTTCACATGGGGCGAGTTTTCTTGTTGGGGTGTAGACTCTCTTGTCACCAAGTGGAGTAGACTTATAGTGGCACATTACATGTATGTTAGTATAATAATTTCAATCTTGATTCTTTTGTACACTTTCTCCTTCCCTTTTTTTTTTCTTTCTATTTTCCTTTCTTTTCCATCACATAAATCGGGTGATTTATACACTAGCAAATTTGAAAAAATTGTGTATTGCTGATCCATGTTAGATTCTTCCACGGTCTTCACCTAGCATACATGTTACACAATGCCACGACGAAGGGGGCTTAGTGGTTTTGCTTATGAGATTTAAGGTGGCTTATGAGATTTATGTTCAATTGAAATTACCAATAAACTTAATTTATGACATGACATAAATTTTATAGATAAATTAATCTTTAGTTAAATGATATTAATGTTGGATCAATTTATAATACAATTTGTTGAGTTAATTTATTGTGTGATAGAAATCTATAAAAGATGTTTTATAATTTTGATAATGTATTTATCAATTTTCAAAAATGATAGATTACTTTTTCGATGCTAACAATTTTTATGGTAAATATTTATTCGATCAAAAATGTTTTTACTTAAAAAAAACTACACCAAAAGAGGCTTAAGTGACTGCTTATAGAGTGTGCTGGTTAATTTTTTTTTTTTTCATTTCTTTTTAGCAAACCAGCCAAACCTAAGAAAATAATGTATTACAATTGTGTAGGATGTAAAAGTAAATATCAATTAGTTTTTAAAACTAAATAAATATTAAAATGTTGTGAATAATTAGATTATTTGATGGATGTCAACCTTCTTACATCCAATACCTTCAATTGATTAAAAGTTTTTTGCTCCATTGGTTTTGATATTTACTCAATATTTTTTTTGTAGTAAACACTACTTAAAACTAATACACAGTTACAAAATTTTGAATTCAAACTTGAAATAAAATATTCAGTCTAAGAACATCCAATTTTTAATAGAGTTAGAACTTAAGGACTCTTTATTCTTAATATTAATGCATCTTATAACATGTTCCTTCAATTTTTTATCTTGCTCTTTTGCCTTCTTCTTCACTTTCTTTTTCTCAATCTATTTAAATTGATTATTTAAATATGGAACATTTTTGACAAAAAATTGGAACATTCAATTGTATTTAGAGGTGGCAAAACGGGTAGATCCAATGTCACCAATCGTTAAAAGCATTTCACTCTGTTGGGTTTTGATCTTTACTCAATGTTTTTTTTTCTTTCTGTAGTAAACACTACTTAAAACTAATACACAATTGTAAGGTTTTGAGTTCGAATTTAAGATAAGATATTTATTCTAATAATATCGAATTTTCCAATAGAACTAGAACTTACAGACTCTTTATTCTCAATATTAATGCATCTTATAACTCGTTTCTTCAATTTTTTGTCCTGTTTTTTTTCTTCTTCTTCTTCACTTTCTTTTTCTCGATCTATTTAAACTTATTATTCAAAGATGGAACTTTGACAAAAAATGGAACATTTAATTGTATTTAGAGGTGGTAAAATAGGTAGAACTCGACAAGCCAACTGTTTAGCCTACCATTTTAGGCGAGTTAGGTTGAAGATTTGAACTCGGCTATCAAAGTTGGCCCGTCCAGTTTAACCCGCTGAAAAAATTGATCAATTATAAGGCAGGGTAAGTTGGTCCACCAGGTCAAATAAAAAAAATACTATTTTTTTTTTACTTTGTTTTTTTTTCCAATTTTTTATAAACCTAACTAAATTAAAGAATAAATTTGACTTATTAATTAACCCACCCCAAACTCAAAAAATCTTAGTTATTGGATTTTGTTTCTATTTTCTACCATCTTCTTACACTCAAACACAACACACCCATTCTATCATCTTGCTCCTGGGATTTGTATAAGCACCGCTCATTGTGATCTTTGAGACTTTGTTTTATTTTGATAGTGGTTTTGCTTTGGCCTTTAGAATTGATTAATGTTTGTGAATTTATTTTGAGACTTTTTTATACTCGGTGACTTTATTTTGATATTTGTCATTGTTGATTGATGATAATTGCTTTTATTATTTTTGTAAAATGTTTAAAAAAAAAACTTTAACATGCCAAGTTGCAAATCCGCCACAAGGTGGAGCATGGTCGTAATTTTTACTTAACCACTTAAGTTAGTTTACCTTGACTCGCTTTTTGGCGGGCTAATCACATGCAGGATAAATAGGGTTGGTTAACATGTTTTGTCATCCATAATTGTATTGAGTGTAATTTTTTATTTACCTTTCCCCTTAAGGTGAAATAGGTATGATTGATTGATATGAGTCTTTGACCTAGTCTACGACACTAAACCTAACTTTTTTATATAGATTAGATCAAATATTTTTTTAAAGTTTATTTAACTAAAAATGTTAAGTTAGAGATCACTGAAAAAGTTTTTTAAACCTATTAGATTGATTTATTAATTAACTATAAATAGTTTTTTTATTACTTTTATTATTATTATAATAAAATGAAGTTTCACATTTATGTTAAATTATAAATTTGTCATTTAACCATACTGATCTAAATATGTTTTTAACATATTTAAAAATATTATTATAAAATAAATTAAAATAAGATGTCATATAATTTATTTTATTTAAAATGTTATGTTATATATTAAAATAGAATTTATACGCATTGATATATTAATTTGTTATATTATTTATAAAAATTTACATCACTCATCAATTGAGTGGTGTAAATTTCCATAAAAAAATAATTAAGTAAAAAAATATATGTAACGAGGGCTTAAAAATAGGTCTGTGACAATAATAAATTAGTCTCAAGCTTAATATTTTTAAAGTATACCAAATTCAAATTTGCCAAATTTAGTTAAGCATAGTCTATTTGCACCCTACTTATTTCACACTTCTCCTCCATTTATAGCCAATTTAGAGCTCCTTAGATAGCAGAGCAGAGCCGCAAAATAAGACTTAGAAACTGATTCTAATTTTTTTTTCTTCTTTTATTAGCAAAAACAATCAAAAGAAATTCAAGTCCAAGATGAGAACAAAATTACACTTAAGAAACTAGGAGGATTATACCATGCACCTCCACACCTAAACCTCTCACCCTCCATTTTTTTAAAATGTCTAAAATATCATTTTTATTAATTATAAATTTATTTTTAAAAAATTAAAAATCACTTTTTAACATAGTATGTTCAAAACTTTAGGATTTTAAAGAGATTAATTCGAAAGTTTCTTAGATGTTGAAACATTTGAAGTGAAAATTTTTCTGATTTCATCAACAATTTCGAACCTTTCGTTGAAATTGAAATGTTGAAGTTTCGAAGGTTTCCCTTGGAAGGCAAAGTTTCGAATATAATTCGGAAGTTTCACTTGGATGGCAAAGTTTCGAAAATAATTCGGAAGTTTCACGGATGGCAAAGTTTCGAAAATCATTCGGAAGTTTCACAGATGGCAAAGTTTCAAAACTACTTCGAAAGTTTCATTTCAAAATGAAAACTTTCGAAAGTTTTATTTTGAAAAATTTTAACTTTATTTTTTAAATATGTATTATTATTAATTAAATAGAGTAAACTTTTTAGAATTAGGCATGAGTAGAGTTGAGGTTCCTACTACAACGGCGACTATAGATTCTACAGATAAATTTATCACTGATCAGATATTTTTACCGATAATTAAATTTAGAACTGATAAATTTAATGTATTAACATGTATTAATGTTTTATTTTAAATCTTTATTTTAATATGAAATATTTATTTGAAATATATGTTTTGTAGATATTTCCTTCTCGAGAAGCTGTATTTGAATGGGCAAAAAAAATTGGAATGCAAAATGGAATTTTAATTGTTACCATTCGATCAGATAAAGCAACGGGAAAGAGAGGCAGAAAAGACAAATTAATTTTGGGATGCGAAAGAGGCGGAAGATATAAATCAAAATCAAAATCAACAGTAACTTGTTCTCACAAAGAAAATTGTCCGTTTAAACTCAGATGTATACGATCGAGTTTGGATGAAGGATGGAAAATTAGTGTTCGTTGTGGAACACACAATCACGATTTAGCCAATACTTTAGACGGTCATTCATATTTGGGGCGTCTAAATGAAAAGGAGAAAAAATTTGTCAATGACATGACAAAGTATAAGCTTGCACCAAGGTTCATTTTGAATGCTTTGAAAGAGAAAAATAAAGATAATGTCACAATTTCCACTCAAATATATAAAGGAAGAAGTACTTATCGATCATCTTTGAGAGGTTCGTACACAGAAGTGAAACATCTGCTGAAGTTAATACAAAATGAAAATTATGTGCACTGGACAAGAAGACGGGATAATTCAGATGTTCTAAGAGACATATTTTGGACGCATCTTGATTGTAAAAAGTTGTTGAACACGTTTCATTTTGTTTTGATATGTGATAGCACATACAAAACAAATAAATATTGGTTACCGTTGTTTGAAGTTGTCGGTGTAACATCTACTGGTTTGACATTTTCGGTTGCATTTGCCTATTTAGAACAAGAGCGACAAGATAACTTCATATGGGCATTTCAAAAGGTAAGACAATTGTTCGTATCTAAAAATTTAATTTCTAAAGTTATTGTGACGGATAGAGATCTTGTCATGATGAATGCTATTGGTGTTGTATTTCCTACTTCAATTCAGTTGTTGTGTCGTTTTCATATTGAAAAAAATGTTGGGGCAAGATGCAAACAATATGTGAGTAAGGATAGACAAGATGAAGTAATGGATTTATGGAAAAAAATTGTATTTTCGGCTAGTGTGGAGGAGTATGATCATCACTTGCAACACTTTGAGCTAGTGTGTGCCGATATTATTCTTTTTGTTGATTATGTTAAAGATTCATGGTTGACACCTTACAAAGAAAGATTTGTCATGGCTTGGACGAACAGAGTGATGCATTTAGGGAACACAACGACCAACAGGTATTTTTAAATAATGATTTGTATTGTTTTAGAAAAATGATTTAGTGATTTATGTGATTTGTTTTAATTTGTGTTATTTAATTTATTTGTAGAGCGGAGTCTGCTCATTGGAGATTGAAAAACATGTTGCAGACTAGTAAGGGAGACTTGTGTAAAAGTTGGGATGTTGTGAATATGATGTTGAAGAACCAATTGTGTAGCCTCAAATCAACTTTTCATAAATCTAATCTCGATGTGGAGCATGGGTATAATTCACCATTCTATCAGAGATTACATCATTGTGTGGCAAGGAAATGTTTTGAAATGATTGACAAACAATTGAAGAGGGTGAAGATTGTAGGTACTGACAAAACAAAATGTGGTTGCTCAATCAAAACAACTCATGGATTACCATGTGCTTGTGAGTTGGCAAAATTGCAGATGTCTGGTAATGTTATTCCCTTAGATAGCATTCATATTTTTTGGAGGAAATTAAGCATTGAGCAAGAATTGGAGGATGAAGAATCTTTATCAGATTATGATTTTTCAGAAGAGTTGGAAGCAATGAAGGCATACATGAAGAAACAAGATATTGTTGGTCAAAGGATATTCAGAGCAAAGGTGCATGAACTTGTATTTCCACAAACAACAACAATGGTTCCACCACCTGATAAGTGAAAACCAAAGGAGGTACTAAAAAGAGAAAAGAATTTGATAGTCCTTGTGATCCATCATATTGGGAGTATGTCGATGCATCTCATGGATCTCCAAATCAATCATCACAGCGTTCTACAAGGCAATCATCACAACGTTCTGCAAGTCAATCATCACAGCGTCCTACAAGTCAATCATCACAGCTTCCTGCAAGGCAATTATCTAATATACATTTTCCTACATTCATTCATCCATATATCGAGGACATAATAGATGTTGAGCCTAATGGAAATTGTGGGTATCGCACTGTTGGAGCTTTGTTAGGTTGGACAGAAGAATCTTGGCCTTTAGTTCGAACACAATTGGAGAAAGAGATTAATTTACATAAAGACCTTTATTCCAAAGTTTTCGATGACAACGTTGAAACCGTGCAGAAGTCGTTGATTATTTCTAGATTGGGTGCTCAAGGAAAAGATAAGTGGATGACTATACCAGATTTAGGTTACGTGATTGCAACAAGATATAATGTCATATTGGTATCGTTGTCGCGTAATCTGAATATGACATTCTTTCCGCTGAATAAAGGACCATCGAAAGATTATTCTCTTAATCATTTAATAGCAATTGGATTCATCAATGAAAGTCATTGGATACAGGTAAGTTTTATGATCTATAGTAATGTTTAATAATAATATTTGCTTGTTTAGATAAATTAATGTTTACTATTTTATTGTTCAGATCAAATTGAAGTATGATTGTCTGTTGCCACCTACCTCACAAAAATGGAAAGACTTTTGTAGTGATTGTGCAAAGACATGGCAAATAGCTTATGTAGAACGTATTAAGCATTGGGAACACATTGATTCATCATTTGACAAATCATCTTGTATTTCATTAAGTCAAGATTAGATTATATGTTTAAACTTTTAGACATTTAGTTATTATAAAGATTTATTATTGAACTTTTAGACATTATAATTTACTTATGGTTATATGGTAACAAGTTGAACATTAATCATTTACTTATACGAAATAGATATAAAAAAAATAGATATTAATATAAAAATATATTTATACAACTTAATGGCAACACACAATAACTAATCGTCTCCTGGGAAGAGTCTGCTTAACTCAGTGAATATATCATGAACTTCATCAAATGGAGTTACAATCTGTAATCCATACGTATAAGCTCAGATGCTAGCCGATCTCGTTCTGATGATGGACCAACACGTGTAGATGATGATGGAATATGGGGATTGTGTGCAGCAGTAGGTGACCTGGAAAGTGGAGCAGCAAAAGGTGTACTGGAAGGAGCATCAGTAGGTGGAGGGAGGATAAGAGGATGTGAAATATTAAGGTACCACGCAAAGTAGTCTGCAGTGACTTCTCCCGGAAACGTCGCCAAAGGAGATAGACTCCGGAATGTAGCTTTACATGATTTTACATTATTCTGCCACTCCCAATCTATACTCCTAGGCATCCGAGGAAAGTCACGCGGAATGCACTGAATACGACCAAACTGTCGAAGACATCGCTCTGGCAAATATGGAACTGAAACTCCTGCCCATCGAAGGTATATAGAGAACATCGAAGACGAGACAAAAGGATGATTAGCTCGATCATCATCATATGGTGTAAACAATACATCCTCGAGCAACATAGAGTCAAGTCTCTGCCTGTATGTCATCAGTCCACCTTTAACTGCGTGTTTTGCAGTCCACCTACATGCTCTTGGAAGATGTGCAGGAACCGTTCCACTATCACCGCGTTTATAGATTCTAGGAAAGTGCTCGTAAATCCAGCACTGCACCAATTAATAAAAGACGAATAAATAAATAAATAAATAACACAACTAAATAATTAAATAAATTCAAATACCTATAATAGAGTCATGTAACCCCCCAGCTGTCTAGTGTGATGAACGGCTCCATCTCCCAACCAATGCAGCAGCACCCCATGCAAAATCTCGGCAATGATCCAAATCAGCAAACAAACTAACATATTTTGCTTCCACACGAGTGTGTGTTTTGTCAGCAAAAATAGTGCTACCAACTAAATGCAATAGATAAGTTCTGGCAGCATACTCATACATGTTAGCTTGAATTAAACGCTGATATAAATCGCGCAACCACTGCAATCTATATTGTGCACACTTGTTGTAGTTGATCTCAGCAGCAGCTTCCTCCCAAGTGGCTCCTAGTAACTCATGTGCAGCCGTCATAGCATTATTAGTATTCATGTTCAGTGGTGCATCAAAAAAATTACCGCGTAGTTTGATATGAAGGAGAGTGGCGCATCGTCTAATGTGATGGTCATCTCTCCGAATGGAAAATGAAACGAGCTGGTCTCCCTATGCCACATTTCCACAAAGGCGAATATCAGACCAGCATCAGCCATCGTCAAGTAAGCGGAAGACAAATGTAACAGCCCAGATTCTCGAATCCAATGTTGTACAGCTTCTGGTATATGAACTTCCACAAACCTTTTCAGTTTCAAACCATGGGTAATCACTTTCAATGAGCCACGATCCTGCAAATAATTAAATAAAGAACATATCAATAGATAATTATTCATAATTAATGAAATAATGTACCGAGTATAAAAAATAATTATACTTAGTTAAAAAATTAATTAATTAATTAAAATTTACCTATCCTTCCCATATCTTACGTGCCACGTGGTGTTCGTACTGTGTCAGCACAGATGTAACCACTGGTCCTCCAGGGAAACCGGACTGCTGATCCTCATCAGCACCAACCTCATGTTCAGCAGGCTCATACTCCATCTGTGCATGCTCATCTTCCTGAACATGCTCAGGCTCGGGGACATCCTCGCGTCTACTACGGCGGTTGGCTTCATTCCGTCATTTGTGTGATGTTGTAGGCGGAATTCTATCCGCTCTGTCCCCGTCATCGCCTCTCATAACACCTCTCACAATAGTGCGAATAATCTGTCCAAACGCACCTCTAGTTCTAGGCACTACAAAATTTAGTTAATGTTATATCAATATATCAATAATTCTGGATGAACACCAAACCTTCAAAGTTCATATTCTGGAAAAGCTTCGAAAGTTTGGATGAAAACCAAACCTTCAAAGTTCAAATTCTGGAAAAGTTTCGAAAGTTTCCATGCATGCCAAGGTTTCGAAGTTTAAGTTCTGGAAAAACACATACAAATTCAAAACCTTCGAAAGTTTCCATGCATGTCAAAGTTTCGAGGTCTCGAAACTTTGGTTGAATGCCACAGTTTTGATGTGTAAAATTCTGGAAAACCACAGACAACTTCAAAACGTTCGAAACTGGGTCCAAACCTTCGAGGTTTAGAATCCGGAAACCCACATACAAATTCAAAAATTTTCGAATCTTTCTATGAATACAAAAGTTTCGAAGAGTCGAAAGTTTGGTTGAATGTCAAACTATCGAGGTTTAAATTTGAAAAATCAGAAAACATTCGAAACTTTGGATGAATCCCAAATTTTCAAAGCTTTAAAATCTGGAAATACAGAAAACATTTAAAACTTTGGATGAATCCCAAATTTTCAAAGCTTTAAAATCTAGAAAATAATGGTTCGAAAGTTTGTAAAGTTCTGAAAATTTTAAATAGTTTCAAAAATACTTACTTTTCTGGGTTTCTTAAGATGGAAAATAGTCGAATGTTGTTGCAGGATGAGTTTCGAAGCTTTGAAGGTATCAGAGAAAGAGTAAAAGCCCAGAAGGTATCAGAGAAAGAGAAAGAGTAAAACTTCCAGATCAGGTATTTTAGATGAGTGAATTTTTGTTGATTAGGGTTATAGTGAACAAGAGGGGTATTTTTGACATTTTACAACAAATGGGGGGTGAGAGGTTTAGGTGTGGGGGTCCATGGTATAAAACCCTTTCTTTTGCCAACATTATTTTCAAAAGCCCAAAATGAATTTTTTTAATGAAATAATAAAAACTACATAATTGGATTTTGTACTCCACAATTGGACTTATACACCCTTATTTATAATTTTTATTTTTCAACTTACTAAAATACCCTTAAGTGAATAGTAAAAACTAAAACAAATTTGGATATCTTGATTATATCCCCACATTCCAAAATTTCTGAAAAAGTAATTTTTTTCTCTCTGAATTTCTCTAATTGGAAATGAAATTTTCGGTATTGAAATATAACTACTGAAAATTTCGTTCCTAAAATTTCCGGGTAAGGTTTTTTTTCTTTTAATTTTGTTTGTTTACATTTTTTTTCATTCAATTTTTTTCAGTGAGGATCAGAGAAGCAAAAAACACTGTGGAACATTCTCGAGTTCGACCTCCTACACAATCTAATAGGAGAGCCGCCATTAAAAAAAAGGAGAAACAGGAATGAAGAGATGCAACAAGAGAAGGATTATTATATTCAGCCTGAGTTTGAGCAAGAGAATCAGCAGGATCCTGCGTTTGAGGATCATATATAGCAAGATCAAGAGGAACATGAGCAGCACCAAGATAACTTGCATCAGCAGCCTGAACAACCTCTATTTTCTAGAGGTCCTTTCTATCTTTCTGTCCTTAAGGACTATGACCACCACATTGCAGTTAGAATGTGGAATGAACATGTTAGTAAATAATTTATTTTATTACATAGTATAGTATATGATAATATGTATAGTTTAATATATTTATAGTATAGTTTATTACAAGGCCAACTTTAGGAACTCAATCTGTTTGAAATAGTATATTTACTAATTCACTTGTGTTAGGAACTCATTACAGTTTAATTTGATTTACTGAAAAGGGTGAAATAATAAAATGTACTAATTGAGAAAGAGAAGAAAAACTTAAGAAAAAAAAAACAGTTTTTAAAAGAATCATTTCATTAGTGAAATTGCTTAGTATATATATAGTAAACTAACTAATTGTACAATATATTTTGTATTATTTTAATTAAACAAGATAGATGTGTCTCAAAAGTTGTTTCAAATGGCAAAAAAACAAGATCAATTAATTGATATCAGACATGTATTACATACTCAGATAAATCAATTAATTACTACATATGGGTTATGTCTTCTGAAACAATCTAGTTTGCATATGATCGACAGTAATCTCACATCTACTTTTGCTGACATGTAGAGACTAGCTCATTTCACCTGCCATTTGGTGAAATGACTATTACTCTTGACGATGTTAGGGGTCTTTTGAGCATACCATGTTATAAAAAGTTTTTCATATCTCCCGCTAATGTGAATGAAGATTTGGCAACTGCTGTTGTCGTTGAGTTATTACGAGTTGATGAAGATGAAGTTGTGAATGAAACTAGGGTCAATATGGGTGCTTCATATAGATTTGAGTGGTTGAAAGCTTTATTTCTAAGAAATTTCATGTAGGAAGATTTGAATGTACAACGAGGACATACCTACTTCATTTGGTAGGGTGTACCATACTAGATGACAAAAGTTTTACCCTTGTATCTGCAAAATATTTGTTCCTTTTTCAAGACCTTGATACTTGTGGTAAATGGGCATGTGGACCAGCTACACTTATTGTTTTATATGACTATCTTAGATATGGTACCATGACTACAACGAAGCAGATCGAATGATATTTATCTCTATTCCAGGTACTTTTATATTATTTTTTATATTTATTATATTGTTATTTGATAAGATGTTTATTTAATTATATGAACTTTTTAATTATTTACAAACATTGATTTATGAACATTTCCCTAACATCTGTAAGCGTAGTATGAGTGAGCTATATCTTCACTGCCACAGATGTTTCGATTGACTCCTAAACAAACATCTAGGGATGTTGCATACTACAAAGCGAAGTTGGATGCTTTGGGACCTACTGATATTATCTGGACGCCAAATTACGATGAGGACGCCATGATAGGATTTCAGTTTGTTCGATGTTTACAGGATACATTTGTTGGTGCTTCACAATGGTACCGCCTTTACCAGCCCTCCTACATCGCTGATGCTCGTTGTACGTGATGTTGAATGGAGTATGTACAAGAACTTTGTTCAATCACTTCGTACTAGATTGCATCCAACCATGTATTCACATGAGTCTATTGAGGGATACATCTAGTGGTACTATAGGATATCTCATCCTCTAATAATTTGTTACGTTGCTACAGAACCTCCATGCTTTGACGTTCCTGGTGGTGTTTGTCCTAGTCCTAGTCATGATGTTGGTCCTGGTCCAAGTTATGATGTTGGTCCTTGTCCTAGTCATGATGTTGATCCTGAACTACTCATGGTGAATGGTATACACGGTGTCAGATAATAGATGGTCTTATACAGCAAAGTTTAGACTTACAAAGGCTAGATCCTAAAGACGAGATGCATGTCTTCTTAGAGAGAACCTTACACATATCTAGAGGAGGGGATTATTATTAGTACTATAGTTGTATTTTGATTGTATTATGTTATTATTCAGACTTATTTATTTAAACTTATCTATTTAGACATTTCAATTTTGACTTATTATTCATACTTTATTTATTTTTATTGCTTTATGGCTTTAGACTTATTTTGCTAAAAGTTGAAATGATTTAATCTTTTGTATATTATATGAATGAATTCTGTTAAAAAAGGATGTGAAGCGCAAAGTAAACAAATTAACTAACTAAAAATTGCATATATATAAAATAAAACTTTAAATCAAAAGTGTCAATCGTATGCCAAAGACATAATATAATGTATATTCTAAATCTAATGAGCCCCAATATTGTAGACGTCATACATAAGCTATAGCCCATGATGTAGACTCATCATTGCGGTGATTCTTTTAATGCCATGCAAGTGGAGGCAACAGACTTCCTAATTTCAATTTAACTTGAACCCAGTGAGTTTCATTAACCAAACCAATGATAATAATACGACCATGTGATAGTGTAAAAACAGAGGTGCACCTAAAAGAATTAGGTGTTTAAAAACTTTTCTGGTTTTTAGAGTTTTGTGAGTTATTTTACTAGTTGTGTTAAGTGTATGAAAGCTTTGTAAATGACTGAAAGTAAAGCACACATAAATTTATCATGGTTCCCCTTACAACCAAGAGTACATCCAGTCCTCTTGCACACCCTAAAAGATTTTCCACTATTTGTTAGAATAAGTTACAAGTCTAACATTAAGACTTCAATTACAAATTCCTAACACTTGAAGAAACTACACTAAGTTCTTCAAATAATACAATAACTTCAAATGATTTTGTGACTATGTTCTTAACTAAGAACAAAAATATAACACTAAGTATAATGATAATAATCAAGCACACTTTCAAGTACAATTGAGAACCTTTCTTAATGATATGAAAATGAAAATCATGTACTTGAAAATATGAAAATGAAGCTTTGAAAGTTTTTTATATTTTAGAAAATAATTCTAAGATTGGTAGGTAGGATTGATCAGTAAGAACTGAAGCTTTGAGATATTTCTACTCCATAGACAACACTTCATATCAGTGGCAATTGTTCCCATAAGTTTTGATGAACTTATGCAATGATCCAGATGGGACCTGAACTAAAAAATTGCATTGTGACGAAGTTGTATTCGAATACAACCTCAGCGTATTCGAATACACTTCTGTAACGTTCAGTTTTTATTCAAAATTTGAACTTCGTATTCGAATACGATACCTCGTAGTCGAATACAAGTATGTGATTTTTGCCACTGACTTGAGTTGTATTCGAATACAAGATGATGTAGTCGAATACAAAAGTTCAGTTTTAGCTACCGACTTGTTATCTGTATTCGGCTACGATTCTCCGTATTCGAATACAGATCTTCAGTTTTAGCTACTGACTTGATATTTGTATTCGGCTATGACATGTCGTATTCGAATACAAAACTGAAGGTTTTGCTACTGACTTGGCATTTGTATTCGGCTACGAGAAGCTGTAGTCGAATTCAACCTTGATTTTTGTCAAAAACTTTATTTTTAATTGTTTGTTTATGCATTTAAATACTTAGAAAATACTTTTGATGCATATGCTAATTTATAGAAGGTTCTCATAATATTGTATTTGAAATGTAATTTGAGTTTTTATCAAGTACCTTAAAACCTAAGTTTCCTAATATGACTTGAAAGTTGATTTCACTTTGAGCTTGTATTTTGATCTTTACACAAAGTCTTTTGTCTTCAACAAAAATATAGATCTTGTTCTTTTTCAGATAGGTCTCCATTGTGTTCATCATTCAATGGGAAAAAAGTCAAAGAAAAAGTTTTTTCCAATGTCACAAGAATGAGATTATATTTTATTTGTTATCATGTAACCTATATTTGGAATTCTCATCCACTTCTTGTTGAATTGGCTTCCCAAATCAGTTACAAGCAAAGAATATGTCACTTTTTGCAAACGTTCTTTTAATAATGTAGTATATAAATCGGGTTTGGACTTAATCTCTGTATACAAATGTCGACGCACAATGCTCCAATATTCTTCACTATGACCAAGTAAAACAACAATAGCATGATATCCATAATTTTCATCCACTTTAACATTAACTATGTCTTCAATATATGGATGAATTAGAGGAGGAAACTCATCAAATATTTTCTAACTTCACTCATCATAGGTTGCTATAAGTTTTGTTTGGGTGCTTGCTGAAAGGCTTGTTTGGGTGCTTGTGAAGGGTCGCGATATACGACGAATATTTTCAGCTTCTTACTTTTTTTTCCTTTTCACACCACCCTTTGTTTTGATCTTATTTGGAGGTGCACACATTGATGTTGTCTCTGGATATATTATTTCACACAACATGATCTTCAGTGTCTTCCTTCCAACAACTTTAAGTGTTTCCCATGTTTTCCAAATTATATTCATCTTTGATGTAATGTCCAACTCTGAATCATTTTCTTCCTTTGGACCACTGTTCATGGTTAATTTCCTCTAATGTATATGAACAACATCCAAAGTGATTTGAACACATTTGAACTTGTATCGTGCTAACTCACATGCACAAGGTAGTCCATGAGATTTTCTAAGCATACGACGACACGCGGCTTTGTCGTTATCGACATAGCTGACTCTCTTATATTCATCAACAATATTAACTAAAGTTTTCCTCAATATAACCCAAGTCAAATTCTCATAGAATGGATTGTTGTGTATATGCTCTTTGCGACCATTACTTTTCTCAAATGACCCTTTAATCTTAATAATTTGCAACTTCAACATCTCATTCATACCATCTCGTACCTTACCGAAATCTCATTTATTGTGTTCAAAAAATATCTTCAATGACCAACGAACAGGCTCAACCCTAACATTCAAACATAAAAAAGGTTTGGTATTATTTCAATAAAAATTCAATGAAACATGCATGTTAAATTGTAAACATGTATAAATATAAACAAAATGCAAAGTTTTAATGACATACCTATTAATCGTAGTATTTCCTAGATGCAACACTCAATTGGTCCATGCTTCAACAAAAATTTCCTTGTGAGAAGTCAACCACGTGTCTCTGACGTAGTCAAAGAAAATAATATTATCGACACATGGTTGCTCAAACATTTGCAAAAGTTCCTCGTACTTATTCTCTTCATAACAATAAACAATTTTCCTCCACAAATCTAGAATGTGTTCCTGCATATCGTTCTTCTACATATATTGTTCGCATTTGGCTCCAACATTTTTGGTGATATGAAGTTGATTAAGTAAATTTGTTGAAGATGGAAATATAATTTCAATTGCATTCATCAAAGAAAGTTCTTTGTCAGTCACAATCTTCTAAAGAAATTAGGTATTTGAAACAAACAACTCTTTTAACTTCTCCATGTCCAACAAAAGTTTTCTTGACGCTCACAATCAATGTAAGCAAATGCAACATTAAATGTCAACCCAGTTGAAGTTACACCAACAATTTCAAACAATGGTAACCTATATTTGTTGGCTTTGTAGGTGCTATTCATGATCTATACAAGAGGGAACATGTTCAATAAAATTGTGGAATTTAGGTGCGTCCAAAACATGTCTCTCACAACGTTGGAGTCTTCATGAGTCCTACTCCAACAAGCATACTTTTAAGCTTCAAGTAACTTCAACATGTGTCCTATATCAGTTGTGGGTCCTTTCAAATTCTATTTGTGTGTTTCGTCGCTTATAAATTTGAGAGATATTAGTCATGTTCTCTTTATCTCGATCTCTCAAAGATGACAAAATGTGTGTCAGTGCAACGTGATACTTTGTCAGCTCACCAACATGTTTCTTATCTTCTTATTTTAAGCATCTCACAAATGCATTATTCAAAAAAGTAGCCATTAACTCATGGTTGTGATGTCCACACATTAAACTAACAATCCATCCCTCGTCATTCTTCAATGGTCTCGATCTAAGTTTAAATGGACAACCACACCTCTTAGTTTAAGTCCCTGAGATACTTTTATTTGACTTATATTTTCCACCTCTATCACAATCAAGAATTAATTTTGAATTCCTTCCTCTCTTTCTGGTCTCTATGTTAGAGAGAATAATAATAACAGCTACTCGATTTTGTTGGCCAACCTCTCTTATTCATCATATGACAGCTTATCGTGATTCAAACATTTGATCAGTTGTAAATGTTTCAGTCAAATATATACATAACGGTGTTTTTTCATCCCTAGTTCAAAAAAAAAGTTAAAAAAAATCCATAATAATAAAAATTGCGTACTTTGAAATTTCCGGTAAAATAAAATTATGTACCTGAAAATTTCAAATTTTGAGATTTTCGGTAGAATAAAATTAATTACTAGAAATTTTGTACCTTAAAATTTTCGGAACATAAATTATACCACCAAAAATTTTGAAAATACAATTTCCGATAATGTTAATTTGTGTACTGAATTTTTGGGAGAAACAATTTAATTATCGGAAATTTGGGTGATAGGGTATGATTTTGGAACAATTTTTTCAACTTTGATTGAATGAAAATGAAAGGCATAAAATTGGATTTTTTTACATTTTGGAGGGTATAAGTCCTATTTTGGGGTACAAAATCCAATTTTCTAAAAACTAAAATAAATAAACTCTCAACCAAATGTCCTTCAAAGGCCCAAATAACAAAAAAAACAAATGGAAAAATAAACTAGTGTTCACCTCTTATGATCAATCCAGACTTACAAAATACTCCTCTGGATTAATTAATCCAAATAAAATTTAGAGGCTTTTGAGAAGAGTTGAGAGTAAAAAAAAATTTAAAATAAAATTATTCAATACAATTGAGAAAATAAAATGGTGTTTCTTTTTCCACCTCTTATGTTCTAAAATACATAAAAATATACGTTCGAATTGGTCAATCTAGACTTATAAAATACTCCTCCGAATTAATCAATTCAAATAAAATTTAGAAGCTTTTGAGAAGAGTTGAGAGTGAAAAAAAAACATTCAGAATAAAGTTATTCAATTTTTACAAAAATGGTTCAAATAAAAAATATTAACATTTAAAAGAAAAACAAGCCAAAGATTCTCCAAAATAAAACAAAACAAAAACATAAAACGATAAAAAAAATTAAGTCTTGTTTACTATATCATTTCTTTTTCACTTTTCATATTTTTTTTAACATTATATTGAATTTATACATTTTTAGAAATAATAAAAATAATTATATTAATATTTTTATTATTTTTTAAAAATATATATTATTATTCACTTTAAAAAATTTATATTTATTTACTAACAAGTAAAATTAACACAAATTTTATAAATAAAAAATATTTTCATTAATAATGAATTCTAATGTGTTTTTTTTTTCTTCCAATCCTATCTCTCACAATTTCTCCGTTTTTCCCAATTCAATTTAAACCTAGTGAATTTTTAAAATCAAAAGAAAAAATACACGTATTTATCATTCGAACCTCATTTTAGCCATATGACACAACAGTGGATACATGTGTTTTATTTGTAAAAAAAAGGTAGTGATACAAATATTTACGCACATAAAAGATTTAAATATTATAAAAAAACAGGTTTAATTGCAACTATTTTTATTGATTTATAAAATTGGTCTCTCTATTTTAAGAGTTTACAGTTTTTGTCCCTCCCAATATTTTTTAACTAAAAAATGCTGACAGAGATACTTTAAATAACGTAATATATAATATTAACACCCATTAAATTAGAATAAAACGTCATAAAAACTTAGTTTCAACTTCAAAATTTTTTCATATTTTTAATTTATTTAATAACATATGAATAATTAATACATTTAGATGGTTCAATATCATAGAATTGTATATCACGTCATTTAAAATATATCAAATCGTCGTTTTTTAGTTCAAAAATATGAAAGAATGACTAAAATTGTTGACTTTTAAAATAGATAGATCAATTTCGTAAATTGATAATATTAGATGACCAAAACTACATTTAAGCCAAAATAATAATAAATCAAAGTTTGATACTTTCGGAAAACTTAAAACATGATGTATTTTGCCATTAGTTCAATATATAGGTAGCTGTGTGCGTTAAATAATAAAGAGGCTTGCTTCAACTTTTACATTGTTTTTAATTTTTAAAGAAAATGCTTGTTGTTGGATATAATTTGTTGGTATTTATTGAATACTCACTCCACTCCTACAAAAAATACATCAAGAATACAACAGATAGTGAGTTAAGAGATGTTAAAGGAATTTTATGTACGAAGTCTGAGTTCGATTACATAAACTACTATAATTCAACTAAGTGTTTATAAATAAAAGAGAAAAGAGTGAAACATCATTTTTTTGGACCTTAAAATTGTAAAATTTATTAATTAGTTTTTAAATGTTTAAAATGAAAAATTTGTTCACAAATGAAAGACTGTTAATCAATTTAGTACATCTATCGATCATTTTAAATGACTGAAACTTAATTATAAAATAAAGATCAACAAAAGCCCTAAACAAAGTTCTAAAAACATGTTTTAACTCACCAAACCCTTAAATATAGGAAAACTCAATATGTTTTAACATCACAAAAGACTAAATTAATTTAAAGATTAATGAATATGTATCGTTAGGAATGAGATTTATCTATTTTGTCATGTCATAGCATAAAAGTAGAGTGATACAACGGAATATGTGAATTTTATTGGATGTCAATGTTAGATTATTTTGCACCAATCTTTATTTCTTCTTAATTTACGACCTTCCATTTTCAAATTAATTTGTCATTTTGTAAATCTAAGCATCAACATTGCTCGACTTCTCAAATTTTAAAAACAAAAATTGGTAAAAAATAATAATAAATTGTTTTAAAAATAAAAATGGTAAAAAAAAACTAATAAATTGTCTTATGGGGACTGGACTCCTCTTGGTATTAATATTAATTATTACTGGTTGTGGTTATAGCTATATTGTTTTTTCTTCATTCTTTCTTATGGAGATAACATATAAAATTGGACTTTATATAACATACATCTTATCTACAATTATCATTAATTGAAAAATAAACACGAAAATTGTTCAAATGTAACATTATTAATGTGGTTCAAATATATGCTTAAAGTAAACAAAATGGTAAGCTTGAAAAATGAGTACATGCAATTTAATTAATTAATTTTTTTTATAAAATTTAATTGATTAATTTTCAATTACACTCCATGTTCTCTTTTTATCTTTTTCTTTGCTCTTATTATTATTATTTAAATTTTTTCTTGTCTTATAGTCATACGTGCGCGTCACTATTAACTATTAAGAAATGGTCATTCTCGGAATATAATTTTATTCATTGAAATAAACCCACGTAAATGCTTAATTTGTATGCTCAAAAGAGACGCAGTGCTTACTAATGCTTATTGCGTACTTTGGAGGTCGCTCGGTAAATAGCTATGAGCCTATAGCAACTTGGATAACAATACAATGGAAGTTTTATCCCATTCTCCACAATTATACCTATATTTCTATAAATTTTTTAAAATATCAAAATTACTTTTCATTTTTTAATTATTTTATCAAATTAAAATTTACATTTTTTTTTACCTTTTAAAGATTTCCGGATAAAAAAAACAAGATTTACCGTACGTAAAAGTTTTCTGATAGTTACCTGAAAACTTTTTTCAAGTTTTCCGGTATAGAAGACTTCTACCTAGAAAATTTGGAAAAAGTTTTCAAGAAAAGACGCGTACATTTAACACTACCGGAAAACTTGTCAAGAAGTTAGTTTTTCGGTAGTTACCGAAAAACTTGCTAAGAAGTTTTCCGAAAAAGACGCATACATTTAACTCTACCAGAAAACTTGTCATAAGTTTTCCGGTAGTTACCCAAAAACTTGCTAGTAAGTTTTCCGGTAGAATTTTTTTATTTAATTTAATTTAATTTTTTTTTCAATTTTGATAGATATGGATAATCCACTAGTATTATATGATAAAACATGTGTCGATACTACTAACGTTTTTTAATACTACCAACGTTGGTAGTATCGATGCATGTTTTATCATATAATAATAGTGGATTATCTATATCTATCAAAATTTTAAAAAAATTGAAAAAAATTGAAAAAAAAACTATCGGAAAACTTCGTGGCAAGTTTCCGGTAATTACCGAAAAACTTCATGACAAGTGTTCTGGTAGTGTTAAATGTACGCGTCTTTTCCAGAAAACTTTTTCCATGTTTTCAGGTAGAAGTCTTCTGTACCGGAAAACTTTTACGTACCAGAAATCTTGTTTTTTTGTGATCTGAAAATCTTTAGAAGGTAAAAAAAAGTAAATTTTAATTTGATAAAATAAAAAATAAAGGGTAATTTTGGCATTTTGAAAATTTTGTGGGGGTATGGGGTAAAACTTTCCAACACAATCACATTCGTAGATATTAATCCGAATTCGTTTTGATTTGAACCAAAAAAATCCGTTTTGATTTGATGCAGGTGTGAATACAGATTTTCTTCTCTCATATTTAAACTCAGTTATGGGGGCGGGTTTAAGGGTGTTGATATCACCCGCACCCGAACCCGGTAATAATATTATTGTCATTTTAAAATTTTATATATATATATATGTATAATATTAAATATTATAATCTTCTCTCCATATAAAATATGATTTTAATATTTTTTAATTTTATAATTGTATAACAATAATTATTTTTTATATTAATTATTATAAATATGAATTTAAATTTATTTTTTTATACTTATGAATATGTTCAAGTGCGGAAGAATAAACTCGAACCCCGTCACGAACGGGGATGAAACTTAAGTTTTATACCCCATAAAAACGGGTGAGGAGACAAGTTTTCCAAGGTTGATCAGATGCCCCCCTCCCAATCCCGTTGCCTAGGGGTGTACGCAGGTTGGGTTGGGTCGGGTCGGGTCGGTTTTGACAAAATCTGATACCCGAACTGATCAATTATCTTTGAGTTGAGTTGAGTACTAAATCCGTATTTTTTTCATTTAACCCGAAACCAATCCGATCCGATCAAAAACAGGTTGGGTTGGCGGGTTATACATAAATACTTAAATAGTAAACAGGTGTAATAAATCAAATTTTGGTTGACATTTTTAATAATTAAAATGAGTTGGAATTTAGGTTGAACAATTTATTTTATTTTCTAAGTATAGTAGTTATTTTTGTAATTTTTTTTATAAATTATTTCTTCCAATTTTTTAATAATAGATATCTAGATTATAATTTGGTTTACAAAAATTGATGTATTTGGTTTCGTGTCATCTTAAAATTTTTGGAGGCTCTATTCTAATATTAAAAATTGAGTATAATAAAAAAGTGCAATTTTAATAATTAAAAAAATTGGTAAAATAAATTTTAGTCCGTTTACACATACCAATCTAATGAGGATCTACATGTACTAATTTACATGATGCATGTCATTTGGTCACAATTATCTTATAGGCTTATATAATTTGCACAAACCACAATTATCTTATAGACTTATATAATTTGGTTTTCACAACTTTGTCATAATTAATAATTATTTATTTTTGAAAAAAAAATTATTATAAATTTTAGAGATAAAATATAAATATAAAATTTTGGACAAGGTATGTGAGTGGTTTGAATAAGAGTTAAGATTCATTTGTTTAATAGATTTAAATGTAAAAAATTTAAACTAAATTTATCATAAACATAAGCTTTTGCATAAGTATCATTTTTTCTGATAAATAGTATTTAACTTAAATGAATAGTATTTAACTAAAAAAATTTAGTATTTAATAAATGTAAAAAATTTAAAGTAAATTCATCATAAACAGAAACTTTCGTTTCATACTTTCATTAAGCAAAACTATAACAAAATATGAAATTTAAATAAAGAGTACTTAACTTAAGAATTAGATTATTTAAATAAACAATACTTAACTCAAGAATTAGATTGATCATAGATACAATTTAAAAATTAAATATGAATGATATGAATAGGCATATACGACATTACAATGCCAATTTATATATATATATATATATATAAACTAATTTATTAACTTCAAATATAGTTACTAATAGACTTATTAAGTGGAATGAAATCAACTTTCCAGAAACTTGGTCTTTACCCCAGGCTATAGAACCTGAACCCATATTAAATAAGGATATAGATCAGATTATCCAAACCAACGAAGGGGATATAGAAATAAAATTCAACCCTAAAAGAATAATTAGAATTCCGAGAAGTATTTCTGAAAGACACTCTGAGTTTAATATAACTCCCATTGAATTAGGCGGAGTTTCTACCTCTCAACAGGTAGAAGAAATAGAAACTGTAGAAAATATTAGAATTAGTGAGAATAAAATTCCTTATGGAATTTATCAGAAAAATAATTCTCAGAGTAGACAATCACCTACTCAATCAGAAATGAGTTTTCATATATAATGACAGATTTCATAGATTTCTCCCCATGAAGTAAGATGAGAGAATTCATTAATAGTGAATTCCAACATGAGAGACATGCCCAATTTAGGCAATGGTATTTTAAGAAATTTTCACCTCATGAACTTAATAAATTCAAAGAAGATTATTATGAAGAATTAACCAAAACCCAGGATTATATTCCTTTGGTTAAATGGTTTGTTAATTATTTTACTAAAAAGATTAAGAATGAAATTTCAGTTCTTCAATCCAAAACTTGGGAAACTACTAAAGGAGAAAAAATTAGTTCTATATTTCCTCCGAAACAACCCATAACCATAGGGCAAAATATAGAAGTAAATGCTTTTCTTAACCTTCAGAAGATAGAAAGTAACCATGTTACTATCAAAGAACTAAATTCTATTATTAAAGCTCAAAATTATACTAATGTGTTTCTTTTATGTTTAGGAGAACAATTTATTTCTCTTGAAAAAGATTTATTATCTTTAAAAAATATGTTTGAAAAACAAATTTTCCAACAAAAATTAATTTTGGATCAAACTAGTGAGAATAAGCTACCAAAAGTAGTTGAAACTCCTATTGTTCAACCACCTTTGGAAGTAAAAGGTTTCAAGATGGAATATAATAATGCTGATTTTATTAAAATCCTTGAACAAAAATTAAAGGGATTAAATTTAAATGTTTTATCTCAAAAGGAAACTTCAGACATTTCTGAAGATGATATTTCAGAAAATAGTGAATATATAAATAATTTGACAAATATGTTTGCTGATCAAGATATTAATAAAATTGATAATATTAATCCAATTTATACTTCCAAACCTATTGATAAGTATTATTACAAGAGACCTTCTCCTCAAGATTTACTCTTTGAGGAAACTGAACCATATCAGAATTCTTATTCTGGTAAAGCCATTTATGAGTGGAATATTGATGGTTTAAATGATAAACAAATTATTGATACAATACATAGAATGATGATATATTCAACTGTTTGTAAGCAAAATGGTAACTCTGATAATGTCATAGCAAATTTTTTAGTAACAGGTTTTATAGGCCAACTCAGAGGTTGGTGGGATGCTTATCTCACTGATACTCAGAAATAAAATATTCTAAATCACAAAAAAGAAATTAAGATAGACATAGATGGTAATATCACTACTACCACGACTAATGAAGAATATGCTGTTTATACTATTTGTTTAGCGATCCTACATAATTTTGTAGGAACAAATATTCCTATTGCTGAAAAATTACAAACTCTTTTACAAAATTTAAGATGTCCTTCGCTAACCCATTTTAGATGGTATAAGGATACTTTTTTATCAAGAGTTTTTCAATTAAAAATCCTGATTCTGTTCATTGGAAGTCTAAATTTGTAGACGGTTTACCATATCTTTTTGCTGAAAAGGTAAGACAATCTTTAAGGTTAAAAAATGATAGCATAAATATTAATTATGTTGATTTAACCTATGGCCAAATTATTACTGCATGTATTAATGAAGGATTATCTTTATGCAATGACATAAAATTAAAAAATCAATTAAAAAAGCAAAAATTATCAGAAAAATATCAATTAGGAGAATTCTGTGAACAATTTGCTTTTGACATTGACAAGCCACCTGGCCTGAATAAAAAGCCTAAGGTTATTAAACCTTATAGTAAGAATAAAAACAAATCTAATAATTTTTATAAATCTCCCCGCAAGAAGAGATACAGGAAAAATTATAAAGATAGACCTAAAGAAAAACCTTTCCATAATAAAGGCAAAAGGAAAGCCAAAAATTTAGACATTACTTGTCATAAATGTGGCAAAATAGGACACTATGCCAACAGGTGTTGGACCAAAACAGCATTAAATGAGATTGAGGACAACCAATTAAGGACCCAATTAGAAAAAGTTTTGTTAATTAGTTCTGAATCAGAACTAGAATCTTCAAATGAAGATATAGAAGATATCAATGATACTTCTACTGATTCATCATCTTCTGGCAACAATAAATGCCAATGCAATGAAATAAATTATTGGAAATCCATTGTAGATATGAATGGATTAAATGTTCTCACTACAGAACAAGATGAAGCCTTAAAGGTTTTAGAAACTATTTCAGATAGTAATTTAAAGAAAAAAATGATTAATTTTCTAATGAAGGAAACTGTTAAAGAAACTCCTTTAATTATAGAAGCGCCTTATCAAATTAGTGAGGTATTATCAAGATTTAGACAGACTAATGAAACCCCTGTTTCCACTATGGATTTAAAAAGAGAAATAAATCTCTTAAAATCTGAAATTACTCAGATTAAAAAAGATAATAATATTTTATCCCAAAGAATTTCTATGTTAGAGATTCCGAAACATTTAGAAGCCAGTACTTCCAATAATAAAGAAACTACTTCTAATAATTATTTATCGATTCTAGACAAAGTCACTTCACAAAAATGGTTTGTTAAAATTACTTTAGTCATTAGTAGAAATTTTATTTTGGAAAATGAAATAGCTCTAGTCGATAGTGGAGCTGATCTTAATTGTATTCAAGAGGGAATTATCCCTACAAAATATTTTTCAAAAACCACACAAGCCCTTACTCAAGCTGGTGGAGATAAATTACAGGTTAATTATAAACTTTCAAGTGCATATATTTGTAATAAAAATATTTGTTTACCAACATCTTTTATTCTAGTTAAGAATTTAACTCATAGAATTATATTAGGAACTCCTTTTTTGCATAATATCATGCCAATTACAAATATTGATCAAAATGGTATTACTACCATTATTGACAATAAAGAAATTATTTTCGAATTTATTACTGATCCTCAAACTAGAATGTTAAATGAGGTCAAAGATATTCTTCTTAACAAAGAAAAACAATTATGTTTTCTTAAAGATGAAATAAATATTTTTAATATTAATGATCATCTTAATAAAGATGAGATTAAGAGACAAATTAGAACTATTGAACAACAGTTCAAAACAGAAGTGTGTAATGATTTACCAAACGCTTTCTGGAATAGAAAACAACACATAATTTCTTTACCATATATTGATGACTTTAAAGAAAGTCAAATTCCAACTAAGGCCAGGCCAGCTCAAATGAATCAAGAATACCTTGATCTTTGCAAAAAAGAGATTAATAATCTTTTAGAAAAAAGATTAATTAGAAAATCCAAATCACCATGGAGTTGTACAGCTTTTTATGTAAATAAAAATGCTGAACAGGAACGAGGTGTTCCCAGATTAGTTATTAATTATAAACCTCTTAATAAAGTTCTGAAATGGATAAGGTATCCAATTCCTAATAAAAAAGTTTTATTAGATAGACTCAATGAAGCCTTAATTTTTTCAAAATTCGATATAAAATCAGGCTATTGGCAAATTCAGATTAATGAATCTGATAAATACAAAACAGCCTTTACTGTCCCCTTTGGACACTTTGAATGGAACGTCCTTCCATTTGGGCTAAAAAATGCCCCTTCTGAATTTCAGAATATTATGAATGATATTTTTAATCCCTATTCTGATTTTATGATAGTTTATATTGATGATGTTTTAGTGTTTTCAAAAACTATTGATCAACACATAAAGCATTTAAAGATTTTTAAAAATTTAGTTAGACATAATGGTCTAGTTTTGTCTGCTCCCAAAATGAAATTATTTCAAACAAAAATTAGATTTTTGGGTCATGAAATAGACCAAGGAACAATTGTTCCTATAAGCAGGAGCATTGAATTTGCTTCAAGATTTCCTGATATTATTACTGATAAGAAACAGCTCCAAAGATTTTTGGGAAGCTTAAATTATATTTCAGATTACTATGAAAATCTTTCTCAAGATACAGCTATTCTTTATAAGAGACTTAGAAAAAATCCAGGACCATGGACAAATGAACATTCTTTAGCTGTCCAAAGAATTAAAAACATAGTTAAATGTTTGCCTTGTTTGAATTTAGCAAATCCTAAGTTTTTTAAAATTGTTGAAACTGATGCTTCAAATATTGGTTATGGAGGAATCTTAAAACAGATTAATCCAGACACCAATAAAGAAATCTTAATAAGATTTACTTCTGGAAAATGGAATCCAACGCAGTCTAATTATTCAACCATTAAAAAAGAAATGCTTTCTATTATTAAGTGTATCTCTAAATTCCAAGATGATTTATTAAACCAAAATTTTTTGTTAAGAATTGATTGTAGCTCAGCTAAATCAATTATTGAAAAAGATGTCAAAAATCTTGTTTAAAACAAATTTTTGCTAATTGGCAAGCTCAATTATCAGTATTTGAATTTGATATTCAATATATTAAAGGAGAAAATAATTCTCTTGCAGACTATCTAACTCGTGAATTTTTGCAGGGAAATTAAGCAATCATTCTGAGAAAAAACCCAGAAAGAATGGCGACCCCAATCAGGGGAAGAGGCCGAGGCTATAATAGCCGAGGTCGTGGTGGAAGGAGTAACAATTTGTTACCCTATCAAGAATATATATATATATATATATATATATATATATATATATATATATATATATATATATATATAAAAGTAGACCTTCCAATCCCAATTCACAGCCAGACCTTTCCTGTGCATCTTAATTAATACTCTTTTTGTCCTAGAATAATTGACCAATTTATAAAAAAAAATTGTTTCAAATTATTGATTGTTTTAATTTCTAGTACAATTATTTTCGAGTGTACTTTTAAATTAATACTATTTGTATTATTTTCAATGCAATATTTGTTATTATGTATTAATGACATTGATAAAAGTAATAATAAATGTCATTCGTTTATACAGTTTCTTAATATGAATAAAATGAACAAATAACTCAATTATTTTGAGACGAAAAAATATTATTATTATTATTATTATTATTATTATTATCATCATCATCGTCGTCGTCGTCGTCGTCGACATCGTCTTCTTTTACTATAATATGTTTTCATTCAAAATTAAATAAAAAGTTGGGGTAGGTTTGGAAATGTAATTAATTTTTTTTAAGTATTTGCCTTTTGATATATGTGCATTTAATTACTTTTGCTTACATTGAGTTTAAAGATAGTATAGTTCAATTTGAGTGGCTCACTTTGGTAAAATTATAAGTTAGTAATTAATAGTTAAAAAATTAATTGATAGCTTATATTTGATAATTTAATGCTGAAAAGTTTGTTCATTAAAAGTATTGATAAATTTAACAATTATAAATATAAATTAATCTAGAAGTATATTTTTATTTTATTTTAGTTTGTGTATATAAATTAGAGTTAATTATATTTTTGGTCCATATCAAATTGGGACCTTCCACTTTAATCCTACTTTTTTTTAATCCTCTAACTTCCAACTGTTAGTAAATATAATCTCTATGACTAAACAGAAAGGTGATATGGACAGCCACATGTATATGTTTAAATGAATTGGAGACACATATCATTTTGTGTTTGACATGACTAATATAATTCAAATAAAATTCGTATTAAATCAATTTAATAAAAATTATAATTGTTTTAATTAATTAATTAAAAATAGAACAACACCCTAATCCCCTTTCTATATCGTTTCAATTTATTTTCATTTTCATCTCCGAAATCTCAAACCCTCTTTCAAATATTAAATAAGAACATTAAAATCCTATCATCTTTCTCTCATGTGCACATCACATTCAAAGCTTTTAATCTCATTTCTCTTTCTCTTGCCAACCAAAAATACTCTCAAAGAGTCTCATCTTCTTTCTCTATGTCAAGCTCAAATAAAGTCATCATTCTCTTTATCTCTTCTTGCAAATATTAGATTTGAACCCTCTAAGCCAAACTCATATTGCGATTGTTGGTGACAAAAAACAAAACAAAAAGGCACTAAAAGTTGGTTCAATCGAAATCATTCCATCACGACAAATGTTCAAAACAACACCCACAACAATACTCAAATATAATTTAAATTATCCAAATTTATACACAAGTTATCCAACATACATATTAATAATTCCTACACAAATAATGGTAATTAACAAATAATGCACGAGTTGATTCTTCTTTTAAAGATCTACAATAAGCGTACTAAGCATGAGAGAAAATAGTAAAAACATGTAATGGTGAATAAACAAACAATGCACAATACTTGTTGAATTGAAACGTTACTCATACCTACACTATAAATTGAACATTTTTTCTGAATATTATAAGCAGGTTGTATTAATGGTTTTTAAGACTTTGTTCGAATCTAAAAAATTAAACTCCTAATAAAAATGTAATTTTTAAAATTATAATTTATTTTAAAATGTTATATTTTTTTGAATGAAATACCAAAAACTCAAACTATTTTATTTAAATTCAACAAAATAAGTAAATTGTAAATAACATCTAAATACAACTGCAAGCTAATACTAGCTTTCTTCCTATTTAAAAAGATGTCATCCTTCTAACACTTTTTGAAGTAAATTCATCAACCAAGTCTTCATATTGTATTGTCTCCAAAAGATCATTCTCAATTGCTATCAATACTAATCTATTAAGTCTTTCTTGTAATATGGTAGAAGTAAGATTTCAACAACTTCAATTTTGAAACATGGGAACATTATCAAGATTCTTTTGAAAACTTTCTTGTAACATGGATGCATTATCAAGAATTTCAACATCAACATTATGATTTTCAACGGAAATTAGTGGTTCTTTTATAAAAAATTTTATCAAGAACTCCTACTTGAGATTGAGTTAAATCTTTAAGCATTTTTCTTTTTCTTACGCTTCTCATATCCATAATCATACTTTCTAATCTTAGGAGACAGTAAAAAAAACCTAGAATTTCTCACAATTGTGTCACCTAATAATCAACTCTACAGCGTTTACCAGCAAGCGGTCTAATAGATTACCGACAAATGATCTATTAGTACCATTGTAAATCACACAATAAAAAATGAGTTCATAAAATATAAAACCTTAACATCAAATTAAACTCTAATAGATAATGAGTTCCTAAACTCGGTAAATCAGTAAATCAACCACTTCAAACAACTTGAGATCCTAAAATCAGTAAATCATAAAACCCTAACATCAAGATTCAAGATTCTAACCTTGAAGGTGGGTGGTGGCGTCTGATAGACTGCAACCGTTGTCCCATACTCACAGTAATGGTGGGGTGTGGAGATGAGATGAGAATTGAGAAAAATTAAGTTTAGTCTTTGTTTAGAGATAAGATAGTCTCTGTACAGGTTGTGTATTTATTCTTGGCATAAGGTGCAAATATAAAATTTTATAGTGGTCAACATACAAAATTAAGAATATCAATGCAATTTTTCAAAGTTCAAGTATACTATAAAAAAATTGGGGTTCTCCCTAATTGGAGACTATGTGCCAATGTTATGGTTGCACAGGTTGATTGTTGGCCCTGATTATAGGGTCAGTTGGGCATGACATTAACATATGAGGATACAATTTTAGTTTTATTTATTTATTTGTTTTTCGTTTATGCAGCCTATAGGGTATTATATAGGCTAATCTAATTTTTTAAATGGTCTTTCTAAGCTAAAAAGATCTAAAAAAATTCGAGATAAAAATAAGGTCCAATCCCTACATTTTATTGGATTTGACGGACTAACCTATATGGGCTAGTTCATTTTGATAGATCTACAACAAACCATACCTTAAATACCCACTTAGTTCATTAAACATTAAATAGTCATTGAAAGATTCATTAAACCATAAAAAATAATATGTTAGACTCAAGTTTAACATTTTTAGAATAGGTCAGATTCATGTCTTGTAAAATTTAATTCAACCTTATTTATTTTTATTCCTAATTAACATCAAGTTAGAGATTATACAATATTTCAAGTAAACAAAAAGACTATACAATACTGCCTCCATTTTAGTATAAGCAGTATTAAAGTTTTTTTTACAAAATTAAAGTATAAAATTATAAGTAAAACTTACTAAATTGTCTTTATCAGTGATTTTGATAATTTAAAATACGATTTATTACATTAATTATTTACAAAAATATATAATAGTTTGGAGAGTGATGTACAACATATTTATTTAGAGACAAGCTTAGAACAATTATATAATAATATTCATTAAAAAATATAATGTCACTATATAAGACAGAAGTATAAACATATAGAAGCAATGATACGCGTGACGTGGCATGCGCTGTGTGGGATGTCTGAATGTGACATGCATTGAGAATTTGTGACAACATAATGTTTACTTAATTATTAGTTCGGTTTGGTAAGACAGTTAAATTAGACGAAAAAAGAGCTGTCATTGTGCCTCAATGCTTCACAATGCACATAATAGCTACCATTTTTTGGCATAATTTTGAAGGCAACCCGAAATGAGAAGAACCTAATGGCAATATAATAGTTAGAAAAGGAATAAAATCAGATTATTTTTTTCTCTTGTCGAATCTTGAGTTTCTAGATTTTATTCTTTGGCCTTATTCAACTCCTACAATGTTTCTTTAAGCTATTCCCAAGGGTCGTGCTATGTGGCCGGTGCAATTTCCAAAGAACAATTATATAACTATTATTTAAAAATATAAATAAAACTATATATAACTATGACTTCACCCAACACTCTTTGAAGACAAAAATTGGTATAAAAAAATGGATACAAATATTCTATATTTGTGACGCGTGTAAGGAATGGGAGCGCAAGATTAGGCGGAATCTAAGGTTATAGCTTAATTAACTGACTATTTCCTGATTGTGTATGTTTTTTGGCTTTGCTGTATGTAATCTGTGTGTGGGATTACAAAGAATTTGAGGAATTCGATTAATCTTAATCTTATATATCCGATAGCACAGCTTGGCTCCTAGCTTTTTGGTAGATATTATTCTATCCGTTAAACATATGTGGCAACCAATAAGGGCGTTGTAATTTTTTTTACATGTATCATATATATGTTTCCTGTGTGTCCAAGTTGAGATTTGAAATCTTGTAATTTGTATTGTACCTAACATTATTCTATAAAATTCATTTGTAGAGGGAACATTATTTTATAAACACTTAATTAGATTTATTTTATTAAACGTGAGATTTTTAATCCACTCTTTATGCTCAAGAATGGATATATAAAGTGTAACTCGAGTGGTTTAATGGTAGTGACATGATAGTAGGCGGTTCAAAGAATCTTAGATAGACTATAATATCATCTTAAAATTTGAGTTGGGTCTAACACAATTCCACAAAATGGATTTGTAGACTAAAAACTAACCACCACAATTATAAACACTTTTGTCAAACCTTATCTCATCTAATGTGAGATTCTTATCAAAATAGGCTTGAGTTCATTTATAAATTGGGTTAAATGGATTGAATTCTTATTTGAAATATTTTTATGGGGAAGTGAGAAAATTAGGAAAAGTGGATTAATTATTTATGTGGAAAAGTTAGGAAAAGTGTGTCTGATATGTGAAATACTTTAGCTGAGTGGACTTGGAGAAATATTATCGGGAGAGTTTTCAGTCAAATGAACATATCACATGTTAATATCAGATTCGAACATTGAAAAGTCTCATTTGTGTGATCTCGCGTGAAATAAAATTATTCAGTGAAAGTATCTCTTTATTTGGAGGTTATTACAAAATAGACAACCTACAAAGGATAACTTTGTAAGCCGTCGAACAATTTCTATGAATCTACTTTGTGTCGGTCGTTGCGATTTACATTAAATTGCTTAACATTTATCTGCAGAGTATGCAAATTTTGGTAATATTTAAAGGTTAGTCTTAGTTTTGACGAACATTAGTAGTCATTTGTTAAATAATGTATTGGAACATGCTTAATCTTTTGGTTGTTTATGCTTGATTCGTAAGGTGTGTCAGTGAAATTTTGCATGCGATTTGAAAAGCTCGTAATGATATTATATTTCAACAAAAAAAGCTGACTTTAAATTTTGTTGTAAAATCTATTAAATTATGATATTGGTGGTGACACAAAATAAACTTCAAAGAATTCAAGTTTGAGCTTCATCAATGATGAACAAAAATAAATCATTCATATTATATAAAACACTAAAAAATTATTCATAAATACAATTTTGTAGACAAATTAAATCTTACATATTTTATTAGGAAAAAAGTTTATCGTGTTCATTTTAGTGATTTTGCTATGACCTACAACAAATAATTTAATCTACCTAAAAAATTCTTGCTGACGAAATTCTTCTTTCTACAATGGGAACCAAAATTTCCCTCACAGCTGGAAGAAAACACATTTTTTTTTTTGCCATACATAGATATATAACTAACGGCTTTGACTTTGTTGGGGTTAAGATAATTGATGACGGTAACGTCAATACATTTCCGTGTGTAGATATACTTCGTTGCTCTCATTGTGTTGGGATATATACCCACCTCATCCAAATAATAAAGCTAAATAACGTTTTTTAACTTAATTTCAGTTAATGTTTTAATTTTTTATTTTTTTTAATTTGGTCATTTATTTTAATTTTAATTGATAATTTGATCTTTTATGTTTTAAAATGTCAACAATATTATCTTTTTTTTACAAAAATTTATCAAAATTTTCAACCAAAATTCAGAAAATTAATTATATTCTTTCATATAATACAAATTTCATCAGATTCATAACTCAAATCTTTAAATAAACTCATATTTTCATTATTTATTTCACTTAAAATTGAAATAAATGACCAAATAAAAAAAAAAAAGATAAAAGACTAAAACTTAACTGAAATTAAATTAAAGTACCACAAGTGTTATTTAGCCAAATAATAACTTTTCTATTTTTGACGGAGTAATAAAAATACAACCGTAAGTCCGTAAGAAAGAAAATGACAAAAATAAACGAGATTGTAAAATAAAAAATCATATGATCCACCAATTCCTCATGTTAATGATTTTCATTTTTTACCAATCCTCATGTTAATGAATGTTAAGTGGTTTTCTACGATATAAACTGACTTTTTTAAAATAAATAAACATATAATAACATGTCATAAACACTAGTAGCATAACCATATGGAATATTTGTGTTGCACGAGTTTTCTACATTTGTTGCCCGTAATTTTCAATAATTCTAATATACACGAGAATCTAAATCTATTTTGTTCTCCTATTTCTGATTTATTTAATTTAAAAAAATTCGATTTGACTGAGCAGTTCAATCGATTGAACTAAGAACCAATCTCTCATTCAATTTTACCGACTTTTAAATTGCTTAGACAATAAACCGAGAAAAAACCGCTAGAACTAATCTAAAATTAGAATAAATTGAGGGACAAACCGATTCAAATTTGAAGTGATTTAAAAAATAAAAACAAATTTTACTTTAAAAAAGTGCAACGACAGCGTTTTTTTTACATTTTAAGGCATTTTCTATTACTTGTAGTGACTATTTTAAAGCAAATTAATGACAAAGCTCTAAATATAAATATACATATAGGTATAGCATAGAAGACCGGTACGAGAGTAGTCTCACAACAAGATAAGAAGTAATACAATAATAATTCTATTTGTAAAGGGATATATTATTGTTGTAGTTGCAAATAAATATTTTGACATTTTAAGTGTAATATATCATGAATTATGACACATTTATGTGAAGTCAGTGAGGGATCAAGAAATTTTAATTAGTGGGGACAAAATCATATACTATAAATATTTATGTAAAAAAAAAGATAATAATATAATTTATTTTGGGTATGTAGAAGATATGGTAAATACAATTATTTCACACAATTGTGAAATTTTTGAATTCAAAATAAGATATTCGATCTAATAAGATCGACATTTGTCAATTAAATTAGAACGAAATAATAACATAATTATCACTAAACAAAAACTTGGAGACTACATTAAACTATATTATTTTTTTTACGAAATAAACTATATCATTTTATACACTTACAAAATAGAAGACACTTCGCATTTACTAATTAATTTTTACGTGTTTTTGCATTTAAATTTGTTATATTTTATTTTAATACCATCAAATATATCTTTACTCCGACAATTTAATTTTTATGGTTGAACATTTGCTTATTTACAAATAAAATTATTTAGTAGGGATAATACTTAATTTATAACAGGAAAATAATAAATGTATTCAACATTTAAAGGAAAAATATATATAAGTAAATGAGAGTAATTTGGTTGTAGACCGGTTTATGTGTGAAGTAGGGGTGTACATAGGTGCGGGTTAATCTCATCATTCAATCCAATTCAACCCAATTTTTATCTGTATTCCCGTAGACACAACCCAATAACTAGTTATATTTTGTTTAAAAAAATTTGTTTGACGGCCCAATAGGATTTCATTACTCTTCTCCTTCAAATTTTCAGCATATGTCATTCACCTTCTTTTTCTATTCCACATATGCTGTTTTTTGAGGTTTCCGTCACTCCCACCTTCTTCTTTTGTTCCGCTTATACTAATTAGTTATAATAACTAAATTTTATATGAATGCTAATGCAAGTCTACACTAAATACTGAATTTTTTATTTGTTTTTGTTGATAGTGAGCTTCACCAATTCCTGTTAATTATCTCGCAATTTAGCGTTTAATTTGTTTTGGCCTTGTAATCTATCTATCTCGTATATGTCTACTCATTTATATCTAATTTTTAAACTCTTTAAAAAAAGAAATTTAATTTTTGAGTTAAATACTATTTATTTAAATGTTATATTTTGTTATAGTTTTGCATAAGTATGAACTCAAATATTATGTTTACGATGAATTTAGTTTAAATTTTATTCATTTGTTAAATACAATTTTTTTGAATTAAATACTATTCATTTGAGTTAACAAAAATGATGTTTATGCAAAAGTTTATGCTTACTATGAATTTAGTTTAAATTTTTTACATTCAAATCTATTAAACACTTTTTTTTTAATATTTTATTTAAAAATAATAAGTACTCTAAAAATAAACAAATGAAGCACTACTATTGTGAATTTTGAGTTATAATTTTTTAAATAAAAATTGATATATAACAAACGACCCTTAACTCTTGTTAAGTCATTCAATAGATTATCCAAAATTTTATATTTATACTTTGTCTAAAATTTATATTAAAAAAATTTGAAAAAAGAATAATGCTGTGAAAACCAAATTATATAAGTCTATAAGATAATTTTGGTTTGTGTAATTTGATATATACTAATCGGATTGTGATAAATTTTAATTAAACCTGACATGACATATGTTAATAGATATGTTAATTAATATAGATACTATGATGTATGTTTTTGTAATTTTGGGTTTTATAATCGGTGTATTTTATGAGTTGAATTGTGATTGTTGAGTTATTATTATCGAAATGTATGTTTAAGTCAAAATGTGAAAGTGACATGCTATCATGATATGCATCATGGAGATTAGTACGTGTAGATCCTTATAATTAGATTGATATGTGTATATGGATTTAAATTTATTTTACCAATTTTTTAATTATTAAAATTACACTTTTTTTATTAGGCTCAATTTTTAAGATTAAAGTAGAGCCTCTAAAATCTTTAAGACGACCCTGAACTAAATATATCAATTTTTGTAGACCAAATTATAATTTAGATGTCTATTAACCGGAGGAGTTATTTATAAAAAAAATTACAAAAACAACTACTATACTTATAAAATAAAATAAAATTTTCAACCTAAATTCCAACTAATTTTTAATTATTAAAAATTTCAACCAAAATTTGATTTACTACACCGATATATTTTTGTAAATTTACAACTTAAAATTCTTATATATAATACAATATTATACTTTTTATTTATCTATTGAAATTTTAAAAATTTGGTCACCCAATGTTTTAGTTCAAGATCCGCCACTGAGCTTAGTAAACTAAAATGGTTAGTGGGTTGTGTGTAATAATAAAAGTAATGTATTTGAAAATCGTTGAATTTACTGTTGGTTTTACCTGTGTATTTGAAGTTTGTTGAATTTATTTATGTATTTGAAGATTCTTGGATTTATTTTTGTGTGTGAGAAGTTGTTGGCTTTTTTAAAGAATTAAATTAAGTGATTGAAATTTTATATTTTTGAGATATTCAAGTATGAAATATATTTTCATTCAATTAAATTGTTATTGTTGATACTTATGTTTCTCCCGTAAAATAAAATAAAAACAAGTTACTATTTATGTATAACCCGCCAACTCAACTCAATCCAGGCCGATCAGATCGATTCGGGTTAAATAAAAAAATACGAATTTAGAACTCAACTCAACTCAAAAATAATTGATTGGTTCGAGTATCAGATTTTGTCAAAATCGACTTAATTCAACCCGCGTACACCCATAATTTGAAGTTAACCTATCAAATTATATTGTTGTGAATTTTATGTTTAATATTATTTAATATATTATATTAAAAAATTAAAAAATATTATTTTATCATCACCGGTTCAACCGCAATTGAACTCCAGTTGAACCTTGAATCATTACTTGCATCGGTTCAACATTTGGCTCAATTTTCTGAACATTAGCTCAATTTTCTGAACATTAGATTTATTCCACTTCAATTTGTATAACAACATTAAGTTCTATATTATTTTATGATGATGTCATAAATAATTCTCTATATGCACTAGCTAATTAGTAATCGAACTCTTGACAAATTGCTTAAAATATGAGTTTCTTATCACTTGTATCATCGAATTAGGGATGGGAATATGCTAGGCCGTCCGACAGGGTCTATGACCTGTCCTACTTATGGCCTGGTCCAGACTATTTTTAAGGCTATTTTTTTAAATAGGCCAGGTTCAGGCTTATATAAAAGCCTATTAGGCCTGACAGGCCGGCCTATATATATATATATTATTTATTAATGTTATTTTTTATTATTATTTATTAATATTATAGTTTCGTATTTTAAAGTATATGTATATATATATCTTATTATTTATTAATGTTATTTATTAATATTATTGTTTCCTATTTTAAAGCCTATCAATTAGGCTATTTTAATATTATTTTATTATATTAGATTTGATTATAATTTTATTAGTTTTCCTTATATAAAACTTTCTAATTTAGCCTATTTAAAAAAATGTAAAATATAACATTTAAATATTTTAATGTGAATAAGGCTTTTAAATAGGCTTTCAGGCCAGGCCAGATTCTTAAAAAGGCCAGGCCATGCCCAAAAAAAAGCCTATGATAGGCCGTAGGCCAGGCTTAGGCCTAAAAAATTAATCGTAGGCCAGACTTAGGCCTTTCAAAGCCTGGCCTGGCCTGGCCTATTACCACCCCTACATCGAATGTTACATTGTAATAATCTACTTCTATTAAAATGAATAAAAAAAAACTATTATTTTAGTACATGAAATTATAAGACGTTATTATTTTGGTATTTAATTTAACAAAAACTCTAATTAACCATCGAATTATTAAAATGTCAATCAATTTTGTCTTTAATATTACAAAAATCATAGACTATTTTGATAATAAATTGTATTTTTTAAAACTTATACAATAATAAATTGTATCTTTTAGTGATTATTTTAATAATTCAAAAATTAATTTAAATTTTTTGTCGAATAAGAGAATAAAATAACAATATCCTATACTTTTAAAACTAAAATGATGGTTTACCAAATATGTGGTGGCATATCTCAATAAGGCTTTTCTTTTGACAGAAAAGGCTCGTTAAATCCCAATAAAATATTTAAGACGTTTTTTGACATTTTAAAAAGCCAATTTTTATTTTTATTACTAAAGGCCAAAAAAGCTTTGATTAGTGTTTATTCGCAGATTATGTAACTTTGTCAAAACAACTTGTATCGCCCAAATTTTCTGAAAACTCTCCATCTATGTACGTGAGGTCGACAAAATTAATTCTGTCCAAATTCTTAGAACAGCTCTGTTACTGTCAAACACATGAGGACATACTAAGTTGGTGTAGCCTGATACATGCTATATGAGTTAGTCATACATTTTAAAATATTAGTAATAATAATTTGTATGCCTTTAATACGTTAGTTAGACCTGAAAACACTAATTGCTGTCTTACTTTTGAATAAAAAAATACTTTATTCAGTTACTATTTTATATTTAAATTATTAGCTTTTGACAATTTTTCGTGGTCTTTTATACAATTTGCTTCTAATTTTATTTAAAAATTATGAAAGTTAAGTGTGCAAATTTAATATTTGGTTTAGACAATTGAATGCAAAATAAAATGATTTAAGAGAACATGGGTAAAAAAAAGTTGCATCTTTTATATTATTTAGACGAATAATTACCATGTGACTGGAATTTGCACCTCAAATCCAAGATTAATTAATACAACTGGTAAGGGTGATTTTGTGTGTGTTGTGCTTGTATCAACCATTATCCAAATATCAAGTGTAAATATGCAAGTGCCAACTACCAAGATAACATGATATGTGAGATATTAGAGTATAAAAATTAAAGAGTATTGAACATGCATGGTTAAAAAATTATTAATTTTAAAGGCATTGTATAAAAAAAATGGTATAAGAAGAATTATTGAACCCGGATGGTACATTATTGATCCTAAAACCCCATCTCTATCCTTAATGTTGGTAGTTAATGTTAATGCAGGAATTGAAACAAAAGTTGATGAACTTGTTACATACTTGTACCACAAAGAGACAATGAGCGAGTTCCACGGTTGCTATGTCGGTCTTAAAAGTACACTTAAGAATAATATTGTAAGATTCATCCCACGATGTGCCAAACCTTGTGACTTCAAATTTTTTATTACCTTACACAATTCCTTTTCTTTTTTTTTCTTTATTATATTCATGGAGACTCCCACGTTCGTTGTTCATTATCATAAACACGCACGCTAATCTCACAGGTTCTTCTAACTTCTAACTACATCACTATCACAATTAATTAAAACACTTATAATTAATCTCACTTAATTAGTCACCTCTCAATGATTACACTTAGACCCCCTTCTTTCCCCTGTTTATATTCTAAGTACACTTTTTAAGTCTAATTAATATATTTAAATTAAGGTGAGAAATATAGAATCTACTTGATGGTTGATTTGAAAGAGTTAAAAAGTAAAATAATAAAGAGGTTGTTAGTTCCATTCTACGGTTGATAAAATACTAACAACATTAATCATAATCAAAGACTATTATTTAATAAATTAAGATATTATTAAACTTAAAATTGATACTTAACTTCTGCGATTGATAATTTATTTATTTAAAAATTTTAAACAATATTATTAGGACACTTGCTAATGTAAAAATTAAACCTCATTGAGGAATTGTATTATTGTAAATTATCATGCCATAATCTTTGGTCCCATATATGAGTTGTCGTTTGCCTTGTACATGACCCCCTAAGTGGACTTCTCCAAGTTTAGTTACATAGAACTAGGACCTTTCCATCACAATAATTACAATTTTAATATTTCAATTTACAAATTAAGTCAATGCTTATACTGCTAACATTTTTCTTGGGATTGAGTATAAATATGTCCACAACTTTTTTCTTAAACCAAAGCAAACATTTTACTTAGCTTTACAAAAGAACAACTCTTTTATTTTTCTTCCTAAGGCAAATTTTTTCCAAGTATATTTATATATTACATTATAATATGGATTCTATAGGAGCTGCTTTCCTTGATGGAGAATGGGATTTCTTTCGCAAAATGTTTGCTAATGAGGATCATGAATATTACCCATCACAATTTCTTAGCCAAAATTCACTTTTGCTAGGAGAAAACGATGGATTGAACAATGAAACACAATCCACATTTTCCTCTATTGAAGCTTGTGAAAATGAGCCTATGTTTTATTCTTTTGATCATGATCATATTTCAAACTCAAATTATATTTCTCAAGAGAATAGTTATGGTAGCAATTGTAGTGACATTGATAATACAAACTACTATTTTAGTTATGATGGTAATGTATTAGCAAATAATATTAATACTTGTATATCATCCATAGATTTTTGCACGGATGAGAAATTTTTTGCTTCTTCTATCACACCCTTTAATGAGATTGTTATGGAAGAGAATGTTAACATGAATGAAGATGCTGCAAGTGATGATAGATTGGAGAAAAATGATTATAGTACTCAAATAATGCAACTCAAAAGGAAACTTGATGTGATAGAAGTGGAGGTTCCTATTGAAGAAAAAATTATAAACAACAAAGCAGAGAATCAGAAGAAAAAACCACGTGTTTCAAAGGATGTAAGTTTTATTAATTTGTCTTTAATCTTAATTGATTAATTAACGTTAAAGTTCAAGTAACTAATGAGCTTAAGTAAAAGGTGAATTGTTTAGGAAAGTTAGAGTTTGAACTCTGGTTGGTCGGAACAAAACTCAAAGATTAGTAGAGATTTTTTTCTCTTAGAGCATCTTTTCTCTTAGAACCAAGGGTTAAAACTAAAAACATTGATGGTGCAAGTTTGTAACACTTTGTGTTTGACAATTATCAGGGGTGCATGAAAAATGCAAGGTGTAAGAAGAACCAAAAACTTGGTAGCAATGAAGAGGAGAGAGAAGAGAGTAATAGAGGATCAATTAATGGACATAGCTCTAGTAGTAACATTTCAGAGGAGGATAATGTTTCTCAAGAAAATAGTGGAGGAACTACTTCAGGATCTAAATCTGCTCTCAATTCAAATGGGAAGACAAGAGCTAGTAGAGGATCAGCAACAGATCCCCAAAGTTTATATGCAAGGGTAATTAATTACTTCAATTTAAACAAAAAAAAAGACTAGTTTTTTATTTATTGATGTATTTACTTGTTTTTATTATGTGATTACATTTCAACATTTTCAAGTATATTTTAATATAGTAATTAGTTTTGTGTGATTCATGCAAATGCATAAGTATTTTGTTATTATATCCGGTGAAGCATGTTACGTTTGCAAGTAATATATATATATATATATATATATATATATATATATATATAAATTAGTTTGTGCATATATATGATACTTATAATTTTTTTTTAATTTTATAGAAAAGAAGAGAAAGGATAAATGAGCGCTTAAAAGTGCTGCAAAATCTTGTACCAAACGGAACAAAGGTAATTATAGTTTGTGTAATTATTGTTTTAATATTGGGGTTGGGGGCATTTTCATTTGCCAATTTCATTTAATTGTTCAAGAGATTAATTTAATGGATGGTTTTGTATAAATATAAAGGTTGATATAAGTACAATGCTCGAAGAGGCGGTCAATTATGTGAAATTTTTGCAGCTTCAAATCAAGGTATATATACAATAAGAGACATTGTGAATTGCATAAAATTATTGTTTATTAAATAAAAGATATTTATTTATTAATTAAAACTAGTACCAATAACCATTGTTTTATTGTTCTTATTTTTATGCAGCTTTTGAGCTCTGATGATATGTGGATGTACGCACCACTTGCTTATAATGGACTTGACATTGGACTCAATCTCAATAATCTCAAGAGTTCTCTACCACTATGATCAGCTTCAAAGATTTTTTTACTTTGTTTAATTACTGTAATAACAATTAAAGGAAAAACAATTCCTTAGAAAGGGACACTAAAAAGAAAAACATATAAAATGAAATGAACAATATATAATATGTATTCTTATTGGCGGATGTGAATAAAATAGCAATATCATGCTCAAAGAGAGTAATGACTTTTTTTTATTAATCACGTGGGATAGTCTCTATCTGACTTTTGTGAAAGCAATTAAATGATTAAGCAGCCATCTTTATTGCTCTAACTTCTGCCTCGTGAATTGACCAATACTAAAAAAAATTCTGACCTGGTTAAAGTAGTATATTGTAGTGCATCAACTATGGATCTTTATAAATGCGGATTAGTCAGTGTATTAGTGCTAAATTTGCAGTTAGAAATTGGAGATCTCTAATATATTTGGACTGAGTAAGGAATAGTGAACAGATAGACACATTTATAACCTCAAGAAACTTGTGCAGTTTGCAAACAAGGTTTTTAGGCCAATACTGTCAAACTACCGAGCATGGAAACAAGTAGTGAGATAGGAGACTTTGCCAACTTTTAAATAAATAGTGTAAGTTACTTTTTAATTACTAACAATAAATGTAACAAAATGACATTATAATATAATTTAATTGGTGATCCATGCTTTGTTATGGTCAGGAAATTAAAAAACATCTTCATTTTATTACTTATAACATTTAACATGTTTATTGTAAGACTAATCAAATTGTTGATTATTTAGTCAAAAGAATTTTTGTTATTTCGGATTATTATGGAATGTTTGATGTCATTCGCTCTTCTATCTCTTTTATTTTAAGACCAATTATGTAGTTGTGATTTTTTCGAGAGACTTCTAGTATTTTCATTTAAAAAAAATGTAATTTAATTGAATATGTATATTTATATTAAATTCTTACCTAAAATGTTTAAACAACTCTAATAAATAACAATAATGAAATATTTTTCCTTAAAAAACGACATTTTTCAATCTAAATATTTAATTTTGGTAAAAAAAATCTAAATATATTAAACTTTAATAAGAGCCAAATTCATAGCCAAGAATCTAGCTAAGCCTTGATACTCCTCGTTTTCCAAATTCTGTTGGAGGAGAATTTCGACTCACCACTCTCCACCACCATGTCCTCCGTTGAGCAGCCTCTAAAGAAGCGAAAGCTCTACGACTCTTCACCGTCGGAGTTCCCACACTCTCCACCGCCGCAGCCGGAAACAACAGCCCCCTTTCCTCAAACCCTACCTCCTCAACCGTTCTCTCAGGATGAGATTCTCGCCAAGCGAAGAAATAAAGACGCGATTCGAAACCTATACGAATGTCACAAGCGAATTAAACGTTGCCTCTTACAGAAACACGTTCCTTCCACACCTGATCTTGACCAGAACTATCTTGCTCTCATCGCTTCTTCCAGAGGTAACCGCTTTTTTGTTTTCTTTCTGAAGTCTTTTTGTTGATCAACTATAATTTATTCGTATATCAGTAAACTAGGGTTTTAGGATGTATTTGCATGTCATCGAATCTTCATTTTACTGTAGAGTAATTTTACTATCACGTCAAATAGCTCCGCAATATGCTATTTAGTATGAAGTGTTGCCAAATAGCCGCTATTGCGGTGCTATAGCACTGTAGTGTAGCGGAAATTCAACTAACCGCTATTTTCTGCTATATGCAATTACCAACACTGGTTTCTATGGAGATCACTGTAGAATTGAAAACCATTGAGAAATCATTTGCTCCCGGAATTCACCTAGTTTGGTGTTTGTTTGCATCAATATGTAGTTTCTGTAATTAGCTTCTCTGGTTTGGTGTTTGTTTGTTTGGAGTATTGAAAATGAAAAAAATGATCTCTAATATTGTTTGGAATGATATGTGATCAAAATTTCAATTCACATCGAAATTGAAATAATTTGTGTGATTATATCTCTTGATTCAATAGTCTTATTCAGTTATACTTACTACTTATGCTTGAATTTTTGAATCATTTCATTGCAAATTGTATTTTGAAGTTATATTTCCTGGACATGTGCTGAAGATTGCCAAATCTCTGTGATGTGATTTGCTTGGAGTAGAAGTGTCAATGCAGTTATAGGGAAATCTTTTTTTTCTTTGGGTTACCTAGTGTTGTCAATTGTGGATCGCAGAATATAGCAGTATGTTCAAATTTCAGTATGCTACAGTGTTTTAGTGTTGCTAAAGCCACTATATGACAACACTTGGTACTAAATTGTGTATTGTAGAACAATAGTGGTTTGATTGCCCACTACCCAGAATAATAGTTGGGTATATAGTCATTAAATTAAATTGTAAGGTAATGTTAAAACCAGGAGCAGAAACAGAATAGTGAGAGGAGAATTTGACGCAGAATATAACATGTTTCAACCAAGCAAACAATAGACCTTCGTGCACAGGCAAAATAGAGTGAAGAATCGATATGATAATGACAATGACGATTACAAGGAATAACCGCAAAACACTTAAGTCCTAATCCACCCCTCAGATTTAAAATACTCCACTGGCCACCACCTAATTACTGATTCAGCTAATTTTCAGCTTGATCTCTCCTTTTCCACTAACCTGTGTAGAAATTTGATGTTTGGTTGAATCACTGAGGTCAACTGCAACTTTTCGTACTTTTGTTAGTGTCATAAATGGAGAAATAATGCTTCATCACCCACTGATATATTTACCATCTAGCTGCTCTGTTGTTACCTGCAGTGATGTGATGTGTTTCTCTTACCCATGTTAGCATCTAGGATTTTTGGGTCTCCCTGCTTAAGGTCAAATCAGTTGCAGAAAAAACAAGATATTTAGTTTTCAAATTTCAATATCACCTCAAATAGCCATATCTGTACATCATGTGGTGTGATTTTGTCACTTGAGTCAAAGGTTAATATGCAAGCATACTATATTCTATTGCTCATATTGTTGAGGAACTGATTGAATAATTTGCCTTGATTGGAATTGGGATTCTCTTTTGCTCAAAGTGAAACTTTTATAATCTGACAGGTTGTATGAGTGTAAAAAGAATTGTGGCCAATTTTATTCCTCGATATGCATGTCACTGTCCAACAGCTTTGGAAGCTGCAACTAAAGTGCTTATCAATATGCATAACTGGAGTTTGGCATTGATCAGTAAGGAAGAGGATTCCAGTGGTATTGCATTTGAAACTGCTAAAGCCTGTATTTTCGGCCTGGCTGATATTTGCTATACTGCTTCTTCCGTAGCACCAACATCAGCTGTAATTAGAGGAATTTGCTCAGCAGTTTTCCAAAATGTGCTCGCCTTCTTTGTTGCCTTATTTGAGGGAAAGGATGTCTTAAAGATGATTGACAAGAATTTCTTGAATATGCAAGATAATCCTGAGGTCTTTTCTGAATTGAAACAAAAGGTTTTAGATGAAGATGAGTCTTCATTGACTAATTTGTCCAAGCTGTGTGCATTATGTCTACTTTGGATATTCTTCTCTTGTTCAAAAGAATTGCTTGCAGCTTGTTTGGAACTCTTAGGCTCCACCACAAAAGATGGAACTTCTAATGAAGGACACCGTTTTTTGGGCCTGGTGACTAGCATGTTTAATGATGAAGCAGATCAACTTTTGGATAGTGAAAACGATGGTCCTAAATCATGTACTGATTCTATTGGGGAAGGCATCAAAGAGATTGAGGTTGGCGAGAAAATTATCACTGATGAAAACCATATCTCTGATGCTATTCGAAAGAGCTGCTTGCTTATGCTGGTAATACTTCATATTTTTTATCGTCTTACACATGCGCACACACACACACACACACACACACACACACATATATATATATTATTGACTTCAGTGTTGTCAATTGGGGATTGTAGAAATTAGCAGTTTGGTCAAATTCTGCCATGCTATAACGCCACAATAGCAACTATTTGACAACACTTTGTACTAAATAGCGTATCGCGGAGCAATAGCGATTTGTTCAAGTTCTGCTATGTTATAGCACTATAACGCTACTATGGCGATTATTTGACAACACTGATTGACTTTGATGTATTTTATATTTTTTGTCATGCTAGCTTTTTTTTTGTAATTACATGCATGGTCTCTTTTTCTATTGTGAACTTTAGTATCGATCTACTCTAAAAGTTATTTTTGCAACTTGGAAGACCATTCTGTTTTTGTAATGTGATCTCTCTCTTGGAAGCATTGCACCTATAGGCCGTTATCTATCATTTAAACCTTTTGATAGCCTAGTCATAAAATAGTTGTGCATAATATTATAGAAGCTTAAGTTGACTCGAAGGCCTTTCTTGTAAAGCAGAAAACATTTATTATTGTCATTGTGCTAAAAAGATGCATTGGTATAGCTTTCATAGTCAAGCTTCCAAAAAGATGCATCGGTTATAGCATTCATAATTTGCATCACCTCTTTTATAAACAAGGTAGTACATATGTTCTTTAACAACTACAATGTTCTCCATGTGGCAAGATTCTAAAAAAAACAATGGGAGGAAAAAAAGGTTACTGCACACTTCAAGTCTTGTGTAAGTTTGTGTATAGAAACAAAATTATTGCAGAGCCTAGGAGCATTTAGGACATTATTCAAATGTAAGGAAGGATGAAGTTGAATGTTGCCACATCTAGTAATAGGAACACAAGATCTATTAGCAACTGTAACATGTCTCTTTCTGGATAGTGGGGAGTAGGATACAAAATATCATCTCTATCCCTAATCTTTGGTCCTTTAAGGTATAAGCACGCATATTAATAAATAATGAAGTTAGATAAGTTTAGACCCTTTTACCCTAAGTTCATTTAGTAAAAGTAAAATTCATTTAATTTATGCTTGTGTTTATTGTAAGGGTATAAAGTAAAAAACATTCTTAATTGTATCTTAGTTTCCTAACTAAAGTTTTGAGACAAAACTGAAAAGCTTAAAGGACCAAAGATTTGGGACAAGGGAGTATGAGCAACACAGTCATATACACTGATGTCAAGTATCCATAAATAGTACCAAATTATAGCACCAGTGACATGAAGAGAACTCAAGGATGAAAAGGCCACCACAGATATATTGTCTAACATAGTAGTGAAATGGCAGCAACAACTCCTAACTTGAGAAGATTCAAACATGGGGTCACAAGCTAGAAGTGGCCTGAATCAAATCATGTAGGGAGGACGAGCCAATCTGCACCGGAGGTGCAATGAACAGAGACCAACAAGATGTTACTGAAAACTTACAAGAGGAACAAGAACATGAACATGCAGACTTCAAATGAACTATGAAAAAATGAGCTCAAATCAGAGGGTGGGCCTTTCAAATAGAATGGGGAGATGCCAACATGGATTGCACGACAGGTGGCACATGGGTTGCACATGTTGGAGAGAGGATGACACTGTTGTGGTTTGTGAGGGGGCATCCAACATCAGTTTGCTGTGAACATCTGGGTTCTGGCCGATTTTGGGGTGGCTAGCATCTTGGTGTGGTTGCCAGTGCGAGATCAGCGGAGGGCAGTGTTAACAACCTTGCATAGTGACAGACAGTGCCTAATGAAGGCTGACGATAACCTGCTGTGGTGGGTGATGTCCAAAGAGCAACATTCGGCACAATGAAAGTGCCAAACGCTGCAATCAAGGTAATAGGTCTGTGGCTCAAGTTATTGGAAGAGGAAGAGGATGAAGGGGAAAGAGAGTCCAAATGTAGATAAGGGGCTCAAGGAGGATGGTGACCTGGAGATGGAGGGCCCAATTAATCAATGTGGTCTTTCGGCAATTGAAGTGGAAGGAGCAAGTGAGAAGGCAAAGGGCATAACAGAATTGACAGGTGGCAGTCCAAGAGCGGGAGAGATTATGCGTGAATCATGTGGGGAAAGGTAGAGAGGTTTTCCTCCAATCCATTGTCCATTTTCAGTATCAATACTACATTTCCATTCTTTGTTTCCAAAGTAGCTTGTTATATTCAACATTTCATTCTATTTGGCTCGATTCCTATCAGAAGGCAGCAATGGAAACTGCAATGAAGGAAGCGGCCAGGGTTTTTATGCGTAAGCGATACCCCAAGACTGGAGGTTGTGATACCATATGAAAAAGTATTCTGAAATATTATTGAATTATGTAAAGAGGACAAGCACTAATCTAAAATATAGACTAAGCTTTAATTGATGGGCTCGATTAATGAGCATAATAAAAAATTTGCTAATAAGTAATAACTACATAATATGTGCCTTCAAGGCTACGGCAATAATTACATATTTACAACATTAAGCATTTGATTGGTAAGTCATTATGGTGCAATTTGTTATTTTACTGTCTGCTAGGCACAGTTAAGCTTTTTCATTGCTTGGTCGGTATTTTGTTATTAATTTGTTGCAGTAGCATATACATTGCTGGTGATTGGTGAAATAGTTCCGTCGAAAACTTGTACTTTTTACTTTTGTTTTTTAATTCCAAGTTTTATTTCTAATTGCTTATACTGAAGAGACTTTTACGTGGCCTTTCTAAGGTTCTCAACAAGGACCCCTCACTGCGGAAATGGACTCTTCGTAGATGTAAGAAGTTACTTGACTCGCTCACTTGTGCTTCACTGGAAACTACATCAGTATTGCAAGGAATTCTTGGAATGCTCGCCCAACAGACAGAGTTAGAAGACTGTCAAGTAGACAGTGATGAAGATAAGTCTGATTCTTCAATTTACATGAATAGGAACTATGTAGTTCCTAGGATCTCCGAGGAACATGAAAGTATTGGTGAAACATCACGGAAAGGTAGCAATTTAAGAGTTCGTGTTTGTTTTTCTAGTGATTGTTTTACTGATAATGTTTCTAACAAATATGTGATAGCTCATTGCTCTGCAGTTTCTCTTGACAATGTTGCTGTATTTAAAGCAGGTTCACATTTTGATAATGGAGGGGTCTCAAGGTCTATGGGCGTTGAGAAAGGTGAGGAAGGGAATATGATCCATGTTAGATGTTCCACACCTAGGGACTCAGGAAGCCATCATATGTTCTCACCTGCAGTTAGAACAGCAGCAGTAGACTTTAGGAGTAATTCATTTGAAGGTAGAAATGATTTCCCAAATGTTGAGAAAAATCAAGTATTGAATATAAATTTCAATTCACCTCTGTCGAGGTCCTCTAGTGGAGCTGTCAGCAATGTTCTGGTTTCTCCTAATCATCAATTTATGTCACCAACTACTTTAACCAAAAGTCAAATTGTTTGGTGCTGTGATGGGGATCCTGCTGCTCTAGATATTGTCGCTGCTTCTAAGCAGCTATGGGTAGGCTGTGTAGCACCTGACATGCCTGAAAGCCATATTAGGTTTCAAATAGAGAGGTTTGGTCATATTGAAAGGTTTATTTTCTTCCCAGTGAAAAGTTTTGCTTTGGTCGAGTACAGAAGGATAGCTGATGCGATAAAAGCTCGACATTATGCACCTGGAAATTTTCATTGCCGTGTAAAATTCATGGATATAGGACTTGGTATTAGGGGTGCAGTGAATGGTGTTGCAGTTGGCTCTAGTTCTCATATTTATGTTGGAAATATTTCCAGTCAATGGGCCAAGGATGAGATCCTTCATGAATCAAGGAAAGCAGTCTATAAGGGTCCTCTCACGGTGATTGATCTTAACTGTGAGTGCGCATTACTCATGGAGTTTGAAACCCCTGAAGAAGCTGCCTCTGTCACGTTTCATCTGAGACAGTTCCGAAGAGAAAGAAGTAATTATAACCTGCATTTTGGTCCAGGAACGGCTAATGTGGGAAGTGGGCATGCTTATATGGATGGTGCAAGACCTTTGCCCGCCCCTGCCCATCTGGACCTCAAGGTCAACAACTCTGCTGGATCACCTCATGCTCAAACTTTACCTGGGAGCCCTGCTGACAACAGTCGAACAAGAATGTCTCACTTGTCTAACATACTAGCTTCATTGCGTGCAAAGTATAATACTAATCAAAACATAGGTCTTCATGATAATTATATGACTGGAAATAGTTGCACTTCTTCCATGCGTGAGGAAGATGCCGTGCCATCCAGCACTCTGTGGATCACTATTCCTCACAGTAGCTCCCAGTTTCTTACAGAAGATGAGCTAACGAGTATTTGCAATCTTGCTATTGGAAACTCTGGCTCCATTTCACGGTTGACACGAGCAAATATGCACATGGGATGTGGTTGGTTTGTTGAATGTAGTAATGTAGATGGTGCAATTTCTGTTTTAAAGAACCTTCGTGGTTGTCCAGGATTGTTCTTCCAAATAGAATTCAGGTTACACAAGATTAATCTTTTTCGTGTACATACACAAAGCATATCAATATATATGATGATTTAAGTGTGTGGTTCATGTTTTTATTTTGTTGTTTGAAAGCATATGCCTTGAACTCCTATGGCTTCTCACTCTCCCCCAAGTCCTAATGAGAGGTACCAGAACCAAATGCATGCACACTGTCCTCATTTTCTTAAACGTTCTTGAAATATTTTATCCAACAGTAAAATTTCATAAATTAGTGTGGATGATCTTTTTCCCCAGCACTTATATAGAAGAAAAGTTGAAATGATCTTGGAACAATCATGAGTACTATAACTAATAACAACTCTCATAAGTTGAAATCAAGTTCTGCACACCAGTTTTTTCAGAATCTTTCCCATTTAACTTCTCCACAATTACCTATAAACTTGTAAGGGTTTATTCATGAGTTGGAAACCAAATACCCATTTCAGTTGAAAAGCTTCTATAAGCTAGAACCTAATTCAAATTGAGCCCTAATATATGCATTCCAATAATGTTCTCCACTGATGTAAATTATTTATGTTTTACTCCACTGACGTTGATCTTGAAGTCTGTATCCATGTATGGAAAATGATTCTTATTTCTTCCAACAGCTTTTAAATTGTTTTATAAAAGTCTTTTGGATCACTAGTAGTATTTGCTAATTTGTTTAGTTCTTGTTCTATCTTTACACAGCAAATCTGGAAATCAGAATGCTGTACCATTTTCAATTAAACCTGAGAACCATGCTATGGAGCTTGTATCCCCCAGGATAAATCATAGCAGTGGAGTACATGGTGCACCTCTGTCTCAGTCAAACTGGCACTTCCCTGAATCCAGGGAGATAGCAGAAATTGGAGGAAGGAAACCTGATGGTTATGATAATTTATCAGTGGATCCTCATCAAGGAGGTAATATTCTATGGTTGATTTGGGCCAAAATTCCATCTATGCATTTGTTTCTGCTTTTGCAGGCCTGTAAGTACAGCTTTTTTGTGTCATGGAATTATGGATTAAATAGTTTAATCGGTTGAAAATTCAATTTCTGGTTTTTGATTGTGTCTGTTTCTGAAATGGACTTCATTCTGCACCAGGAAATGTTCCACATGTATACTCTGGAACACATGGACCTTCAATTCCACCACCACAACAAATTCAGTCATCTCCTTTCACGCGACCTGTTTATGTTCCTCCAAATGGGCCATGGGATCCCTGTGGAATAAATAATCAGTTACTTGTCAACCAATTCCAGACAGGAGTAATGCCAAATAATTTTCATGGCAGTCCTTTTATACCTGCTTCAGCAACTCCACTTGCTCAGATACCTCCATCAATTGCACCACCACCTTTATCATCTTTGCCACCTCCTCAGCCTGAAATGCCCCCTCCTCATCCGCATCCTCCTTCTCCGCCTCCTCTTCCCCAGACTCAGCCACCCTTGGTTCCTCCACCACCTGGTTCTCCTCCTCCTCCACCACCCCCACCACTGCCTGTCCAAGAACCAATCAATATGGAGTGTTCAGGGCAGCCTCTGCAGTATCAGTGGCAGGGAAATCTCTGTAAAAGTGGAGTTAGCTACTGTACAATTTATGCATGCAGAGCAGGTTCAAATATTTGTGGATACTTGAATGCCATACCTGAGCCTGCTGAGTAAGAAATAATCTTTTGCTTCGTTACTGCTCAAAATGTTATTTTCTTCAGAAATATGCTGTTTTAAATTTTTTTTTTCTGCTGCAGATGGCCCACCAAATTAGACATGACTAAACGCACAGATTTTCGACATGTGCAATCAACATTTGCTGCTACTCCATCTCATAGAGTGAGTTCAGATATCCTTTGGGGCTGTTCCCCACCTTCTAAAACATCTCATGGTCACTATATCATGAACTGTGTACCTAGTTTGTTGTTAATGGATGTTTTATCTCCAGCTATTACTTTAGATGAGCATCTTCAGTGTACGTTCTTAGGTTTATGTAGCTCAGTATTAAAGGAGTCTGTTTAATCGAGCTCATGTAGTCCCGTCTACTTCCTATGATTCCTATCGTTCCCCTTGTAATTAACGCAACTTCCCCTTAATTGACTGACAACTTCAGTTAGATAGCTTCCAATCGGCATATAGACCAATCTATAAATAGAGTGCAGCACATTGTATAGCAGTTGAAGCTCGTTTCAGAAAATAGAACTTTTCAGATCTCTTACCTAGTTTAGATTTCTATTATGGTATCAGAAGAACGTGTCAATTCAGTGACCTCCACGCGGATTTCGTCGTCGCATACGATAGCTCCGCCACCGCCGACTCATATACTACTGTCTTCCTCAATGAATGTTAAGACCTTCTCGGCTATTTTTGAGAAATTGGATTTAGAAAACTACCTTTTGTGGTGTCAACAGGTAGAACCAGTAATCAAATATTCAAAAAAAGAGTCAAAGCTCATAAACTTCACCATTATCTGGTTAATCCTTCAATTCCAACTAAGTTTAAGATGGTTGAAGATGCCTTCGCCATTCGAGTGACTCCTGAATTCGAATCTTGGGAGCAACAAGATCAGTTGCTTCTCTCATGGCTCCAATCCACGATCTCTTAAGAAACATAATTTTATGTACTGCCCTGCCATTCCCTGAGTCTGACTTTATTTTGTTGACTTTCGATGCAGAGGGAAGTGTGCCGTTTAGTCCCATCTTCCACAAGTGACGACAGAAGGGTATGTTTTCTTTGCATCATTTATTTTTTATTTCAAGATGGTATTCTCTTAGAATTCTGCAATGAATCTGATTGAGGATTTAGTTTACCTGTTCAGTATGGTATTATTATTTTTATTTTTATTTTACTAAAAGAAATTATATTCATTGATTCAAATTGTAGAATACATTGATATAAGACAAATTCAAATTTGCTAAACGGCAACATGTCAATTTAAGTTAATAGCGTGAAACGGCAACGTGTCTAAAAATATGACAACATGTCTCACAACACCCAAGTTAATAGCGTGAAACGGCAACATGTCTACAAATATGACAAAATTTAAGTGTCTGAAATACTTATGTCTTTGGATCTGTAACATTAACGATGTTAAAGTCATTGATTGAAATTTGTAATCGATCAAAGCTACTCTGTCAATTTGAACCAAAACGAACACCGCATCATACTAGGAAAAGAAGTTGCACAAAGATAGGAAAATCTAAAAGCGTCGCACTCAGACAACAAAATCACAGCAAAAAATACAAAAGAAAAATTAAATTTGTGTAGAAGGGAAAAAAAATAATTTGGAGGGGTGATTCTAGACAAAAAAATGGTCTTTAATCACCCCTCTCTAATGGAGATAGAAGAAAGGAACCTAAGGTTAGAATTTGGGGGAGGCAGCTACTTATTTAGTGAGACTTCTGGAACCTGCTAAATTATCTTACAATATGTTGAAATTCCTTCGAGAGAATTGGCATTAGTTTTTGCTGAAGCCTGTCCTGGGCAACAAATGGGAGACTAATTGTTAACTTCTGGCTGAGATATACTTAATATTTTCCCAATTTAGTATATTAAACAAAACAAATCCCATGTCTTGTCTCTTTTTTAAGGATTTGGTTCTTTTTAAGTTAACGTCTCTATTGTTTGTTTACTTGAACATGTATTTAATAGTGTTGATTTTCCAATTGACCCCGTGTCTGTCTACCAGTTTCAGGATTTCATATCATACTTAAAACAGAGGGATTGTGCTGGAGTTATTAAAATCCCAGCTTCAAAATCCATATGGGCAAGGTTGCTATTCATACTTCCTCATTCACTTGAAACGTGTTCGTTGCTTTCTATTGCACCCGATCCATCTGATTGCCTAATTGCTTTGGTTCTACCCAAAGAAACAAACTTTGAGTGGATTTGATAACTGTCCTTAATCATAGGGTAAGATCATTGAGCAATGCGAATGTTCTGTAAGTTTATTATGCTTTTTGCTTTGAGGTTAAGGATTCTTTTCAGGTTGAAGCAAATACGTAAACTCTTGGATGTGTTTTTAGAGTTCTCGAATTAGACCAGTTTGACCCATCTGGATTGGCACACCGTGGATTGCAGGTTGGGTGAGTTGGTTCACTACAGGTTGAGGGTCCAGTGAGCCAAAAGTGTATCAACTCGGCTGGACCCACCCCAAGGTGAGAGTGTGTTGGCTGCCTATTTTTTCAAAGTTAAATATTAAAAATAACATAATTGAAAAATGATTTGTTTCTATTTTTGGTTAAAAAACAAACAAAAAGGTTGGAGTGTTCATGGTATAGGTCAATCCAGTCATTCTGATGATCCAATCCAATCTGAAGTGTTTGGTTTAGGTTTTTATAGTTTGAATTAATCCTGAACCAATCCGGCCAAAAGCGAAGTGGTTTGGTGTGGGTAACAAGTTTATGTTTTCAAATTTGTGAACCTGATCCGATGAAAGAAAATTGTGAATGTTATTTTTGTAGATGCAGTTAAAGACTTTTTTATTTGTGGAATCTAGAAGTGTTTCAATTTAGTTTAAGTGGAGGAATTTTAAATTATTGAATTTAATCAAAATGTTGGGACTTTCATAGAATAAAATACAATTTTGTATTTTTAAAAATATTTTTGTAGCTCATAACCCAATAACCCAACTGGAATCAACCCAGTCATCATCAGATTGAGTTGGTTTGAGTTTGATAGCAAAGTTACAGATTTTGTATCCAATCTAAATCAATGAAATTTGATCGGAGTGGGGATTGGGTAATATATTCGGCCAAATTTGATCCATTCCTGATGTGTATCCTACAAAAAGGTTAATGAATTGTGAAATGGAAAACAAAATAAAGTAAACGAAAAATGACAAATAACTAAAAATTATGTGGATTGGGCTGGCTTGACTCTGGGTAACTAACCTCAACCCACATGTGTAGTGATTGGCTCACGATGACCTAGGCTCTTGTTGAGTTGTGATTTTTTCAATCCAAGCAAAACATTATTCCTTTTGAATTTGGTATTATGGATTTTTAGTTTATGGGGTAGTGTGGTATTTGTAGTGGGTGAGAAAATCACTTTGTTGATTAATGATTGAATATGCTACCAATCAATTTTTGTAGTATGTGTGCCCGGATATGCATGTCTGCGGGAAGAAAGTATGAGCTTAGTGCAAATGGCTAAAATTTCTTTTGCTTTTTAAATTATCAAATGAATCAAAAGTCATGAGCAAATCATCATTTTGGTTTCTTTTATGTGAGGTGGTGTCTCTATAATTTTTAAATCTATTGAAATTGCAAAAACATCCATGAGTGTGTTTTTTATAAGTAATTTATGGTATAAATTAACTAATGAGAGACAATCAAGTATCAAACTAACTGGCAAAATACGTACTTGTGGACCAAAGAGTGACTTAGAAAAGACATTTAAAGATGATTTTTTAATTTTGATTTATTTAAGAACTATAATGACACCTCTCTAACTATTGGGTGTGCCTATGGTGTTCTTGAGGTAGGTCCAATGATGCTAAGATGCATTTGATTTGCAAAATGGTAAGGCATTAGACAACTCAAAATTAGTTGTTTTTTGTTTTTGATTTAAAAAGATGGTAATGAGCCTGGACAAAACTAGAGGCAATATAAAAACTCAATCTTGTCCATCACAAACTTTATGTTCCAAATATTATTGTTTTTATTTGCTACTTAACAAATAATTGTTCCTATGACATTTACCTAGAAATCTAAATAACAATTTATTGTTGGATTAAAAAATACTATCATATAAATTGTAAGTGAAATTTTTCATGTATTTATAATTATTTTATACAAGATTATCAACATTCAAGATGAATATATAAGACATTAATCTTGACACATTTTAATGATATCAAGTGATCAAAGTTTACAAATATGATTTATAAATTGTAAGTGAAATTTTTCATGTATTTATAATTATTTTATACAAGATTATCAACATTCAAGATGAATATATAAGACATTAATCTTGACACATTTTAATGATATCAAGTGATCAAAGTTTACAAATATGATTTATAAATTGTAAGTGAAATTTTTCATGTATTTATAATTATTTTATACAAGATTATCAACATTCAAGATGAATATATAAGACATTAATCTTGACACATTTTAATGATATCAAGTGATCAAAGTTTACAAATATGATTTATAAATTGTAAGTGAAATTTTTCATGTATTTATAATTATTTTATACAAGATTATCAACATTCAAGATGAATATATAAGACATTAATCTTGACACATTTTAATGATATCAAGTGATCAAAGTTTACAAATATGATTTATAAATTGTAAGTGAAATTTTTCATGTATTTATAATTATTTTATACAAGATTATCAACATTCAAGATGAATATATAAGACATTAATCTTGACACATTTTAATGATATCAAGTGATCAAAGTTTACAAATATGATTTATAAATTTCAACCTTTTATTCTAAAGATGAATTTTGTAATATAGATATCTAATACAAATTCATTGACCGATATTTAATTATGTAAGTATTAAACCAGTAGTGTTTTTTTTATAGCTCAGCCCTAATCCTCTCTAGGATTATTTTGGGTCGAACTCCCTATGGTTTTATTATTTAAAAAAGAAAACTTGATCTAATATATTATAAAAGATATTATAAATATTTTATAATATTCAAACAGTAGGCAACCATTGATGTAACCAATAGAAAAAGGTTCTTTTATAATATATATATATATATATTATAAAAAGCTGTTTCTTTTAAATAAACTGACGATGAAGTTTACATTTAGCCAGAAAATTAGAAGGCACAGCCACAACATAGGTAGAAAAAAGACAGCATGAAGACCAAGACAATTGTCTCAAACGCGAACATAATTTTAAAAATCACATAATGCCACTTCCTCTTAAATGGAGACGAAAATTTCTTCCACCTCCGCGTTTCCTTTATTAGCCTCTTGAAGAACCATTTCTTTATACCTGTCATACACCTGCACCCCCTCTATAATCTAATAATCTTTGTGCGCTATCTTATTCTTTAGTTTTCTGGATTTTTCTTGGAGTCTCACATTTGAAAATGAATTCAGTTATATAGTGGAAGTGGAGCCTCACATGTAAAAATGAATTCAGTTTTCTAAGTTCTTTTAATGCGGTTGATTCTTAGATCAATATTACATTCTAATTCTATGAACTTAGCAAAAGATGCCTTGCAAAGTACAAACCAAAGAATATGTTGAATTTTATAATACCAATGAATAATTAACCTTCATTTCATTAGTGATAATATCTGACTCGATGCACAAGGTCAACTAGCATTTCACAATGTTTGGAATCGACCGAAAGTTCAGCCATAGTAATTTAACTATGGGTTTTGATATTCCATTCAAATTACAAATGTCTAGGATGTGTTTACTACGGGCAATTTATGATTAACCAATGGCTAATACAACTTCTTGTTTAGACAAAAACAGAATTAATTTTTATTCTTTTAAATTATTTAAAATGTATAAAATTAAATTAAATCAAATGTGAAAGGTATTAATTGGCTAAAATGCATTCTTTGCCATCAAAGCTTCATAATCCGGCTATTGTGGACCTCTCTATTTTGAAAATAGTAATTTTGACTCTTTTAACTTTATTTTCTTTTGTAAAACTGAAATTTCCTTTGCTTTTGAATGGATCAACGATGACGCAGACTTATTTTTTATAAAAAAATTTGTGCTTGCACATGTGGAATTATTTTTTTAAAAAATGGCTAATATTTATTTTGGTCTTTGTAATTAGAGGTGAACAATGGATCGGATTGGGCAACTTCTGACTCAAAATCTTCAATGACCCAAACCGCAAGCGTAAATGGTGGTCCATCTCCGCCGGTTTTTGCCTTCAGTTTTATCGGGTGGCGGGTTTGACGAATCACAGATTACTCGGTTGGGTTTCTTCGGTTTTCAAGTTTTGAGAGAGTTTCAAGAAAGAAAAATAATGGTAAAAAAAATCTCAAAATGTGGTTGAGACAATGACAGCTAGATGAGAAAGTTCATAGAACAAAAAATTATTAAATGGAGAATGAAGGTATGGGTACGTAGATCTTGAATATGTGGTTGAAAATGGCGATTGCTTTCTTAATTTTTGTCATTAAAAAAATTTAGATGGAATAGCATTATAGTATTAACCTCTTAAAATGTAAGATGAGAGGAAAAGAAGAACAAAATACTAAAGTTCAAAGGAATCACTAACTATTCTCATAGTTAAAAAGAGAGAGAAACAAAAAATTTATTAATATTAAATGGAAAATAAAAGTGCTAAAAGATAACTACTCTTTCACAAGTAAAAAAAAGCTAGCCACTCTTTGCTTTGTAATTTCCCAAGTGATGTTCATGCGTTTTTCCAATGTTGCCGGTATGCACAACTGCCATAAAGCCGGTAAATAATGAGTTGTAGTTAGGGTTCAGTTATTTACAGTGCTTTTTAAATAGTCTGTCCGTCCAAATGTAATCCTGTGAAGCTAAACAAAAGACACACAAGCTCAAATGTAACCGTGTGAAACTAAACAAAAGACTCACAAACTTGTGGATCCAAACATACCCGCCATAATTTGTTGGATTTCTTGGTTTTATTGGTTTGTTGGCCAGCCTCTTCTTTTTGTCCACCCCTACTTGTAATATAGGTGAATTCTAGTTTTATATCTATAAAAAAGGTTTAGATTACATCTCTATAATATTAGATTTTCCACTTTTGATTTCTCTTTTAACTTTGTTCATGTGAATGTGATGTTGCACGTTGGAAGTAAATTATTGTGTTTATATTAATTTTATGTAACATTTAAAATTAATAAACATAATTTAAAAACACAAATTAATTTAATTGGCTGAAATTAAATAAATTAATCGTCCTTCCCTTTCATTTTTGGCCTTTTGTTCACCTTCACCATAGATAAAATTCATTGCTATTCATTCCCGGTACATGTTATGCGTATTAAGGATTTGACGGCAAATAATGTAACATGTATGGATAGATTTAGTGGGGTACTCACAAAAAAAAATTTACAATGGATGAAGTAAAAATCTATATAATGGGTATGAATATAGAAATAGGTAGTTACCCGCAAAATTAAGCGGGTATAGGTACTATAGTATTCACTGAAGTGGAGATGTCGATTTACAAGGAATGAAAGTTTGAATTGTAAATCTTTCTATTTAAAAATTTCCTGAAAAATCTTAAGATTTTAACTCAAGAAAGATCTTGGTTGAGAAAACAGAAAACGGAGAACGTTTTTGGTTAGTTAAAAATCAGAAATTCAGTTTGTATTTTTAACTTGAAAATCAATCAGACTTAATAAAAAGAGAAAGGATAAAAGATACCACACAATGATATATCCTGCTTCACCCAACTCGGACTACGTCCAGTCCTCACAATTGTGAGATTTTCCACTAAGTGTTCAAAACAAGAACCTTATTGGTTTTACAGCACGTAGTTTGGATCAACATTGATCTGTTTACAAACTACGATCTTTCCACCTAGAAAGAAATACAATCAGGTCACCTATTAACTCTTTAGATAGGAGTTTATACTTTACCTTTTAACCATAAAATGATTTCTTACAATCTACTCAAACTATACTGAACACTTATAGTCTTGAGCTTTTACACAATAATAATAAGATTGTTTGATAGAATTTGAGATGTCTCAACTCGTGTTTGAGATTAGATTCTTTACAAGAGATTTAGTACAAATATAACAAGAGATTGAAATAGGATCAGAATTGATTTTCTTTGAGAATAGGAGAATTTCAAGTATATGAATGTGAATGATTTGATCAGATTTGTTAACACTTGATCTTCTGCATTTTCCTTGAGCATTGGCCTTCTTTTTATAGGCTTGAGAATATTTAATGAAGGTCAAAAAGAGTCGCTGGTAGTGCTCTGTCAGTTTTGACCAAAACCAATTTTTATGAATAAAAATATCTCAGCCTTTGAACATTTTCAAATTCTGTTTTGACTGGACTGATTCATTTGTTCTTGATCAGATTCTCTTGAGTTTAATGATCCTTAATATTTTAGATATAGTTGTTGATTTTTTTGCCTTGATCTGGAGTTTTGATTCTTGTCAAAAGACCTTGTAGAATGATGATGAATTGTTGCAGAATGTTTACTGAAAATTCTTGAGATTGATGATCAATCTGAAGTCCTAGTCTCTGAACTTTCTGGAGATTAATAATTAATCTGGAGATTCAGTCTTGATCATTCTGGACATTTTCCTGATCATTCTTGAATCTGCTCTGATGTCATGTATATTTCAAGATCGTTTAACATTCTTGGCAGTCAAGTTGGAGAATGTTCAGACTTTGGAATTGCTTGATTCATGACTTTTTCTCTTTGTAATTCAAATGGTTTTTTTGACTAGAGTGGATCCTATTTGCTCTTTGGAGAGTACTAATAATATTGATGTTAATACTAGAAGTAATATCTTCTTTTAATTAATTGAGATTGATTAATCTTGAGGCTGTCTGGATCAATCTTGGATCTGGAGAACATTCTCCATTTTTTTATTAGAATTTGTCAAGAATGTTCTCTGTTCAGTTTTCTGCTTCTTATGTTGTTTTATTTGCTTTGCTTGAATCCTATCTTTGATTTAATACACTCAAAAGAACAAGTTAAATTAACATAACATTTAGAATCATAATTAACATTCTTAATTAACCTTTGCTTATTTTCATCAAAACTTAAATTGAGAGTTTGTCTTAACACTCACATATCTCGCACCTGCACTTATATAAATATATTATTTATTTAGTTATTATATTAGTGTTCAGTTAAATTAATTATTTTTTTTATGTCTTAGCATGTATTGATATTATTGGACCGCTACGATATTTATAATCGAAAGATAAACGTTTGTAAATTTTTTAAGAATTTAATTATGATAAATAGATAAATAATTGTGACTTTATAACCAAAAGTTATGTCTTATTAATCGTGATTTTATAATTATACTTGCAACTTCCTATCATTTTTTTTTACAAATCTCGAATAATACCGCCGTATGACTTGCAACTTCATAAAATATTATTATAGATATTTGAATGTGAATTGTAACATGTGTTCATTTGAAATGTTTTGAGTTAGAAAATATTTTGTTTTATATTACTTTATGATTGGATTTAAAATATTTAGATAATTTCTAAATTTAATGACAACAATATCATTTATTTATTGATCTATTTTAGTTAAAGGGTAATTATAGGTACGAGCACTTAAGAACTCAAAGAGGGTACAAATATTAAAGTTGATAACCAAAAGAGTACTGATAGTGAGTATGGTGTATTTTTTTTTTTAAACATGTGTATAGAAACAAATAATGATTAATCCTTAAAAAAATAAAAATATATTGTCACACAAGTGTGATTTAACGATAGCATTTGATCAACAAAACTTAAATTTCATTATGTCCATTTTATTTTCTCATTTTTTTCTATCTATCATAAACTTATGTCTATGGGAATAAGGAGTTGTAGAATGAAACCAATGTTTTGTTGATCAAATGCTATCGTTAAGCCACAGTTGCGTGATAATAAATTTTTTATTTTAATTAAATTTTATGTATACACATACATAGTTTTAAAAGTGAGTCAACATCAGCATTAACCCAGTCAAAATCAATGTACTTGGCTTTTTAAAAAGAGATAAAGTTAGGGCAAAATTGCTATTTTCAAATTATGGTGCAAAAATTGTCTACTTTGCGAAATTTTGAGGGTCAAAAGTACACTTTTGTCTAATTAATTATATGATATTTCATTTGATATTTTCTATTTTTAACAATTATATTATAGATATGAAATATCGATCACATTTTCTTCTTACTAAGTGAGTTCTTCCCTCCTGACTAAATTTGCTTCATACGCAAGAATCACGAATCGAACTCCTGACCACTTATTTAAAGCACCAAGTTTTTACCACTCAGACCAATTCATTGTTTAAGGCAAAATATAATCAATCACATTTTTTTTATTTTTTTTAAATTATCATTAAAGAAAATGGTTTAATATTGTGACCTTTTATTGGTATACTTTATTTAGTATAAATAGATAAAATTTCATTGTTTTGGTAATAAGGACAAAACATTTATGTTAAATTTCCCTTCATAACTTTCGAATTTATTTGTTCTTTCTATGGAAGTTCTCTTATCTAAGTATTTAAGCTATTGAACATAGGGATGACAAAAAAAAATTGTATGCAGATATTTATGGATAAAATTTGTGATAGATACAAGATATATAGTTTAATGGATATCATGAATAAAATACACAAATATTTTAACTATTTGTTAATTAATGATTACAAAAATGGTACAACTATATTTATTACCTTTTAAATATATTACCTTTTTAGACTTTATCACTATATTCTAAGTAGTAAGTACAACTATTCCTCTCTTTTTCTTTTTCATCAGTTGAAGCTATTTTTAATTTTTTAAAAATCACCTATTTATATATATATTTTATTCTTTTATCTAAATGAATAGATATATATATATATATTATTTTCTTTTGTTGTGATTTTATAATATAATTATGACATTATTTAATTTTTTTATAGAGTTGTTGTGTTAATTTGATTTAAATTAATATATTAACTTTAATATATTATAATTTCAATTAATGACAAAGACAATCAAAATTATAGATTAAGAGGGATGTGTTTCTTTTTACTTTATCAATTTGTAATCATTCTACTATTTTATACCATTAGTTTTAGTGTTTTAAGTTTGTTTCTATATTTATCATTTTCAATTTTAAAGACGTGGAATTTGTGTTATTTTAGATATATCAAACTTTTTTAGTAAAAAGAAAATAAAAAAAGTAGAACTTGGGTTTTTTTGCTCTTAAAAGACCGTGATGCAATTTTGTTGATTAAAAAATTATATAAAGCATATCGGAAAAAGAAAAAAAAATTATATAAAGCAAGAATCACTTTTAAAACTTAAGAAGTTGTTTTCTGCTTTCAGATGAAACAACAAATCCGACCAAACTATCAAACTACAAAACCATACACAAACAACACCAAACCTCGTAAACTCCAATGAAGAACTCAAAGAACCTCAACATAGTCACAAAGAACAATCACAACACCATCATCACTAGATCCTTTCAAATGGATCCCAAAATTTGGAGCAGATTACCACCTGAAATTCTCGAATACATCCTCTCTTTTCTTCCTCTCAAAACCTTCTTGAATCTAAGATCCACTTGCAAAGGTTTTTGGCCTCTAATTTTCTCTCCTTCTTTCATTTCCAAACACTCACCTTCTTCTTCACCTTTCTCTTCTTTTCTCTTACTTTCTCACCCTCAATTCCATCGTCACTTTCCTCTCTATGATTGTAACCTTGGCACATGGCGTAACATCTCTCTTTCTTTCTCTGATTCACTTCACTCTTCACCTTCTTTCACTACTCTTGTCTCTTCTGGTGGTCTTTTTTGTTTATCAGATTCAATTTCATGTTCTTTACTCGTTTGTAACCTTTTAGCAAAATCTTCTAGAAAAATTCAATACCCAAGTTTCTCTTTTCACATTGAACATCTTACATTTGTTACAACTCCAAAAGGGTATATAATTTTTGTCCTCTCTTCTGAATTAGCTTCAAATAGTGCTTTTGTTTATGATTCAAAGGTACTAACTTGGAGAAGTTTTGAAGGTTTTGATCCAATTCTAAGTGACAACCCTCATCAACAAGGTGTTTACTTTAATGGGTGTTTGTATTTTGCTACAACAGAACCTTTTTCTGTTGTGTACTTTGATTTGGAGAATGGAAAATGGGAGAGACCCATTGGAGAATTACCTAGTCAATTAACTTTTGTAAGATTGGTTAGTGTTAATGATGATGTTGGAGAGGGGAAAAAATTGTTTTTGATTGGTGGGGTTGGGAACAATGGAATTTCAAGGAGTATTAAGTTGTGGGAAATGAGTGAAGAAGGGAATTGGATTGAAATTCAGAGTTTGCCTGATCTTATGTGTAGGAAATTTGTGTCAGTTTGTTATCATAACTATGAGCATGTTTATTGTTTTTGGCATGAAGGAATGATTTGTATTTGTTGTTATACTTGGCCAGAGATTTTGTATTACTTGGTTTCTAGAAGGACTTGGCATTGGCTTCCTAGGTGTCCTTCTTTGCCTTCAAAATGTAGCTGTGGTTTTAAGTGGTTTTCTTTTGTTCCAAGGTTGTTTGCTGAAGTTTGAAGACAAAGTGCATCTTGTTTTGAGTTTATTGTGTTTAATGTTTTTGTATAAGCAAGGGTTGGGAAATGGATTTCATGTTATAATTGTGTCAATACTGTTAATTTTAATTTATTGATTGAGTAAATTGAATTGTCTATCTCAAATCATAAAGGGTACAAAAAGAGTGAATTAGTCTAGTTTGAGTTTCTTGTGTTTAAGGTGGTTGTGTATAAGCAAGGGTTGAGATCGTATTAGAAGATGATTTAGATTCAGTTGTTCTGTTTTTTCCTTTTTAATTTATGTTTTTGGGACAAATTTTGGAATTGGATTTTGTCCAAGGATCCTGTTTGTATGAGATGGTTTCTCACTTCATTAGGTGTAATTGTGTGTATGACTTTCTATGCTACGTTAAGTCTTCGGTCTTATAATTAGTGCTATTTTAATAAATTTTAAAATAAATATTATTTATAATTTTTAATATAATTTTAATTATTTTTAAATGATTACTATATAAATAACGTCTAAATTATTATTATACTTTACATAATACTAATAAAAAATCCATCAATAATTAAGATGGATAATTTAATAAATTGTATTCTTTTTTTTTATTATTATATTTTTTAATATAGTATATTCGTAAAATATAATCAAATAATTGCAAATATTTTTTACAACCCTTCTTTTGTTCTTATTCCACCCTACTTTAATTCAAAGTTTGTTTATAATTCTTATAAATTAGACTTTGTATTCTTTTATTTTCCTTTTGCATATTTGTTGTTCTGAATCATTTAACAATTAAACAAACAATGAGACAATGTAAAGCTATGAAACCTGTAATCTTGTGAGGAAGTGGTTCAATTATCTAATTGTTATTTTGAATCAAAAGGTTTGGTTAGCTTTGACACTATTGTAACAGTAGAAATAGTTTAATGGTTAATTAGGATGAAATGCAAGTTTAACATACCTATTAATAAAAAATGAAATTTTTTGGATAATGGAACGTGTTTACTGTTTTGGTCCGTCGGATTTGATTTTACGGTTGAGATTATTTGAAACTAACTTAGTAAGTTTTAATTTAAATCATTTTATTTCAAATCAGTGATCAAGATTAATTAACTATTTATCAATCTAAAAAAACTGTGATGTTTTATTAATGCAGAGAATCTAGATCCCTTGCAATTCACCTGCGTGTGAAAAGAAAACAAAAAAAATTGAAACCGCCATAGAAATTAATTGGATTTGAATGTCCATATTGGTACAAACAAAAGGTATGACTTGCATTGAAGTTGCAATCAACAACATCATTTCAGCTCATTCACTTGTTGACCGAATATTACATGTAAAATGGAAATTAGGTAGCTGAGTTCTAGAGGTTGATCAAAATTAAAAATTATAAGATGATTAATGATATTATTTAAAATTAATTTATAATTTTATTTATTTTTAAAAATAAAAATAAAATAATAATTTAATTAATGTCAATTCAATATATATATTTATATATTTATTTTATTGAATCAATATTGTTTAAATTATTATCTCAGTTATAAAATAAAGATGATTATAATATCTATTTAGAGCCGAAGCAACCCAATAGCACAAGACTTTAATTGAAAAAGATTTAATTTTTTGTTTTTCATAATATAATAAATGAATGTGATTTTTTTGTTAAATATATTTTTAATATTTACAAAATTAAGAAATTTTAAATTTAGTGCATAAAAAATTGTTATTCACATTTATTCTCTATATTGATTTTATAGGACTTTTTTGTTGACATAAAATATTATTGTTTTTACAAAAATGATTTTTAGAATAGAGATCGAGTAAAAGAAATCAAAAATTATAAAGTTGAGAATTTACCCTCTTTTTAAAAGTTATCTCAGTTATTAAAAATTATTATCTCAGTTAAAAAAAATTTAAAAGTTGAAAATTAAAAATTAAAAAGTTAAATTTTATTTTACTTTTTTTTAATTATTAAAATTATATTTTTTTTTGTTAAGATCTCATTTTTAAAATTAGATCATAATTTATATTAAAATTTTTCAAAAAATATAGCTAATAATATTTACGTTATTCAAAAACAAAAAGTAGATAAAATGAATAGAAGTATAAATACCGATTGACTATTTTAATTAGATATCTGTGGCACGTAGATCAAAATAAAAACATTAAAAAAGCTTCCACGTACACGTCAATCACCCGCAAAACATTTATGAGCTAAGAAATACTTTAAACACCTACTGAAAAAAATTCAAAAATAGATATTCTATTAAAAAAATAATATTTCTAAAAAAATAATGTTTAAATTTTTAAAATATTAAATACATAATTTTTATAAATAACTTATTTATATTTAATTTCTTAAGTGCAACTCAGAATTTGATATTAAAAAATATGAAAAATTCAAATATAAATCATAGTCTATCATAAACTAATATTTAAAAACTATTGTAAATTTGAAGGACTACTAACCTCATATTTTAGAAATAAACAACGATAATCTTCGATCTATGAATTAGATAATAACATAAATCTCACTGATTTGATAAAAATAATAATAAAATAATTATATCTCATATTACATAAATATCAATCAAATTACAGATAAAAAGAATTATAAACTATTATTTTTAAAAATTATCGTCAATTATCTTTAAATAAAATTTTAATAATATTTAGATATTGATCTAGACCATTTATAAAATGATCCACGGTAGAAAAATACAACAAGTAAATATAAAAACAAAAACAAACAATTTAGGCCTATTCTTCGTGGTTGAACTATGGTGCTTCTAAAGTCGAGAAAAAATACAATTCCTTTTTCCAGAACATTTGACCTTGTCAATGAATTGGAAGTTATGCATCACCTTAATTTTTTTTGATAAACTAAAACATTATTTTTTATACTTATCTTCAGTTTTGGTAGAACTTAGTTGCTTAGAGTCAATCGAGCGATTAGGCTTACCTTGTAATTCAAGTGAGCCCAATTTATTTATATGTTTTAGTCAAATTCCAAACACTAGTGAAATATTTTAATTTTCCAACCAGTAAATTGTTGACCCAGTTTCGTCTTTTGTGAATTGTTTGAGTAGTTTGTTTGACTGAGTGTTATTTGAGCTAATTTATTAACCTAATTTTTTTATTTGTATGAATAGTGGTGTAAAATATTGATTATCTATAAACTATTGTTACTTTTAAATTTTACATTAAAGTATTTGAATTATCCTGATATTCTAAATACATGAACAATATCTATTATAGAATTAATAAATTGTAGTTGACATAAATAGTCGAACCTTCTGTTATGAAGTGTGTCTTTTTTTATCAAAAAAAATTTCAATAAATTTTTTTCTTTTAAATATACATGTAACTAAAAGAAATTAGTTAAAAAAGGTAACTAAAAAAAAAAAGAAATTTAAAAATTCTATTATTGTTCTAGTTTGTTTTTTTTATTTAATCAGGTTGTTCTCGTTTGTTGAACAGCCCATAATTGCGTTAAATTATTAAATCTGACGAAAATATTTTCTTTTGCTTTAATTTTGTTTGTCCAACCAACATTTTGACATACATATGCAAGTTCACAAAAGTATCACAGTATTTACCCTTTTAATTTTTTTTATCATAGTTAGTTGTTATTTTATTTTAAATCTTTGTTTGATTTCGTCCACGTTTTAATAAAAGTTCATTAATTTCGTTCTAACCATAAAAATATCAACAAAACTTGTTAACGTGACATCAATGTGAATCATATGAGTGACATCTATATTTTTTTTTTTTAAATGACAGGTTGGATCTAATTTAAGAAGTTTTAAAAGGAGCCTAGAAGTAGTAAAATAAAATAATTATACCAATAAAATAGAAATCTAAAGCAGTCATTGAATTCTGGTTAGTTCAACTAATAAAATATCGATATTGTTAAGTTAAAATCATGTTCTAAGATTGAAAATTCGTAATTATTTGTGAGTTTCTAATAATATTTACTATTTTTTGTACAGAAAAAAATATAATTTGTTTGCTCATATATATAAAGAAACTTAATTAATATTATTATAATCAAAGTCAAAAAATAATTAAATGTAATATAATATATCTAGTCATCCTATTAAATGAGTAAAAATTAAATGATATTTTAAAGTGACACGGCAACAATACATTTGTTAATCGATATTTGTCAAATTATTTTAAAAGTGTACCCTGAGTATATATTATTATGAAAATTGCCTTGAAAGTATGTTCTTTGTATATATTATTAAGATAAGATTAAGTAGTAGATATTTGATAAAGGTTATATGTCCATCCAACTTAAATCTTCACAGGTCTCTTGAAGAAGTTTGCGAACTCAGGGGAAAGGACTATAGTTTTTTAGTAGGGAGATGAAGAAGACAAAGCGAGCATGCTCGCTCGATAAGGATACTCAATTTTTCGAAACAAAATAGAGATGTTTCTTATTATAAATGCACATTTCTATTTATACATCAAAACTATAATAACAAATACTTCTATTTCTTTTCAAAAACGAAGAAGATCTATACCTGTCATGAACTCTTCAAAAGAATTTGAAGAAATGTTTTGTTCCTAAGATGTCATTACTAGTGTTACAACAGTTACCCTCCAAATATATATCCAGTAAATTGTTCATGAAGGAAACAACAAATGGAAATGTCAAAATGCTTAACACAATTCATAAAAAGTACAACGAAGTCTCAGAAGTTCAAATAAATAATTGCTTAAATTTCTTCCCACAACTAATTATCAATCAGGATAATATCAATAGTTTGTAATGCATACACAATGGATTTGTACTCTTCAGACGTCCAACCAATCAATCATTAATCATTTGAAAAAATAACGGGGACAAAAAACAGCAAGAAACCAACAATTGATGTCAATTTCCTAAAAACTTTCTACCTTACATTCAACTTAATTGAAGGAACATGTGACAGTATAACTTAGCAAGTTGTTCCTATTTATAAACCCCTTAAGGCTTGAGCAAGAGTGAGAAACCAAACTTTGGACTCTTTTCCAATTCCTTTGTTTCAAAGGCACCAGAGATTGTCAAGAATGACCTATGTGTAAGCTCATGCTGCAATAAGGCCCCAAGATTGCCATGGTTGTTCAGCTTTGCCTTCACAATAGTCTGAGGATCTACCACATAAGAACATCCAACTGTCAATGTGTTCTCATTTGTAGAGAGCCTTCTGCTAATTTCTCCCACAAAAGCTCCCCCATTCAACCTTTCTAGGTCGCGCAAGTACGATACCTTCATGGAGTCTCCCTTGTCAGCTCTGCAAAAATGAAAAGCAAATGGTTATATATCAAAACATATACTTACCAATATCGACATCGCACGCTAATTGAGGCCCCTAAAATTTGCAGGGCACATTGTATCTTTATAAAACAGCATAGATGCATTCTGCAAAGTTGGTGAAGTCTTAAAACAGCATTATGCATATACATCTAAAATTGTTAGAGAAAGCACATCCCAGTAAGTCAATAACCATTGTATCTATTAATACTTGTCTTTGCATAAATGCATTCTGGGTATTAATTTATGATCCAAATAACCGAAGTCAAAATCACCATTGAAGAGCCCTAGCACACTGCCCTTTTGGTCACCACTCTCTCCTACAATGCATTTTTTATTCTTCCTTCCTACAGTGCAGTGTTATGCACCTACTTTTAAAATTCGCATATATCAGCTTATATTTACTGCTTATGTCACCTTGTTTTTACTTAAAAAGGTTATATTTCTACTGATTATGAATTGTCTTAATAATAAGATTCAATTCACAGCTCAGAAAATAAGCTTTCCAAATCACAATTTAAATCTCTATTCAATAGTCATGCATTCGATGGTTAGCAATACCTAGTTACTTACAAAATTACTGAAGCATTGGAACTCGGCAGCTTCAAGCATAATCCAGCATTGTACTTTGTAAAGTTGCCAACACTTGTGGAGTAACTGGTTTCCGCTCCAAAGGCAACACCAGCAGTACCAATTGTTGCGGAAAAATCAATAGTAGGAGTCCGATTTAAATCAACAGAAGTAGTAAAACCAGCATGATCATGAAGATATTGAACCTCAATCTACATAAAACAAAATACACAACCATCAAGATTCAAAAGTCTAAAATGATACATTTTCTGTCCAATTCCAATCTCATATACCAAATAATCCCCCATACCTTTCCGGAGTTGTAATCAGGTAATCGAATAGAAGCAATGGTTTTTAAGGAAGGCACAACATCAATTACAGTAAACGTTGTCAACACCTGAAGAACATATATATGAATTACAGTCAGGTTATGTGCATGTTTGGATCAACAATGAATTTGGCGAAATCACAGTGGCAACATGATTTTTGAATACTCAAGTGTACCTTTTGTTAAAATCACGTTGGCACACTCTGATTTTCTATAAAACTCATCATCAATCCGAAAAACCAGTGTTGTCAATTGTGGTACGTGGAAAATAGCAGGTTGTTCAAATTCTACAATACTATAGCGGTGCTATTCGACAACACAGCGAAAAATATAATTTAATTTTAAATTTATTAAATAGAAAATAGAGAGAACAGGTGAATAAAGATACATACACTTGATTCAGTATTAACTTTGAAATGAACAGTTTTGTTCTTGTGTTTAAATTGAGCAGCAACATCTCCGGAAGAGAGTCCTCTACTTTTCACTAATGATGAGTTTAAATCCTGAAATTATGATTAAGCAATGATAATAGATAATTACTACTTCTCATAATAAATAACGAATTTGCAACAAAAAAAAAAAAACTAAAGCGCTAAAAAACAATGAATGAAGAAAGTAATAATTAGCGTAATTAGGATTGTTGAAAGGGAACGTACGAGACCGGAGTTGGTGGAGGAGGAGATGGTGAATCTTTGATCGGAGTTGTAATCTTTCGTAAGGATGTCTGCGATGAAAACGGGATCGGAATCGGAAATAAAATTAAAAATAAATAAAAGGAAATGAAAAGTGAAAATAGGAGCGAGTGAATTGTAATTTTACCTCTGGCTTTTTTTCCGATATCAGAGAAAAGACCAGGTCCTTTGGAAGACATTTTTGCTGAACGCAAAAATGAAGAAGGAAGGGTTTATGTACCCTCTTTTGTGTTATGAAAACCACAGAGAATGAAAAGAAAAAAGGAAAAATAATTGCTCTCGTTGAGAGTTGAACTCAAGACCTCCCGCTTACTAAACGGGTGCTCTAACCAACTGAGCTACGAGAGCTTGTTGGTAGAGTCTAATGGTCAATGCTATATAAAGTTATATTCATCATACAGTAACATTCTTATATTTAATTTTATTTCAAAAACTCACATTTTACCTTTTAAAATTTTAACAGAAGTAATTTTTATAAATATCTTTTGAAAGTGGCTTATTCTTTTAGAAAAAGGAAAGAAATAAAATTAATTTCTCAAATTTTATATTTTTTTGAAATAATTTTTGTTCTAAAGAAATTAGAAATTTGAGTTTTTCAATACATAACTAAATCAGTATAAATCTTTGAAATTCGTTAAGAGTAAAATTGAAATTGTATTTCTTTTATAGGATATGAGGTCTATCTAAGGAGTATATATAGGGAGATTTATCCATAAACAAATTAATGCAATAGACAAAAAATAGGCACAAAAGAGACCTTTCTAGGGTGATCAAACAATATTTATAAAATTGAGTAAAAAAAATTATTTATTAAAATATAAATATTGCACAAACGTAATCCTATCAATAAATTACAAATAAGTTATATATGCAATTTTATAATATTTTAAAATTATCTTTTATTACTTTATTCATATCTCACATACCAACATTCTTCATTGTAAATCTTTTTATCTTTTCTCTGCGTGAGATTTTTTTTTTCCAATAAATTCCTTAATATTAAAGAATATACCTTTTTTCTGTGTAAAAATATTTATGCAAGATTTGTTGATGCATCTATACCTTTTTATTTGAACTAAATATCTTTTTTTCTTTTTTGATAAAATTTGAACTAATTATCTATATCAAGTGGCATAATAACAATTGTGATCTAATAAGAAAAATATTTTGGAAATCACTTAAAAAAAAACTTTTATCCCTTTCAATTTGTTCTTTACATGATTACAATGTAAGAACAAACAAATTTATTTATGAATAAAGAGAAACAATAATGTATGCCCAAATCTTACATTTTTATGGTAATGTTTAAGGGCTCAATCCTCTTAGCTATAAAGTATTACAAGAAACAATATTCGCCATAATATATAAGCTTATATATGTATCGTATGAGCATACACTATACAACATCTTTGCATCCAATCTTGTGGTTGAAACTTGAACTACAAAAAATATTGGAGCATCAATGTTGAATTTGAAACACTTTATATAATCACTTCATGGCAAGATCCCAGTTGTATAGGGACTTAACTGTGAGCTTCTTTAAGTTACTTAGACATAGGTGGCTAGATAATTAGTCAATGCAATTCTGCAACATAAAAAAAACCCACAAAGATAATAAGGAACAATTATGATGAGAGGGATGCAAGCATTAAATTTTGCTAAGTCAAATAATCTATATCTCCTGCTTCTCAAAAAATGGCATACATAACTCTGATGTAATGAGTTAAACTAAATTTTATACGTATATTTATGTGTTGTCATATTAGTTCAGAAATTAGAGAAAAACAAAGGGTGAGGATAATATAAAATGTGATCTAAAAATTTAAAATCACAAGTATTAATAATAATTAAGATGCACTCTTTCAACTCTTAACAAATCAATTTTTAAAAGGAATAGTGTCACTAAAAACAATTTCAAGCCTTATATTTATTCATATAAGACTTGGATTTTTGTGAATAATGATAAAGACATGAAAAACTATAATATCACGATTAAGATCAGGTCACAAATCTGTTCTTTAAAAACCCTGATTGGATTACCTTTTGAGTATAATAATGAAATGAGCACACATCATATTCTTTTCACCAATGAAATTCCAGTAGGGTCACCACCCCATTCTTCCAACACAACCAAGACGTTCCCAGTTGGATTCAACCATGAGCGAGGAATATGATACCTATTCAAACACAATGAAATAGTCTCTCATGATCTAAAATTAATTATGTAAGTAAATTTGTATAAATATGAAATCTTACCATCTTTGTGTGGGATCTCCACAATTTGTCCTACATTTTGTATTAGTAAATGTTCCAGCATAATCACAATCAGCACAGTTACCATGTGCTATATATCCAGGCCAATGACGACCAATGCTTTGATCATTTACCCATATTTCACCTTTTCCCATGCTACTCATATCCACTGCCAATGGATCATTACCGGCCGGTGCGCTAAAGGTTGCCTAACAAGATTCATGACCAATTTGTTAACAAACAAACTCCTCCAAGTGACATGGTCATCTATAACATTGACAAAATTGGAACATTCCTAGAAAAAATACTCTTACCTTATACCATGTCAAAGGTTGATTTTTAGCCAATAATGATCCTTTTGTCCATTCAACAGAGGAACCTCCAGTTATGGTATGAAGGCTCAATGATTCACCTTTCAATCCAACCTGCCTCAACAATTTATATCTCAATTTTATCAAGTTGTTTGATGATTTCTTTTAGGAAATTTACAGTTTATTGTTTACACTCATTATAATTATATATAGAATCTTACTATGTTGCTAAAATACAATGAAATATACAATATATCAAACCTTGTATGACCATTTCTGCCAAGATAAGTCTCGAGTCCCTTCATTTAGACCCTTCAATGTTACTGGGCCTAACACCCCAACATTCCATGTTTCAAAGTGCAAGCCAACATTCTGATCGATATTAATTCAAATATAGAAAAATATATATATATTAAAAATATTACTTATCAGCAAATTGAAATTATCACCTAAAACATAGATATATAAAAGAAAAAAATACTAACCGGGAGACCAACAGCAACACTAAGTAAAGAAATCTTGTTATTTCCAACTGTTAGGTTCACACTGTTACTAAATGTTAACTTAGGATTATCCAATACCCCATACACAGTTCCTGCATTCATAATTCATATCAATGAATGTTAATTTAGAGTATTTAAATTGAGTTTAGTAAAATAATTTTACAATAAGATTCAATCAAAGGCCATGTTTCCATGTCATATTATCAATATCAAAATAACCACATAAAGGTGAAATGATGTAGCAAAGTAGTGAATTTTTATCGAAAGTCAGTATAAAATTTTTTTACGCTAAAAGTGCATACTCTTTAATTCCATATAAAATTTGAATTATTCATGGAAAAAATGATAAGAAAAAGTGGCATACTGACCTGAAAGTTGACCATTAACAAACACATGTAGGACATGTCCTGCTGACATTACATTAAGAATAGGATTCTGGCCACTCTTTATAAAATCTTCATTAGGACTAATGTTGACACTAAACATAGAGAAATGATAAAATTAGTATCAATTAACATTCCAATTATTTAATGTCTTTAAGAAGTTTGGTAAGTTGAAAAAATCTTACTCTGTCAAGTACCACAAATAATCTGAAGAGTCTCTAGTAACATTAATCTGCTCCCAAAGTGCTTCTGCTGTAATAGAATCATCTTCACTAGAGAAGGCAGGTTCTTCAATATATGATTGCCAATCAAATGTACTGTTTGTGGAAATCATTGTTTTCTGGGAGCTCTGTGCACCAACCTGCATGACATTGGTAAACTCTATAGCACCGACATTTCTATAAGGTATGTTTCAGTGTCCAATATGTGTTGATGTCTGACACCAACACGACACTAACATATTGATTATGTTCATTTTTTCAAATTATTACCGGCGTCAACATATTAGTGTCACTATCGTATCTAGTGTCGGCATCCATGCTTCATAGTTGGTAAACATTTGCAAATTTTCACATTTCCAAATAAATGATTTAAACATTTATACCTGTACTAATAAAAAAACAAAACAAAACTTATTGAACAATTATTCAGTGGACTTGTGTTACCTTTGCAGTGTTGAAAACAACAGTTTTGCAATCAGGAAGAATGCTAACGGACCAAGGTGGTAGGTCGTATTTTCCATTACCAAATGTAACCGTTGCTGCATATTTTGTGTCATAATTTGCAAGAAATGCAGCACATACACTAGTCCCTGTGTTGTACACATGTGCCTACAATTACATTAACAAAAGGAATCAAATGAATCTTCAAAACAATAGCAATTTTGTGCCTTAGTTTTATCATGAGCTAGATCATATAGACTTTACCTCAAGTTTATTTCCAAGTGATGTGATTGTAGGATCCACAGACACCAAAGCTGGCTCACATTGCTTTATTGCTTTATGTAAGTCTCTCAAATGGCTCCATTTGAGTTCATTTGTAAGTCCTGATATTGTTATTAGATATAGTTGAAGTTGGTTACACGTAGTTATAAACCTGTTAGTATTACTTTTCGGTTTTGTTAGTTTAGATATAATCACTATATAAAGTGTATGTATCATGTTTTCAATGTAATTGTGTTTTTGTATTGAATCAATTTCAAATAATTCAATTTTTTTTCAACTACTTTTATCTTTATTGCACTCTACCGAACTTCTCAACATGATATCAACATCATACTAATGCCTAGAGTGAATTTGTACATTATGTTTTGAACTACTTTAAATGATTGTAATTGTCACCATTCAAAGTTTGAAAACAATTTAAACCTTACTACATACCATATTCATCAATAGGAGCATCATAGTCATAGCTTGTGGCAATGAAAAGGCCACTAGATGTCCGGCCAAAATTTGTTCCTCCATGGTACTGCACTCAAATATAAGATAATAATAGACTCAAACCAAAGTTTCTAGAACATAAAATTGTATACTGAAAACTGACAATTATTCACATAGGATTAATCATAAATGCAAATAAGCCCCAATATCAACAAACCATATAGTAGTTAACAAAGGAGCCACGATTTTGTATGAATCTAGCAACTGAGTATGCCAAGTCTTCTACTGGTCTATGACATATAGCATTACCAAAATCAGTGTACCTACAAAATAGGAGATACAAAACTAAATATATGACCTCAAGTAAATATTTCCAACCTTAAATTAACAATTAGCATTTGTATGAGTATGTATGACTTACCATCCGGACCAATTCTCAGTCCACATTTTGGGTTTATAGTTTTTGTTGGGAGTGAAATTTTCACAATAATATCCATTGCAAGTGTCAATCTACAACATAGTTGGTAAATACATATCAAATAGAGAAAGATGAAAGGAAGAATAAATTAACATTTCCTATCTTAATTTTCGGTTCAAAGACAAGTTCTACTGTACAATAAAAAACAAGAGTGTATATCGGAATTATGAATTTTTTTATCAATAATTTTCTTTAAATTGTCCACGTATGCAATACTACGGTATCTATTAAAATTGAGTAAATTAAGAATTTTGGTAAATAGATAATATGTCATTCAACTATTGGTAATGTAGTTTTGATAATAGCAAAACATATTAATTTTAATGTACCGTATTTTTATTGACTTAATTTTCTTTTATATTTAAAACTTGATGGAATATTTAAAAAAAAATAGTATTTATTGGGACAATAATTTTATGATAATAAAAGGAAGAATATAGCTTACAACAGGATCAGGGGCATCTTCTTGCTTGCACATGTCCCAGGGTACACCAGTATCTAGACCTACAGCCATTTGAGCAGCCCAATTTGTGTAGGCCTTTCCAGGAGCACCAATATTCCATTCCACTGGTCCATACTCATTCTCAATCTGTTAATTCAAATGGATCTTTCAATTTCATCACTAGATTAAATTAAACATCACCCAAAATAAGACTACATATTAAACATTAGTATTTCTTTATTTACCTGAGACATTATTATTGGACCACCCTGATTTTGAAACAAATTCTCTGCTTTCATCATGCTCACAATCTTAGTAGTGAATTTTTGCATTGCCGCCTAACATATATACATCATGCCAAAAATTTGAATGGTTAACTAAATCAAAATTAATCAAAAAAAATTGTAGTAAACTATTCATAAATAAATCACTTGAAATAGTAATCCTTCAAATTGAAACTCTTACCTTGAATGGCTCGTTGTCTGTTCTGAAAGAAATACCTGGAACATATTTGAGCCAAACAGGGAATCCCCTGCACATAAATAAATAAAAATTAGTAACTTTTAGAGTATTGTTTTATTTTATTTTTGTATGAATTTTAATTTTCCCAATGAATGTCAATAAAATAAATTACCCAAAGTTCCATTCAGCACAAACGTAGGGACCAATACGTAAGTGAACATAAAGGCCAGCTTGTTGTGCTAGTTTGACAAACTTTACCAAGTCAAACCTATCTTCGAAGTAATACTGAAAATTTTCAAAACATTATATAACACGTGAATTAGTGGAAGAAATAACAAAAGGGTTTAGAAATTGAAGAAACACTAGACATAAAAAAAATTCATTCTCCCTTAAAAATAAAGTATCATTAATTACTTTTCCAGGAGAAGGCTCGTGTCCATTCCAAAATACATAGGTTTGAATAACATCAAGGCCTCCATCTTTGGCGTTTTGAAATAAGTCTGGCCACATCTGCATTATTTGAAGCAAGATACATATATGATGCATTGATAAAGAAAGACATGAGATACATATTTTTTAAAACAATTACGCTTTTCGTACATTAATATAAATTTTTATATAAAAATTAAATTTTATGTAAACGTGATTAGATTGTATAAAATATAAAAACCACAAAATAGTATAATATATAACAAAAAAATATAAAAGGAAAAATCTTTCCTAGTTTACTACATTACAAATTAAAACAAAAAAAAAAATGAAATATGGAAAACCGAAAAAATTAAGATAGGAAGAGGATATTTAGTTACATAATAGAAAATAGAGAAAGGTATATAGGAAATTTTATTTTTCTGTAAACAAAAATTATTTAGATCTTAAAATATGGAAACAACTGTTATCACATGCATGTTGGATGGAGTACTGGAGTGAGTGTACCTCTGGAGTGCTTCTTGGATAGTGAATGGAACCAGAGATCAATATTCTTCTCTGCCCATCAATCACAATGGTTTTGTGATCATAAGTCACTGAGGCTGTAACAACACAAACCCACAAACACAATAATAGTATCAACCCAAGCATGTTAAACTCTCTTCTCATTGTTAAACTCTTGAATAGTTCAACAATGTTGGTTTGTTTTGTTGCCTTCAATTATGTTTTGATAGTTTGAAATTTATAGGAGAAAAAAGGGAATGGAGGGAGAAGGAGAAAACGGCTTCTAGTTTTTTGTTTGTGGACAGTTGTTAGTTTAATTGTTATATTTTGAGAGATAGAATGTTTTGTTACAAGGTGAGGTGTGTGGTTTGATGGTTAAGTTGAGGTGAATTGAATGCAAATGCAAATGCAGATGTAAATGTAAAGTGCTTTATATAGTTTTAGAGAACGATAGACAGAGTAGAGGGAAGTATCAGTATGTGACCCGTTTAATATATAACAAAATTTAGATTACAAGTTATAATGGGTGTGTGTGAAACATCCAATAATGTGATTAATGGTAATTCATTAGTTCGTTAGCTTTCTGCTTCAAGATTATAATATAATTTTAATTTTAATTAAAAAGAAGCAACTTTTGTATCACATATACCGGTTGACAAGATTACATTTTTTTTATATGAATATATAAATTCACTCTGATAATTTAGTAATTCTCACTAAAAATAATAGGTAAAATGATTCTTTCAAATCAAGTCCTATTGTTACCTTTCTTATATATTTGATTTGATGTGTAGCCTTTTGGTTCTCTCGTCGATTATATTAAACACTTTATCAACATTTTTTAATTTAACATTTGCTAAACATTGATTTTTCATTTTTTTTATATAAATAAAGATATATTAAAATGAATATAAGAGGTTGTCAAATCCATTATAAAGATTTTATCGATTTAGTTTTATGTATTTTGTAAACAAAATAATAGATTATTCTACCTATATGAAAAAACAAAACTTTTTCTTCTATAGTTAAATTTGTGACTTTTCTATTGAAAATTACATCATTATTCTCCAACCAAATACTCAAAGAAGTAGCTAATCAAGTTAAATGAGAAAACTTGGTAGCATTTTTACCTTTTAACTAAGTTTTGAAACTCAAAATTCTCCAAGACCTCACTGTTCTAGGCCATGGGCTGCCATCATATCCATTGAAAACAATAAGTTTCCACACTTTTGTTACCTTAGCACAGAAGCAAATCAAGTGATCATGAGTTTCAAATTCCTCAAAACCGAAAACAAATGATTGTTGATGAACCAATTACTCCTATTTGCCATATTTTGACAACCTTTATTGGAATATTTCCTTGAAGCAACTTCCAATCAAACACTCTCACTTTTGAAGGAATTGAACAAGACCAAAGCCATTGAGCAGCCTGCAAAAATATGTCAACGAATAACGTAGTTAAGTCCGTTCGGTCTGAGAGCTCAATAACAGCTCATATCAAAAATATGTTCAACCTGTTTCGTTTAAAGCAGGTTCAAGTTCCTGCTTCATTTCCAATTCCATATCCAAATGTTGTTTATCCAAGCTCCCATGATTGCCACTTTGAATCCTTTATTGGCAAATATTACGTTTATTGTTCGATTTGGGTATGTTGTGAACTCTTACAGTTTTATACTTTTATCTTTTATAGAAATATATTTGGTGGTTTGGTGAGTGTGCGAGTAATATATAAATTATCTTTAACTTCGATTATTAAGAAATGTGAGAATTTTTTAATGTAATCGAAATAATTATCAATTCAAATGTGATTCAAAACAACCTAGCATTTTTGAACAATTAAAGAGTTAACTCACGCGAAATATTATGTTTAATTTTGCTTGCGCACCTCCACTTACTAAACGAAACTAAATTAAACAATTTCATATTTTTTATTATTATTTTATTTATATATTTTCTAAATTTAATTGTTATGTTATGTGAATATAAAACTTTTTTCACATACAATATGTATAATTTGAATCCATATTCTTTTACAATAGTCACAATGTTATGTTATTTTCTGTAAGATTTTATTGGAAGTGTGTGGCAAAAATTATAGCATAGTCTTCAAACTCTTGTATCCATTACAAAGTTATGAATCTTATCTATACTTTAACATACATTAAGCCCAATTTATTATGATTTTTTATTAAAAAATTATTTACTTAAATACTTATTATAATTTTAATAAATATTTATTAATTTATAACAAATTATACAATACGAATAATAAAAAGGTATGTATCAGTATTATGAATATTCTAAAAAATAATATTCTTTAATTGTCAACGTGTATATTATTATAATATTTATCAAAATTTTATAAATGAAGAGTTTCAATACATTTAATTATCTATTCAATTTTACCAATAGTAATTAAACAAATTAATTTCATAATTAAATTTAAACCTTTGATTTTAATTAAAATAATAAAAAAATGATTTTAAAATAAACTTAAAAGATAAAATTTAAAAATTTAATAATATTAAATAAAAAAATATGATTAAATTCATTTATAAATAATATATAATTTAATTATTAACAATTTAATTTAATAATATAAAAATATATTAATTTTTTAATGTACCACAAAAATTTCATTAATTTGTTTCACTACTAATTCACAAATTATTAATAATAAAAAAAATAGCAGTACTTTGTCAAAGTTTTGTAAAACAAGCAGAGAACGCTTCATCGATTAGCGATCTTTCAAAGCACGCGTTTAAAGGGAGAGCTCTCGCACGTGCTTGTGGGTTTGGAATTTGGTACAGTCAGTATTAAGTAATCCTTATTTACACGTGTCATCTCCACATCCCAAGGGTTGGATACACATGTAAAAATTGTTATCTCTCTCCATCCAGTATATATATATTTTGGCCTTTCGCATCCTTCATTCCTCTCGTCTCCACACCCTCGCTCCGAACCACCAACCCGAACCATAGCATCAGAACCTAATTCCTAACCTAATACCGTTACAGTTATGGGAACCGAGAGTTACACTTACATGGGACGCAGTTTCAACGAATTCACCATCAACGACGATTCCACTTCTTCCGCTTTCAGCGACTGTAACAGCGATAGATCCGGCGAATTCGCCACCACTTCTTCACAATCCCGACGACTCCTCATCTCCTGCGCTTCCGAAAATTCCGATGATTTCATCCGTCAACTTGTTTCCGATCTTCACTCTTCTTCAATCGAAGACCAGAAACAAGCTGCCATGGAAATTCGATTACTCGCTAAAAATAAACCAGAAAATCGAATCAGAATCGCAAAAGCCGGCGCAATTAAACCATTAATTTCACTCGTTTCTTCACAAGACCTTCAACTTCAAGAATACGGCGTCACCGCGATTTTGAATCTCTCTTTATGCGACGAGAATAAAGAGTTAATAGCTTCTTCTGGAGCGATTAAGCCTCTAGTTAGAGCCTTGAACTCAGGAACTTCGACGGCGAAGGAGAACGCCGCGTGTGCGCTGCTTCGTCTCTCGCAGGTGGAAGAGAACAAGGCGGCAATTGGAAGGTCCGGCGCCATTCCGTTACTAGTGAACCTTCTAGAAACAGGCGGAATCCGCGCGAAGAAAGACGCGTCGACGGCGCTGTACTCGCTGTGCTCAGTGAAGGAGAACAAGATGAGAGCGGTTAAAGCGGGAATCATGAAGGTTTTGGTTGAGTTGATGGCGGATTTTGAATCCAATATGGTGGATAAATCGGCGTACGTTGTGAGTGTGTTGGCGTCGGTGCCGGAGGCGAAGACGGCGCTGGTGGAGGAAGGTGGCGTACCGGTGTTGGTGGAGATCGTTGAGGTTGGATCGCAGAGACAGAAAGAAATAGCGGCAGTTATTCTGTTACAGATTTGTGAGGATAGCGTGGCATATCGAACCATGGTGGCTCGTGAAGGTGCGATTCCTCCTTTGGTTGCTTTGACGCAGTCGGGTACCAATCGCGCAAAACAAAAGGTATATTATTATTTTTAATTATTAATTTATTATTATTATTTGTCAAAAAAATTATTATAATAATTAAATATTATTCAACTTCAACGACACTACTTCCCCTACTTGCGGTAGCTGACGTGGCACGGTTCGATTTATTTCTTTGTTTATTCATTACCACTTTACGTTTTGATGTGGTGAGTGAAAATGCACCTTCCCATAATTCAATTATTTAATCTTTGGATTTTTCAAAATAGCACACGTTAGTTCAAGCTAACTTCATAGTTCTTTTAAAATGAAATACAAGGAAAAGTGATTACATATATTAAACCACTGTTATTTTAATTTCATTATGAAGTAGTGACTTTAAACAATGTTTCAAATCACTTGAAACCACGAAACAACCACACAATCCTTTAATATTGCACATTATTATTATGGATAGTGTTGTTGAATCTAACCCGTCTTCTTACGCCGATCCAGTCCAAACTACTGACCCATCACAGATAATTAGAGTTACTTGCCCTAATTGTTGAACCTAGCCGTTACAGCTTTAAAACGGCACCCGCTGAATCCACCCATAATAATGGTCCGCATTAAGACTCGGATTGTGCCTCCTGCGATAGAAATACTACACATTCTTTTTTCACCTTATACCTCTTATTCCTTAAATTAATATTTACTTAAAGAGTAGGAGTGTTTGCAAGTATCTCGTTGGAATCCAGACATTTTTCAATCTACGAATTATCTGAAGTGTGAAAGTGAATGAAACTTAACAAATTCATAGATTTCTTTTACTATTTCAAAAAACTTTAGAAATAAATTGACTGATGATCAAAGACATAGTAGCTTATTTACTCTGCATTGGTGGAAGAACATGAAGTGCCACGTCAGTGCCCTTGTAGAGTCGAATTCCACCCACCGCAAATTTTGCTTTATGTCTAATTAAAATAAAACTGGCTGGTTCATACGACAAACCCGCATTATCATGTATATTGATAAAATCCTGAATATTCCTTTTGGTTGGGTTTAGCATTATTTTAATTTTAAAAACTATTTATTATGTCGTGGGTGCCTATCATGCGGCTTGTGTTGTGTCTTTGTTTTCTATAGTGCCACATGTTTGGACAATAATTGATTTTTTTTTATTTTTAGAATTGACTATAATTGATATTTAGAAATCACATTATTTGATCTTTCACTTTTTTTTTTTTTTTTAATTCTGCTTGTATGTTTTTGTGGGGCTCAGGCTGAGAAACTAATTGAGCTTCTGCGGCTACCAAGATCTACACGTAGTACATCAGAAATTATGATAGCATAAACCCCACCAATTATGGTGCTAGGTGCCAATCTCACACGTCCGTGTTTAGGTGTAAACACAACGGCTATTACATTGAATTGGTCTTCAAAGAGAGACAGAGAGATCAACTTTGTAAATATCTTCTTTAACAGAGAAGCTTTGTAAAAATTTGTGGTGTAAATGATAAGAGTTTGAGTTTGGTTTGCTTGTTCGGGCTTTAAAGAATAATTACTTTATGTTATATCAACAAAAAAAAAGGAATAAAATGCTTCTGGTTTTATTTTTCCTTTTCAATTTATGAACTGAGTGTGATGATGATAATATCTCCTTTGGGCCCTACTACTATAAATGTTCTTATATCAGTTTTTTTTAAAGCTTATACCACCGTTATAAATGTAGTACTAATTGACCCCCAAAAAAATGTGGTACTAACTTTATATTTTGTTTTTATTTTAGAATATTAACACGATAATAAAGCGCAGCACTAAAACATAAACCGTTTTCTTTTCTGGGATATGATTTTAAATTGCCATTGTGGATCACATTCTAATTATCAATTAGTGAAATGTTACATGTAAATGTAGTCCCACTCCGACTTCCATATGTAAATGTGACACGAAGGCAACTATGACTGTGGAAACCATTATAAGAGTGTATGCAATTGGAAACTATGCTTTTAGGCTTATGACAAATTCTATATAAAAAGGCTTTGTGACAAATAAGGGACGAAGTTTTTTTATTTTTCTAGTACTTGATTAGGTAAGATATGTGAATTGGGAGCCACCATCGAAACAGAGAGAACCAAAAAAAATGTTTTGATATTTGCCAAGCGAGAAGATATTTCCATATTGGAGACGAATCATCGGCAGATATTTGTTTTAAAAAATTAATTTTAAAATCGAAGAAATTGGAGGATATTTTAAAGTTGCATAAAAAATGGGTGAAGGAGAGAGAAAATGATGGTTTTGAAAGGTGTGGTGTCCATTGTCCACATGAATGGCGCGAAAGAGAACAATGAGGAAGACAACAAAAATTGAAATGAAAGTGGGTTGGGAGTAAAGACTTTAGTAGCACAATTCTTTTGTTTTGTACTCTAAAGTATAAATAAATGAGTTAAATTAAAGAGTTTAATGTTCAAACATTAATTGATGTAAAAATTAAATATTATTTAATAATTTAACAGTTGTGATTGATTGATACTGTAAAACTTTATTCACAAATAAGACAAAAATTATATATTATTAATAATTTAACGATTGTGATTAATTAATAGTGTAAAAACTTTTGACACTGTATATAATAAAATAAATGTTTTAAATATAAATTTAAGAGAGTATTAGTATGAGAATCCGTATTATATAAAAAAAATTCTAATCATTATTGTAAGTAAAAATATACTTCGTGTTTATTAAAAAATATAATTAAGTATAATTAATTTTTAAAATTTTATTTAAAATATAAATTAAATTTATTAAATAGTTCATTTTTAATATCAAATACTTAACTAGTAGCATTAAATGTTTTGAATAAAATCAATAGTATATTAAAAACAATAACATTAAATGATTTTAAAATAATTGACTTTTAATAGTTATCAAAATTTAAAACTTTTTATTGTTTTTAATAATGACCAAATGGAGAAACAAATATTTTCTTTTAATTTTTTATATTTAATTTGGAGTTTGATATGTGGCTGACTAATTCTGTTTGTAGACTTTGTGATATGCATAATCATTCCTTAAAATATGGTATAATCGACGTGTAAGACTTTTATAATGTAGATGACCCTAGAGATTAAATTATTAAAAAATAGTTGTTTAGAAACATTTTTAGATGTACATATTTTAGATTATAGATATAGATTATAGATGATTGTTATTATTTATTTATTTTTACTTTTTCAAGTAAAAGAATAAAAAAGTAATAACACGAAGTAAAAGAGTTCTGCATAACTGTGTATTGTATTCTGTGAGAAATTTGGATTTTAGAGCATTATGTTCTCAATGAGTTCAAATCTTCTCTATCTCTAAAAAAATATGGTAGAATTTATTTAGATAGAGATAGATAAATGCGGTATTGATAGATCCGTTTTTTGTAATATTTTGGTTAAGATTTTATTTATGTATGTCTCTCTCGTAAATAGAACTCTATTTCTTTTTAAAAATAAAGATATTAACTCTTTCTTAATATTATCTATATTTTAAAAAACGTGTTTTTAATTTTTGCACCATTGAAGCGTAGAGACTACTATTTGAAAAGAACATGTTCCAATTCAAAGTGGACTTAAAACTAACAATCGTCAGATTTGCGTGATGTTGGTCGGACAACACTTCGTCTCCTGAAATAAGGAAGGTTGTACATGCAGACATTTTGATCCTCAAGTTAGTAAGTGATTGAGTGCAGCGCAGTGACTGGCACAATGCGACCTGACACTTCCTTGTTGTGCTCAGTCTCCAAATAAAAGGAAATTTTGCACTCTAATATCCCCTTATGTCAGTATTAACCCTTTTGTAACTTTATGAATGTATGTTTCTCAATGTAATTGACCCGTAACATCAAAACAAGAAGAAAATATTTTGAAAATTTGTCTGATTATATAGAGTTAGTGACAAAAGATGATCCAAGACAATTTAAATTCCTATTTTTATTAAATTAACTAGAAAACTAAATAAAATCAAATGAAACATTAAATAAAACTGTTAACAAAGTGCTCAAAAATAAGAATTAACGAAGACTAATTAGAGGGAGGTAAGATTGTAGGAAAAAGGTGATGTACCTTATTTGTATCACAACACTACTATTGGTAGTTGAGTTTTGAGGTGGTTTGGAGATATAACATTTGTGTAATTGTATCGGCCTAAAAGGCCCAGCTCAGACATAATATGCCTCAATCGAAGTTGGAGTTCAATATAGAAATGGAGCAAATGAACCCGACATGGTGGTCCAATCTAATAAAGGCCTCACGTGAGAACATTGGTGCCAGATCACCGACGCCATCCCATGAGTCGGGTGTCTCTAGGAGCAAGGATTTTATAACCGCCGACGTATTCCTTGCATCCTATGCATCGTGGATCACAATTATACTGATAGAATCATTGAGCCTAAGACTGGTGAAAGGCCCAAACCTGCTGTGTGGAGAACGTATGTCCATAAGGGTAAAAAGGAGAAAACTCATTCTATTAATAACAGGGTAGAGAAACTCTCTGAATTCTAAGGATTTCAGTTACACATGGGGGAATAAATTGAGAAGAGTAGTGGAGCATTAGTATGAATAATTATTGTTATCGTTGTATTAGGATAATACTATTTTCTCTAGAGGAGCTACGCTTTGGTTTATACGTTGTATCAGAATTTTTCCTTCTTTCATAAATCAATAAATTCTCATTTCACCTATCATTTTACTATTTATCAATTCCTATTTCTTGTGACTCTATCATTGGTTCGACCTTCCGGATCTTCGAGAAGTACCAGTGATTTTGTGCATTGTACATGCCACCTAAGTTGTCAGATCGATGGAAGTAGTTGAAGCAAGACTCTCAGCGGTGGAAGACTCTGTTCGCTAGAAGTTGAGGGAATTTCGCGAGAGTATGATGAGCGAGTTGATGAGGTTGCTACAGCAACGACCAATTGACACGGTGGCATAATATGCGCAGTCTAAGGACTCAGGGACAAAGTATAAGATGGCAGTTAAGAAAGTTGAGTTACCATCATATGATGGTGACGATCCTGTGGCCTGGATCACACGAGCTGAAACGTATTTTGAAGTCTAAGGGACGTCGGAGGAGGTGAAGGTTAGATTGGCGAAGCTAAGCATGGAGGGAGCAACAATTCCCTGGTTTAATTTGTTGCGTGAGATAGAGGACGATTTGAATTGGTTGAAGTTGAAACGAGCTTTAATTGAAAGGTATGGTGGAAGACAAAATGATAACCCCTTTGAAGAGATGAAAGATTTGCAACAAACGGGAACGGTTGATGAATACATTACCACCTTTGAATATGTGTCATCACAAGTAGCAAGGCTACTGGAGGAGTAGTAATTTGGGTACTTCATGGGAGGATTCAAGAACGACATTCGCTTGAAGGTGCGTAAGTTGAATCCAAAAACCAGAATGCAAGCGATGAAGATTGCTCGTGATGTCGAAACATAATTACGTGGGTCTCTGATTTCAATAGAAGGTAGTGTAGGTGGGCTTCGTAATTGGAAGGGAAGTGGACCAAGTGGATCAGGATCAAATTGGAAGAAAGGATTTGGATTTCATTATAACTCGGGTTCAACCCGGCCTGGAAGTGGGTTTAATAATAACTTAACCGGGTCATTTCACAGCAAAACCGGTTCGACTCAATCTACCTCAAATGTGAACTCGACGCTTCTCACAATACAGTGAGGTCTGGAAACAATGAAGGAAGAAGAGTTAGTGGCGATCGCAGGTGTGGCCTCAAGCATCTACCGTATTCAAAACTGATGGAGTGGCGGACGCGATGGTTGTGTTTTCGTTGTGGGTAAAATACCATCCTCTTCACCAATGTGCTGAAAAGCAACTCAGATTGGTGATGGGAGACGACGAGACGGTTAACACAGAAGGTGAAGTGATTGCCATAGAAGCCATGGAGGATGAGGATGAAGTTCTTGATCGCAATTCCATGGGATTGTTTGATATTATTGAAGCAAAAAAAATAGATAATACTCCTCCAACCACTTTGCGTCTCAAGGGAAGTCTAAAAGGGGTTTCCATCGTGGTTTTAATCGATAGCGGCGCCAGTCACAATTTCATTTCACCTCGTGTTGCTACTGCATTGGGGTTAACAGTGGAACGAGGAAGATCGATGGGAGTAAGGTTGGGAGACGACCATCGTGTGTCCACTAGGGGGAAGTGTAGAAAATTGCAAGTACAATTAGATGATTTCACCACTAATGTTGATGCCTTTGCATCTACCGTATTCAAAACTGATGGAGTGGCGGACGCGATGGTTGTGTTTTCGTTGTGGGTAAAATACCATCCTCTTCACCAATGTGCTGAAAAGCAACTCAGATTGGTGATGGGAGACGACGAGACGGTTAACACAGAAGGTGAAGTGATTGCCATAGAAGCCATGGAGGATGAGGATGAAGTTCTTGATCGCAATTCCATGGGATTGTTTGATATTATTGAAGCAAAAAAAATAGATAATACTCCTCCAACCACTTTGCGTCTCAAGGGAAGTCTAAAAGGGGTTTCCATCGTGGTTTTAATCGATAGCGGCGCCAGTCACAATTTCATTTCACCTCGTGTTGCTACTGCATTGGGGTTAACAGTGGAACGAGGAAGATCGATGGGAGTAAGGTTGGGAGACGACCATCGTGTGTCCACTAGGGGGAAGTGTAGAAAATTGCAAGTACAATTAGATGATTTCACCACTAATGTTGATGCCTTTGTTTTAGAATTGGGTGATTTAGATATGATTTTGGGGGTGGCTTGGTTGCAAAGATATGGGAAGGTGACTTTTGATTGGGAGAAAATGACCATCAATTTTCAATGGGAAGGAAAAATGGTGGAACTACAGGGTCAGTTCTTTACCACAAAAGATTCGGCCAATTCTAAAGCACTTCAAGCATAAACTGAAACACTGTATAGTTTATTGGAAGAAGAATTGGTTCAAACATCAAATGAAGAATTACATGAGCTAACTCAAGACCAACAACAAGAGCTTCAAGACTTGTTGGAGAATTTTAAGGGATTTTTTTGAAGAGAATACATGGTTGCCTCCAGAACGAGATATAACTCATGCAATTGAATTGAAGAATGATGCAGGTCCTGTGAGTGTTAGGCCATATCGTTATCCTCACCACCATAAGGAAGAGATTGAAAAACAAGTTCAGAGCATGCTGACCCAAGGTATAATTCGAACAATTCTAGCGCATTTTTTAATCCTGTCATTTTAGTTAAAAAGAAATATGGGTCATGGAGAATGTGTGTTGATTATAGAGAATAATTAAGGTTACAATGCCTGATAAATATCCAATTCCTGTAGTTGATGAATTACTAAATGAACTACATGGAACGAAGTATTTCTCAAAACTTGATTTGAAATCTGGTTATCATCAAATAAGGGTGAAAGAAGGTGATGTGCATAAGACGGCATTTCGAACTCATGAAGGACACTATGAGTTTCTAGTGATGCTGTTTGGATTGACGAACGCACCAACACTTTCCAATCCACAATGAACCAGATTTTCAAGCCACGTCTCTATAAGTTTGTCTTGGTATTTTTTGATGATATCCTAGTATATAGTAAGGGATGGAAAGAACACTTAGCACATTTATATCAAGTGATGAAGATTTTACAGCACCACTGTTTTGACGTTAATAGGAAAAAATGCAATTTTGCTAGTAGACAAGTGGAATATTTGGGTCATGTAATATCGAAACAGAGTGTGGTTGTGGATCCAGCTAAGATTAATAGCATTTTGGAGTAGCCAATCTCTCATAATGTCAAAGGTGTGAGGGGATTTTTGGGGATAACCGGTTATTACCGAAAATTCATTGTTGGCTATGGAAAGATAGCTAAGCCATTGACAGAATTAACAAAGGATGAATGATTTCATTGGGGATTTGAACAGTTGAAGGCTTTTGAGAATCTGAAAAGGGTTATGGTGCAAGCCCCAGTTTTAACACTACCAGATTTTTCACAACCTTTTGAGATTGAATGCAATGCATCGGGACGAGGAATAGGTGAAGTTTTAATGCAGAAAAAGAAGCCTATAGCCTATTTCAGCAAAGCTTTATCCAAGAATAATTTAAGCAAATCTGCGTATAAGAAAGAATTAATGGCATTGGTGTTGGCCGTTCAACATTGGTGTCTGTATTTGTTGGAAAGAAGATTTGTGGTGTACTCTGACCAAAAGAGCTTACGACACTTGCTCGAACAGTGCATCACCACGGTTGATCAGCAGAATTGGATAGCAAAATTATTGAGTTATCACTTCGAAGTGGTGTACAAACTAGGTCTAGATAATAAAGTTGTTGACGCTCTTTCAAGAATGCATGAGGAAGTGGAGTTGAAAGGGATGACTTATTTTCCCATATGTATGCAAGAGCAACAAATTCAGCAAGAAGTTATGAATGATCCCCAATTGCAGAAGGTGATGACAGAGCTACAACAGAACCCTGCATCCCAGCCAGACTTCCAATTAATCAAAAGGAGACTTTTCTACCACAATAGACTAGTGTTATCCTCAAATTCAGGTTGTATACCTTTATTGTTGAAGGAATTTCACTTATCTCCAACCGGTGGTCATTCAGGTTTTCTGCGCACATATCGAAGGATCGCAAGAAATCTTTATTGGGCAGGAATGAGAAAGTCAGTTCTAGAATTTGTGCAGAGTTGACACGTCAAAAGTACGATGTGCATCTTCTATGGGTTTGTTACAACCCCTCTCAATTCCGATGATATTTCGATGGATTTTATCACTTGTCTCCCAAAGTCAATGGGATTTGAAGCTATTTTTGTAGTGGTGGATAGATTATCCAAGTATGGACATTTTATTCCCTTAAAACATCCATATACTGCGAAAAAGGTGGCCGAAATTTTTATTAAAGAGGTGGTGCGTCTTCATGGGGTTCCACGATCCATTGTTAGTGATTGTGATCCATTGTTTGTGAGCCTATTTTGGAAAGAGTTGTTTCGCTTACAAGGAACGTTGTTGAGTATGAGTTTTTCATATCATCCGAAGACGGATGGGCAAACAGAGGTGGTAAATCGATGCTTAGAAGCATATCTTCGTTGTTTTGTATCGGAGCAACCGAATGAGTGGTCACAATGGATTCGTTAGGCTAAATTGTGGTATCACACCACATTTCATGTGTCTACAGGAACTACACTGTTTGAGGCAGTGTATGCAAGAAAACCACCCTCCGTGGTTAGATATTTATAGGGAGAAACGAAAGTAGAAGCGGTAGCAGTTGAATTGGTTGATCGTGATGAGGCCTTACATCAACTTAAGTATCATTTGAACAGAGCCCAAGAACATATGAAGAGATATGCAGATAAGAAAAGAAAAGCATATTCATTTGAAGTGGGTGAGTGGGTATTTTTGAAGCTCCGGCCCCATAGACAGCAGACGGTGACTAGACGGATTAATCAGAAACTGGCTCCACGGTACTTTGGACCATTTCCTATCCTAAAGAAAATAGGGGCAATATCCTATAAGTTAAAGCTACCTGAAGGAAATACAGTGCATGCAATGTTTCACATCTCACAACTTAAGAAAGCTATTGGAGACTATTCTGCTGAACCTCAACTACCAGACGGGTTAGAAATGGAATCAGAAGAAAAGGAAGAACCTGAAGAGTTACTGGCTGTAAGATCAGTGATGAAAGAAAGACAGCTGGTGCGACAATGGCTGGTGCGTTGGAAAGGAAGAGTTGTAGAAGACACAACTTGGGAGGATGAGTTATTACTAAAAAGTCAATTTCCATCCTTCAGCCTTGAGGACAAGGTTGCATTTTCTGAAGGCGGTAATGATAGAATCATTTGGCCTAAGACTAGTGAAAGGCTCAAACCTGCTGTGTGGAGAACGTATGTCCACAAGGGTAAAAAGGAGAAAACTCATTCTATTAATAACAAGGCAGAGAAACTCTCTGAATTCTAAAGATTTCAGTTACGCATGGGGAGATAAATTGATAAGGGTAGTGGAGCATTAGTATGAATAATTATTGTTATCGTTGTATTAGGAAAATACTATTTTCTCTTGATGAGCTATGCTTTGGTTTATACGTTGTATCAAAATTTTCCCTTCTTTCGTAAATCAATAAATTCTCATTTCACCTATCATTTTACTGTTTATCGATTCCTATTTCTTATGACTCTATCATATACCATATAAGGTCTATTGCCTATCTTGGTATGTTGTTACGTTCCAGCCAAACAACAGTTTCGCTATGACCTCAATGGCCACCTTAGCAATTATAGCAATAGAATGGAATTCAACCACGCTATAATAGGAGATTTGCCTCCATGTATCATACACATTACTCAGTACTCACTATACTTGTATTTTGTTCACAGATTGCCTTACTTTGCATCAAAGTGTCTTTGCAAGTATATTTAACTATCCAAGTTAATTGAGTACGTTTAATTAATTTTCTAATATATGCATTAATTATAGAATATTCTTAACTATATATCTTATTGTTGCATCTATAGAGAGAAATTTTTCAAATTGAAATTGTTAAAATTGTACGACATCTAAAACGAAATATAAACAAAAATCAATAACTTCTATTTTATTTAATAGTACAATCTCTAAACTACCGTTTTCAATTACTCAATTTAAATGTGACACTACAAGAAAAAGTGTTATTACCTACGGCAGATTTTATCCTTACCCACGACAAGTCCGTAGGTAACATAAAATTACCCACGAATTACCCACGGACACAGGTCCGTAGCTATTTCCCTCGTAGGTAAATATTTATCCACGAACAATCAGTAGGATATGGGTACCTAAGGAATGTCCGTGGGTAATTTACCCACAGATTTTTCGTGGGTAAATTACCCACAGATGTTCTGTGGATAAAATACCCACAGATTTTCCGTGGGTAAATTGATTTCCAAATCTATTAGAAGTCTTGCAAACATCTTCACTGAAGCAAGAGAGTAAAGAGGCCTTGATTATTCTTATTGTAATTAGGGCCATTCAAAACAATATAACTTTAAACAGAAGAATCTTCATTATTTATGCAGACACATATAACAAAAATAATTAGATAAATACCTTCTCTTTACTTCCAACACTTCCCACGACATGGCAATCAGTCAATTTGGCGAATTGCCCAACAAGTTGGCCGACTGCACCAGAGGCAGCTGATATAAAGACATTCTCAGATTCGCCAACCCATTTGCTGAAGAGTTCAGGACCCTTGACCGCAAGAAAGTTCAATCCTGCTTCAGAAGCAACTGCATGTGCCATGAGGGTTTTGCTACAACCTGGAGGCCCAAACATCAATATACCTGTTGGAGGGTTATTCCCAATACGGGTGAATGCATCGCGGTGCTTTTGAGGCCATACTACTGCTTCCAACAATTGATCTTTGACCTCCTTTTGGCCACCCACATCTCCCCAATTAACCTTTGGAACCTCGAGATTCACCTGGACAGACAAAAAAGGAAAGAAAAACATACACCACCACAGTATTATTCATCACATTTCATTTTGGCAAAAACTTGATTTACACAATCCTTGAGTGGAACATTTTGTAAAGTAAAACCTAATTTGAAAAGAATACTGTCAGAAGGAAAATGCTTATTGATAACAAAAATAACTCACCAAACCTTTTAACATAAAGTGATCATACTTTTATAGGTTCAATAGTTCCCATCTCATTAAAGCAGAAATTTGTATCAAGTGCAGATAATTAAAATGCAATTACATAGAAATTTCGTTTTCCTTAAGACAATAATTCTGAAGTCCATAAGTTGAATATTGTTGACCTTTATAATTATAAATTTACAACCAATAACTATTTGTAGTTGAATGGAGGCATTGATTAGAATTGTCATCCTTTGTACAAGTAATTTCAATGAGAGAGGTTATACATTTCCTAAATGAAAATTGAAAGGGATTAACAATTAATACAGTAAAACAAAATGAGCCCAAATCAACATGGCATATCCTGGCTGACAGATATTTAGTAAAACCTAGTACCAAAAATACTTAACTATGGCATTAACCATACCTCTCTCATGGCACTCGGTCTTATTTCAAGCTTAGCCTTCTGAAAATCCTCAAAAGTCACTTTCAAAATATGCTCATTTTCACAGCTATTAGGCATCTTTTTTGTAATTCCAGAAGTTTCTCCCAATCAGACAGGAAGGTAATAAAAGACTAGAGGCCACCGATATATCTGAAACAAATGATATTACCTGAATGATCTCTCGAATTTGATGTCGTATTCGTATCATAACTAGCATTGCAAGCCTTATTAAGTTTATGTTTAGCATAACGTCGTAGACAAATAAAAGTTGCCATATTGTAAAGGCCAACTAAATCAGCAGCCACAAATCCATGAGTTATTGAGGCAAGCTCTTCAATTTGTGGCTCGGAAAGAGAGTGTTTCGTTTCACGGAGAAGAGTGCGCAAAATATCGTCTCGCTGTGCGGGGACTGGCACACCTGCAATGCATATGGAACTATTTGGTGGTGGTGTTTGGTAAATGTCTCTGAATCCATCATAGTATTAAAATAGATCAATAGATCTGTTTCCCTGAATTGCTTGTCTGGGACTCTATCTCATAGGCATAAATCACTCATGGACATGCAAATGAAGAACTAATAATTTGTGACATTAATATTGTTTCAGCTCTAAGGAACATATTAATGTTCTAAGTCTAAATTTCCTTTCACAATTCACAGAAATCAAAAAAATGTCTACTAAAGCATGTTTTTGTACCACCCCTCCCCCCAGAGAAAAAGCTCAAGCTGCATTTATTATGTTTAGTAAAACAAAGACAACCATATGATGGATTGCATATTTATTTCCATTTGGTTACTTTATACAAAATCTCAATCTGACTTTGACTGCAGATATTGCCAAAATTAAATCCATGTGTCTGTTAAAAGAAATGCTACTTGGCCACTCTGAGAAAGATCGTGATAATGTATCTTGCATGTCTTTTAGACAACACTGCTTAACATGAAAACCAATTATGAGAAATGTAGATACTGTTAAGAATAGCAGGAATTTATTTAATGTTGTATTTTGAAAACGCTCCAGTACCATGTTGGCCATGTGGTATGATATACTCTATCACCGAGTTATTACTTTAAATCTCAAGATAGCTAGTTGACACACGTCCAGTATGCATTTTGAGAGATTTTAGTTTGTTCACATATCAAGCTAGAAAATATTTATATAGTATTAAAATGTGGGGCAGAAGATGGGGGAAATTCATACAGTCACATAAATAGGTATGCATTTCAAGATAATAACATACTACACTATTCATAGGGAGCTGGTAGCCTAAATCTTACCAATTTCAAATTCCTTGTCAAATCTCCCCGTTCGTCTGAGAGCTGGTTCAATATGGTCAAGCCTATTAGTGGCAGCAATTACAAGTAACCCTTTATTCCTACTAATTCCATCCATCAGATTCAATAAGGTCGCAACCAATCTTTTGGATAGCTCTTCACTTCCATCTTTCCTTGCAGGGGCAATTGCATCTACTTCATCAATGAATATTTGTATGTGACAGAAATCTCATCATTGACATTTAGAAACTAGGAAGAACTTAGAACATAAAAATATCAGGTCTGAATTAAGCGAGACTATTCCCAGAAAATCAAACGCAAAGCCTTGAAAATAACCTTATAAAACTAAAGCAGTTAAATCCCAAAGAAAAATGTCAAGATTGAACGAACATTGATAGAGAGCAGGCCTCTTATAGGTAACACTATGTCAATTTAAGAAATTCTAATAATGTTGAAAAATAGAATATCATCCATTCAAATTGATCTGCATAAAATATGTAAGTCTCACCTCTATGTTTTGTCTATTGGACTGCTCACAGCAGAGAAAATACAGATACAAGACAATGCAATAGACTATCTTTTTACACAGTGAAAGAATTGAAATCTTCCACCATGGCTTCCAAAAGTTATAGGAAATAAAGAACTAGCTTACAATAAATTTCATGATAATTCAGGCAAGTTCAAGGACTTTTGAATCATAGAAGAGAATTTCCATCATTTTTTAACCTTTTTAACTATAAAGATGAAAATTCAGCTTTTTGGGGGGCTACAAATTCCACTGCGTTTCAATTGTAATTTCTGTTGAGGAAAAAACCTTTTTGATATATGTTTTGATGACAACAAACCTTTTAAATTAAATGATTAAGTTTTATGAATGATGGTCTACTAATGATTTCACTTAAGTTTGTTTAAGGAACATAAATGCATAAGTGAACAAAGCAAGAATCGAAGAAAACAGCAGCAGAGAACATTCTTGACATATTCTGGAAAACGGAGAATGTTCGCAAGACTGTGATAGCATAAAGACCAAACTTTCTTCACCACTTAATTAAAGTTATTGCATCTGGAATTTACATCAGTACTGAGAGTACATGACAAGGAACAGATGTGATCAATTAGAATCAAAAGGAACCATTCTAATCGCAAAGAAAAAAGGCCATGAATCAAGCTGCCAAAGCAAGACTGAACAGTCTCCAGAATTAACAGCATGTTAATGATTCAAGGAAAACCAAGAAATCAGCATAAAGAACACTCTTGACACAATATGAAAAAACAGCAGATGTTACCCGATGACATTAGAGGATACCTCACGAAGCTATCATCAGAGGATACCTCACGAAGCTGTCATTAGAGGATACCTCACGAAGCTGACATCAAAGGATACCTCACCAAGCTGCCATCAGTGGATACCTCAACCAGAGGATATCAGAGGAAACCTAAACCAGAGGATATCAGAGGATACCTCAACCAGAGGATATCAGATGATACCTCAACCAGAGGATATCAGATGATACCTCAACCAGAGGATATCAGAGGATACCTCAACTAGAGAATACCAGAGGATACCTCAACCAAAGGATACCAGAGGATACCAAAGGATATCTCCAGAAAACGATATCAGAGGATATCCCCAGAAAATACATTCAGAGGATACCTCCAGAAAATACATTCAGAGGAAGAACCAAGTCTGTTCTTGGACATCAGAATGTCCAGAATGATCAGAACAGTCTCTAGAATGATCTTCTATTAAGAATGATCATCATTCTCTAGGAATGATCATTAGTCTCCAGAAATGATCATCAATCTCCAGAATGATTATCATTCTCCAGCATGATTAACAACTATCTTCAGAATGAACAAACATCAATCTCTAGCATGTTAACAATCAAATCTCCAGCATGTTTAACATCATTCCCAACAGTGTACCATTAGTCCAGAATGATACAATCATTCTCCAGCATACTGAACATCATTCTCCAGCTTGACTGCCAAGAACGTTGAACGATCTTGAAGTATGTTTACATCAAAACAGATCCAAGAAAAGATCAGGAAGACATCCAGAATGATCAAAACTGAACCTGCAGATTGATTATCAATCTCCAGAAAGTTCAAATACTAGGACTCCAGATTGATTATCAATCTCTAGAATTTTCATCAACATTCTGCAGAAGTTTATCATCATTCTCCAAGCTGTTTTGACATAATCAAAACTCCAGTTCTGCTGTCAAGATTGATAAACAATCTTAACAATGCATCAAGACAGCTTCCAGTATGTTCAGAAATCAGTCTAGATAGATTATCAATCTCCAGGAAACCCAAAAGCTAAAGCTCCAGATTGATCATCAATCTCCAGCAACTACAGTTTTTCTGCAACAAGCTTTGTGATCGTTTTTAATCTGTTTTGAGTGATTCAAAAGCTCCAATTCAAGCCTACAATATTATCACTTATCAGAAGCATTAAAGGATCATTAATTACTCAAGAAAATTTGATTCAAAACGCAACACACAGCTCAGTCTGAACAGAAAATAAAAATAGTCAAAAGTTGGATTATTTTTATTCAGAAATAATGCCTTTGGTCAAGCCTGACAAGAGCACTACCAACGGCTCTATTTGATCGTCATTAAATGCTCTCACGCCTATAAAAGGAAGGCCAAAGCTCAGGAATAAAACACAGCTTCAAGTACAGAGAAAAACATCACTCACATACATCTTCATACTTGAAAGCTTCTCAATCATAAACAAAATATTCAGTTCTATTTTTCCTCTTCATATCAGAATCATCTACTGAATTCTTTTGTCAAGAATCTAATCTCAAACACGAGTTGAGCATACTCAGATATTCAGATCTATTTTTCCTCTTCATATCAGAATCATCTACTGAATTCTTTTGTTAAGAATCTAATCTCAAACACGAGTTGAGCATACTCAGATTCTGTCCAAAAATCAAAGACATTCAAGTGCCAAGATATATCATCAATCACTCACATACATACTTGAAAATCTCTCATCACTTACAAGAATCAGTTTGATTAAATTCTTTTTACTCTGATACATTTATACTGAATTCTTTGTAAAGAATCGAATCTCAAGAGTTGAGACATCTCAGATTCTAAACAATCTCATCATTATTGTAAAACTCAAACTATAAGAGTTAAGTATAGTTTGGGGTAGATTGTAAGAAATCACTATCAAGGTTGGTAGGTGATTTGATTAATCTCTTTCTGGGTGGAATTAGATTAAAGTCTGTAACAAAGATCAAGGTTGATCTAAGCTAGGTGCTGTAAAACCAAGAAGGTTCTTGTTTTAAACACTTAGTGGAAAATCTCACCGTTGTGACGAATGGACGTAGCCCGGGTTGGGTGAACCAGGATGTATCTGTGTGTGATATCTCTTCGCTTATCTTTATTTACTTTCAGTCTGTTAATTATCAAGTTAAATAGATAAACTGGACTGTTGATTTTAACTAACCAAGAACGTTCTCTGTTTTCTTGTGAAAACCAAGAACGTTCTCCTTTTTCTATTTTCACAACCAAGATCAATCTTGAGTTATTTTCTTAAGTTTTTAACAGGAATTTTAAAAGGGCGAATTTACAATTCAAACCCCCTTTTCTTGTAATTCGATATTGCTACTTCAATTTCAACTGCGTTTCAATTGCAATTTCAACTCATAGAAGAAAATTAAATTGAAAAAAGAATGTAATTGCGATAAAAATCAGTTGATTATTACGCGCTCACTGACCTTCGGATATTGTATCGGGGAAAATCAAAACCCTAAATCGGAGAGATCGCGCTCGCTCTTCTCAATCTCATGTCTCAAGGTCACGACCTTTGTGCCAATACATCCATTTCGGCATAAGCAGTCATTCCTGGCATACCTGTGCCCAAAGTAAAACACATGTCACAAAGGCACAACAAAAGCAGAAAACTATGCAAATAAATTTGGATCTATAGAAGCAAAATAACCTTCACTAATTTATGTCGGCTGATACCAGCTTCGTATACAACATTTAATTTTCGTTCACAACACTTCACATCAGCATTATACTGAAATTGAACTGAAATAATTGAACAAAAGAGAAGGGTCAAAGAATTATTGAACGGAAATTGAAGCATTGTAAATTGAAATTTTAGATTAGCACTCATATCAGCTCAAAAACAGAACAAATCGCAAATCCACAACCTCATTCAGAAAATCGCAAAAAAATGACACTTAACAAGCAAGATTACCAAAATAAAAAGTGAAATCACAAACTGAAATGATTTGGAAGGAGAATAGAACTTACTTGCTACTGCAAATCACGAAGTGAAAAGAGAGAGATGAATTTAGGGTTGTTCGAAATTGAATTTAGGGTTTTTGGGGATTAGGGTTCGTTGAAGATAGTAGAGAGAAAATGGTTTGAGAAATGCAAAGAAAAAGAAAAGGTTTCACAGTGTTTGTCGAAGGTGAGGTGTAGTTGCATTTTAAAGGTACAAGACCATGTTCCATCAATAACACCTAACCTATGCCGATTTTAGCGGACTGTGCTCCACCCCGGTGAACTCATGCAGTTCCGACGTAGAACCAACACCATTCGAAGGTGGGAGGCCCTCCCCGCCTAGAACAGTTAAGGCACCTATTTCGGTGCTTGCTTCCCCTGCACCTAGAGGATCTAACACTGATGGTGACTATAGAAAGGAGGGGAGGGAAGGATGCGCGCTTACGTTTAGTGTCACTGTGATTAGGTTTACATTTTATCAATTTTAAAAAATTGAATAATTTTAAAAAAATTTACATATTAACTTTACCCACGGATATTACCCCCAGAAGACACGTGGAAATATAAAATACGAAAATATTTTGAAAACATAAGTTGAGTTGATTTTTTTTTAACATTACCCACGGATTATTTTTAACATTACCGACGGACTAACCGTGGAATCGTCTTAAAAAAATTATTTTTATTCAATAACAAAGTTACTCACGGTTTTTCCGTGGGTAATTAATAATTTACCTACAGACTAATTTCCGTTGGTAATTTTCCGTAAGTATAGAAATATTTTCTTGTAGTGTGATCATTTATATTCTTAATATATAATTTAATTCATTTTTGGTTATAATTCATTTCACACATAGTATTTGTGATCAATCATGTCACAAGATTTATTAAAAAAAAGGTAATAATCAAAATTATTAATAGGACATTTTTATCTTAATGTATACATGATATTCAAAATCTTAGGAAGGATTCTCGTAAGTCATATGATAAGAAAATTAATTTTAGTATGCAACAAAATAATATTATACAAATTTAGTATATAAAAAAAAAACACATGGTTAATTTATTCAAGAATCCTCATTTTCTTAACCTCATATCTCTTTTATCTATTTTTGTGTATGTTTTTTTAAAATAACTTAGTAGTAGACTCTCACTTAAAATGTGAAGAATTTTATACTTGAATTCGAAATTTGCAACTATAAATTGAATTGTAGTTAGTATATCTTTTTTTATATAAAATATTTGTGAATGTTATTCCACTCCTTCCTTTCTTTCTTATCAATTCACAAATCTTACCTTCCATTTATAAAATGAAGAAAAAAAAATTATCTTCGATTTTATCTTTATTTTTTTTACATCTCTCTCACTTAATTTTAGGGGTGCATGAATTTTTCTTCTTTTGGTATTAAATGTATTTCCATTTCCTTAGCCTTTATTTGGTTGTAAAAAAAAAAAGACAGAGACTAGAAATAAAGTAGAATTTAAATATTGTTTTATATAAGAGAAAGTAAAAAAAAAATGGAAGAAAGAAATCTATATTTAAGTACTTTCTTTTTTTATTTGGTTAAATAGAGTGTAAAAAGAGAAAAATATTATAATTTTGGAAATGACAAAAAAAGCTTCGAATATAAAATAAAATCAATAAACAATTTTATACATTTTAAATTTCATTTTCTCTCAAAATCATTTAATTTTTAATTTAAATTTAATTTAGTAATTAAATTACTTAATTAATTTAATTCTTAATTCATTTTATTTATTTAATATATTTAGTTTAATTAATAATTAAATAAACTACTTAATTAATTTAAATGATTATTAATGCAGGGTTTTCCACCCACACGATTTTATTATCTTCCGCGACCCATACACATGATCTCCATCTCCGTGTTTTTTTGTCAAACAACATAATATATTGAAGGCTTTAAGACAACTGTTATGTTCCAATATTTTGTTTGACATGTGCCATCATGTTCTCCCCCCTCTTGCAGTGCAAAGGAGCAACATTTGTGTGTGGAAATAAGGAGCAGAGAATAATAAAAAAAAGAAAAGGGTAGTAATGGAAATAAAATATGAAGCATTTTTTTTCCGTGATTTCTTAGCTAATTTGCGAAGAATTGAAAAATTAAGAGAAATATTATTTGAAAATACTTTTGGACACAAATACAAATACAATACTTACTTTTTATACATACTATAATGACATAAATGTGGAGTCATACTCGCTCCCTCTCTTTCTTCTTTCATAAATGTGGGTTATACTGTATTTGTGTTTATATTTATATCTAAAAATGTGTTGAAATAGCATTTCTCAAAAATGATAGGCATGAATGGATTCAGAAAATGAGTACTAGAGATATTATATATAAAACTTTGTTGCATTAAATATTATATATATATATATATATATATTAACATTTTATTTTTGAAAGTATAAATATGTGATAAAAAAATTATCGAATGATTTTTTCATTTTTTGATATCAATAAAAATATTTATCTCTTTCTACATTGATATTGAAAAATGTATAAAACAATCATAGAAATGACTTTTCTCATTTTTCATTTATTTAATTTTTTAGTGTTCATATTCATGTTTCATGTTTTTTTATTTGAATTTAATTTAATTTATATATATCGTCAGTGTAAATAGTATGTATATTATTAATTAATACAAATTTTTTAAATTATTAGTAATATTTGATTTTTATTATAAAAATTTATAAAATTATTTACATGATTGGTTATGAATTATCGACTATATAATTTTTTTATATTAACATACATCTAAATTTAGAAAACATTGTGTTTTTTTTTTTTACGAAAGGAAATATCGTGTTGTTAAATAGTTGTCTATAATTAAGACGTTGAACTAAGTTTAAATTTAAAACAAAACAAAAAAAGTTGTTTATATAAGAGTATAAATCATACACATAGTATTTGTATTTTCTTTTGGACCGTCTTTGTATTTTCTACATCATACTTTTTTTACTTAAAAATAATATTTATTCATATTAAAAGAATATATATCCATATAAAAAGCACTATTATAAATTCGAAATTTATGAACAAACTCACAATATCTAAATTAATAATATAAAACGGTAAAATTATTATAAATTTAACAAAATTAAAATGACAAAAATGTTTATATTTTCAAATCTACAACATTAAAGACATTAAAATTATTAATTGAATATATTTAATCTAGATTAAAGTTAATCTGTCGATCTAAATAAAATAAATACCACATCGAAACGAAAAAATAAAATAATATCATACTTAATAGACGGAATAATAATAATAAGAAAATGTAAAAATAAATATATTTATATAAAAATCATTTATTTATGTAAAAGAAATACGACGTAATCTCAAAAAATAGCCTCAAATAAAAAATAGAGAAGTAATTTATAATCCTCTTCTATGATCAAGATAAAAAAAAAAAAAGGAGACAACTGCATACATATTGTTTGCCAATATAAGATGTCGGTCACAATGTCATTTCCAGTTGAGATGAGATTTAATTCCAAATCTTTCAAAATTAATAATGGCCAACGACAGAAACTCAGCCACCGAAATTGGCCACTTCAATATCACCTGCAACCCAAATTCACACATATTTACCATGTGGAAAACTGAAAATTCAATAGCTGTAACTTTTCTTCCACTCCTCTTTCTTCTTCATTTTAACCGTAGAAAGAGACGTGATTTGGACTATTTTTTGTTTAAAATCATTATCTCTATATTATTTTTCTTTACTATTTTACTCAAGGAAATGATTTTCATATATCTCTATTTTTATATTTTTTATCATCTCGCTAATTAATTATAAGTTGTATAGTTTTTTGTTTTAGTTACAGTATTTATTTTATTTGGATTAATAAATTAACTTAGATTTAGATTAAACATTTAATTAATAATTTCAGCATTTTCAACATTATAGATCTATAGACATAAATATTTTGATTATTTGAATTTATATAATTAATTTTAGTGTTATAAATTTGTCTAAAATTCATTTTTTTATTTTTAGTAAATTTATAATAGTCGTGGTCGATGTATTCTTATTAATATAAATGAATAAATACTGTTTTTTTTAACATATTTACCATGTGTTTGATGAAAAAACGTCACAAAACAAGTCAAATTTTGTTGATTCGAATTTACTCCTATATTCTGATATATTTTTTTTATATATAATATCCTATAATATGATATTGTTTTAACACTGACCCACATCTTTTATAAAATGTAAACATATATAGACTCACATAATAAATAAATTAAAAACAAATTAAAATTCCAATAGTTTGGTTCAGTAGAAAAATAAATAAATATTAGATTTGAGAGATAGACTGTGAGTTTCATTCCTTTATTTATAAATGTTTAATAAATTTTAAGGTAATTTATATTATTCTCTTACCTTAAATTTATTAAAAAAGTAAAATAAAATAAAAGAAGAAATTAAAACGAAAGTCACGGAATCTATCGGCACATGTAGTAATTCAAGCAGCATGATTATGCGGGGTACAATTATATTTGGTATGAAGACATTAGAAAAAAATTCATGTTGTTTTTTGTTTTTTTGTTTTTGGAAAAAGTACATCCCACCTTGATTGCAACGTGGAACTTAAGAGAACAGCAAAAATGTTGGTAGTGTGTGAACTTAATTATGTCATTTGAGTGCTTTTAAAGTATCGTTGTTCCAAGGGTGAGTAAAAGTCTATCTCATTAGTTGTTTTAAAGTTTTTAGTAAAGATATGTAGCATTCAACTTTCTTGATTTCTCATATCCCTTTATAAGATCTTAATTTGAATCTTCATTTTTTTCTTTAAAGCACTATTTTTTTTTTTTTTTTGTTATGAATTATTTAAAGCATGGTGTAATATACCACTTTTTTATGGTATCATACATGTTGGTGAAATGTAATAAGAGATACTATTAATTACTTTCTTCATTCAATCTTCGTAATTATTACGATCACCAATTCTTATTTATGTATAGTTATTGATATATTTTAATAAATCAATCAACGAATTGCTATAATAAATATATCTAATTTCTTTTAAAAATTAATAACCCATCATTTTGTTTTAAGTTAGAGTAAGCATTTGATCAATTTTTTTAAAATTTGTATTTAAATTAGTTTTTATGGAAATTTCTTCTCCTACACTTATGTTCACAAAAGCCACCAATTTTTTCTTTTACAAATTTACCCCTTTTATCCAAATTGATCGATCTAGATCTAGATGTTACAAATATATCTATGATCATATATTTGAAACTCTTCATCTTCTTTAACCCTCTCACTAAAAGAAACACTTTAAATATAACTCTTAGTTTATGAAATTTGTGTTTCATTACTCAATTCTTTAATATATTGACGCTATTTATAGTTTTTTTTTTAAGCAAATATAATGTGATTCTAAATCTCTTCTCAATATTTTTTCGCACCAATTTAATTCAAGCATTTTATTGGTATTGTCCGAATAGACCAATATGGACATGCAAAAAATGTTATGATTGGAGTGTTATCACTGCATTAACTCATTTTTCTCATAACAATTATATCATTTCAGGTACGAAAGATTCCCTATGCAAGATCTTCCTTCATCACTGAAAAAAACAGGGAAAAAAAACTAATAATTGTTGATATACTAGACATAAAAACAAGGAAAAAAATAACATAATGTTGGATCAGCTAATTCTGATACTACCATTTAGGAAAAAAATCCTAAATAAAAAGTAAAATGAGGGGAATTTGGGACTTTATGACTTCAAAACTTGTCAAATTCGATGTTTTGGAGGTAATTTTGATGGAAAAATAAATACTCCTTTTGTTCTAAATTGTATGTAACTATGACAATTTTATACAAATTAAAAATTGTAGTTAATATTATATGAAAAACAAAAAATTTAAGTTACTTTACAAAAATATCATTTATTAATAGTATGTGAAACACAAATTAAAAGAATTGGAAAAGAAAAGTAATAAATTGTAAAGACTATAATAAATAAATAAAAATATTTAAGATTCATTGGTATTATAAAATGACATATAATTTGTGATAAATAAATTTTTCTATAATGACATATAATTTGAGTCACACGAAATATTGAAGAGTTTTGGGAGTTTGTGATTTTTAGATTTGAGAGTTTTATGTTTTTGAGAAAAAACAAAGTGAGAAAGAAGATGTCTAAATAATGCTATATATATATATATTGACTAATTCAAATAAATATTGTCCAAATAGAAATTTTGAAAGAAAAAATTGTGAACTTTTAGAACAAAGGGTGAAAATTCACAATTTTTATTTCATAGAGAGACAAGACCTCTAATTCTTTTAAAATTGAATGTTCCATGGGGTCCAATATCTTATGGGATTTCTTTGACAAACCCAACAACACATTATAGGCCTTTTTTTTATATTTTTTAGATTTCTAATAAAATTAGATTTTGTATTCCTTAATTAGACTCTTATTTTTATTTATAATTTTTATCTTTTAATTTATCAAAATAACCTTAAATAAATAGTAAAAATTAAAATAAATTCAGATATTTTGAGCATACTTTTACATTTCTAAATTTTTGAAAAACTAATTTTTTTTCTTAAATTCTCTAACCAGAAATTTTTAGTATTTATATTTCAATATCAGAAATTTCGAAAATGAAATTTCCGGTAGTTATTTTCAACTGAAAATTGAAAATTTCTAGTAGCTGTTTTTAAAAAAAAAATTATCTTTTAATTTATTACAATAACCTTAAATGAATAGTAAAAATTAAAATAAATTCATATATTTTGAGCATACTTTTACATTTCTAAATTTTTGAAAAAGTAATTTTTTTTCTGAATTTCTCTAACCAGAAAGTTTCGGTAGTTATATTTCAATATCAGAAATTTCGAAAATAAAATTTTGGTAGTTATTTTCAACCAAAAATTGGAAATTTCCAGTAGCTGTTTTCAACCGGAAATTTCAGTGTTTCGAAATTTCCGGTAGTTAAATTGTGTACCGAAAATTTCAAAAACTAAAATTTTCATAGAAAATAACTATCGAAAATTTCAAAAAATGGAAATTTTCGGGTTTTTTTTTTTTGCATTTTCAAAAAATAATTTACATTATTTTCATTCAATTTTTTTAACGAGGACTAGAGGAACGAAAAATACTGTGGAACATTATCGAGTTCGACCTCCTACAAAATCTAATAAGAGAGTCGTTGTTGGAAAAAAGGAGAAAGAGGAACGAAGAGATGCAACAAGAGGAGGATTATTATGTTCAACCTGAGTTTGAGCAGGAAAAGCACCAAGATCTTGCGTTTGAGGATCATACACAACATGAGCAGAAGGAGTATGAGCAAGAGGAGCAGCAGAATTACATGCATCAACATTAGCAGCTCGACCAACCTCTATTTCCTGGAGGTCCTTTCGACTTTTTCGTCCTTAAAGACTATGAGCACCACATTGCATCTAGAGTGTGGAATGGATAGATTAGTAATAATTTAGTCTATTACATAGTATAGTATAACATAATATGTATAGTTTAATATATGTATAATAAAATATTGTTTAGTGTATATATAGTAAACTAACTAATTGTATAATTTAATGGGTGTTATTTTAATTAAACACGATAGACATGCCTTGAAAGATAATTCAAATAGCAAAAACACAAGATAAATTCATTGATATCAGGTAGGTATTACCTACTAAAATAGATCAATAGATTACTACATCTAGATTACATCATCTGCATATGATCGATGCTAATCTCATATCTACTTTTGCTAAGAGATAGAATGCAAAGACCAACTCATTCCATCTGTCATTTGGTGAAATGACTATTACTCTTGACGATGTTATGGGTCATTTGGATATACCATGTTATGGACAGTTTTTCACACCTCTTGCTAACGCGAATGGAGATTTGGCCATTGATGTTGCCATTGAGTTATTGGAAATTGATGAGGATGAAGTTGTGAATGAAATTATGGTCAATAGAGGTGCTTTATATAGTTTTGAATGGTTGAAAGTTGTATTTTTTAAGAAACTTCGTAAATGACGATTTTACTATTCAACGATGGCATACCTACTTCATTTGGTAGAATGTATCATACTATGTGACAAAAGTTTTACCTTGTATCTGCAAAATATCTATTTCTATTCCAAGACTTTGATACTTGTGGTAAATGGGCATAAGAATCAGATACTCTTGTTGTTTTGTATGATTGTCTTAGAGATGGTACCATGCCTGCAATGAAACATATAAGAGGATATTTATCTCTATTCTATGTACTTTTATATTATTTTTTATACTTAGGCTAAATAGCATCCATGGTCCCTTAACTTAATTTCAGGTAACGTTTTAGTCCTTTATCTTCTTTTTTTTTTCGATTTAGTCCTTTATTTTAATTTTAAGTGACAATTTAATCCTTTATGTTTTAAAATGTTAACAATATTTTCCTTTTTTTTTTACAAAAATTCAAAAAATTCATCAAAATTTTCAACCAATACCCATAAAATTAATTACATTCTTTAATATAATACAAATTTTATCAAATTCGTAACTCAAATATTCAAATAAACTCATATTTTCATTTTTATTTGATTTTTAAAATTCCATCTAATAAAGAATAAAAATATGAATTTATTTGAATATTTGAGTTACGAATTTGATAAAATTTGTATTATATTAAAGAATATAATTAATTTTATGGGTTTTGGTTGAAAATGTTGATGAATTTTTTGAATTTTTGTAAAAAAAAGGATAATATTGTTAACATTTTAAAACATAAAGGATTAAATTGTCACTTAAAATTAAAATAAATGACCAAATCGGGAAAAAAAGAAAATAAAAGACTAAAACGTTACCTGAAATTAAGTTAAGGGACCATGGATGCTATTTAGCCTTATACTTATTATATTGTTATTTCATAAAATTATTTAATTCTTTGTACTTTTTAATTATTTTACAGACATGGATTTATGAATATTTCTCTTAGATTTGTAAGCGTAGTATGAGTGAACCTATATCTTCAACTGCCACAAATATTTCGATGGACTCCTAAATAAACATACGAAGATGTTGCATACTACAGAGTGAAGTTGGATGTTTTGGGATTTACTAATGTTATTTGGACGCCAAATTACAATGAGGACGCTGCAACATGATTTCAACCTGTGTTGATGTTAACATGGTACATTTGTTGGTGCTCAAAGATGGTACAATATTTGCTAGAAAGGTGTCTATGACAATTTGGGTATACTTAACATATCCCTCTTACATCGTCAGTGCCCATTGTTCGTGATGTTGGCGTTGAATGGAGTATGTACAAGAACTATGTTTGATTCCTTTACTAGATTGCATCCACCCTCATATTCACACGAGTGTGTTGAAGGATGCATTCAATGGTACAATAGGATATCTCATCCTCGAATGATGAACACCTCCATGTTTTGATGTTCTTGGTGGTGTTGGTCTTGGTCTTGGTCTTGGTCTTAGTCATGATGTTGGTTGGATCTAGTCATGATTTTGGTTTTGGTCCTAGTCCTGGTTCTAGTCATGATGAATGGTATACATGGTGTCAAATAATTGGTGGTCTTATACAACAAAACTTAGACTTAGAGAGGCTAGATCATGAAGATGAAATGCATGTCTACTTAGATAGAGCCTTACATATATCCAAAGGAGGATATTATCATTAGTACTATAGTTGTATTTGGAGTGTATATTATTATTCAGACTTATTTATTTTGGCTTAATTATTTTGACTTATTATTCATACGTTATTTATTTTTACTACTTTATTGTTTTAAACTTCTTTTGCTGCAACTACTTTATTGGTCATTAAAGTAAACAACAATGAGATATGAAATAAAAGTTGAAATAATTTTCTTCTGAGCATTTCAGAAATGCAAAAAACTAGAAAAAAGTGATTTCATCTTTGTATATTATATGAATGAATTATGTTACAAAAATGAATGTGCAGTGTAGATGAAACAAACTATATGTTCTGAATCAAAAGTGTAAATCATTTGTCAAAGACATATAATATAATGTATGTTTTAAATCTAATTAGCATCAATATTGTAGATATCATGTATAAGCTATAGCTCGTGATGTAGACTCATCATTGCAGTGGTCCTTCCAATGCCATGCAAGTCGAGGCAGCAGATATCCTGATTTCAATTTAAGTTGTACATAGTGACTCTCACTAACAAAATCAACGTTGATAATACGATCATGTAATAGGTCTTTATTGTGTGCACCCCTCAATGAGAAAAAAGTCAAAGAAAATGTTTTTCCCAATGTGACAAGAATATAATTATATTTTATTGCTATCACGTTGTTGGAACCAAGTTGGTTCTAAGTACTTAGGATTTTGATGTTTACAAAAGCACTCCATGTAATCTTATTTTGAACCTTGAATTATTAAATCAAATGTCACCAGAAGTTGAAGATTGCTGAAGCAGAAAATGCATTCTGGAATTACAAGAGGATACACTAGGATGTCAAAACACTACCAGAGGATATCTTTGCTGGCCTAGATCAGAAGGAAGCAAAGTCAGAAGGAGACCTGGACCAGACCAGAAGGAAGCCTGCCATAGTAGAGTTGTTCCAAACTAGAAGGAATCAAATGTCAGATTTATTCCAGAAGTTATTATGACCAGAAGATGGCCTGGCAGTGAAATGATAAACAGTCCAGACTTGTTCCAGACTTAATCAGAGGATGAATTAATGGGTCCAGAACAAAAGAATTAATCCAGATTTGACCCAGACCATAAGATAGCATGGTTCAGGGTATGAAACTAAGTCCAAACCAAAAGAAATGATTTCCATAATTGATCCAGACCTGATCCAAAATCAAAGGTAAAATGTCCAGACTGAAATATTACTTGTCCATATTTAATTTCAGTCTAATCCAGACCAAGTCCAGAATTGGTCCAGATCAGAGGGAAGATTTTCAGATCAATGGTTCAGATTTAATTATTTGGCCCAATGTTAGTCGAGATCAGAAGATCAGACCATGGTCCAATGTTGGCCGAAATCAGAAGGTCAGAATGAGTGGACCAGCAGTGGCCGAGATCAGAGGATCACAGCAGATCAGTTTGCTGGACCAGGATGGCCGAGATCAGACGATCAGAAGATTAGGAAGTATGGTCCAGGGATGGCCGATATCAGAGGATCACAGCATATCAATTAGTATGGTCCAGATGTGGACTAGCGCAGGAATATCAAATGGTCTATATTTAATCATGAGGATTAACGGTGGAGATTTTAACTTATTTTGATCAAAGTATTAAAAAGATTTGTTACAAAAATAAAGTGAAGTATTGTGGAACACAGGAGCTGTGGCGGGAAGGAACTAAAAGACTTGATTGTCCAGTTATTTTGAAAGAAAATCTGAAGCTTAATAAAAGATATGTTTTTTATTTATATGAAGCCCAATTGGTCAAGTTATTTTTGCAAGAGAATCCAGTAAGATTCAGCTCGAAATTAAGCTATGGAAGAGGCCCTAATCTGCATCTATAAAAAGAGGCTCAAGGCAGAATACTCAGAATCGAAAATCACAAAAGAGTCATACACTTCCAAAGCAAACACTCAAGTTTTCAGTGAGGTCAATTGTGAGTTCCAGCTTTCAAGAAGCAAGCACTCGTGTTATTTTCTTTCCTTTGTGTTAGATCTAAGTTGTTGAAGTAGAGTCTACAATCTGAGGGAGTCAGAAAGGGGTAGCAGATTACTTGGCAATTAGATTCAAAGTTTTGTAATTCCTTCTACAATATGGGATTGTTAGATTGGTAGGAGAACACAAGTGTTGTATTCCTCAAGAGTCTAGGATTGTTAGACTGTTTGAGAAGACTGACTTGGAGGGTCAGTAGAACGGTTGTAATTCAAGGTTTTGAATTAGTGAAATCCTTCAAGGTGAAGGGATTGGACGTAGCCTCGTTAACGGTGAACCAGTATAAAAATTCTGAGTTTTATTTTTTACTTTATATCCGCTGCTAACTCTGTTTTTATTCATCAAGTTTTGTTTTAAAAGTGTAAAAACAGGAAAAGTAATCAAGTTAGTCAAACACAATTCAACCCCTTTCTCGTGTTTGCACCTTCACACGTAACTCATATTTGGAATGCTCATCCATTTCTCATTGGGTTGGTTTCCCAAATTAGTTAGAAGCAAAGAGTTTGTCGTGTCTAGCAAACGTTCCTCAAATAATGCACAATTTAAACCAGGTTTTGAATTAATCTCTATATACAACTATCGACGTCAATGCTCTAGTATTCTTCACTATGACCAAGTAAAGTACCAATAGCACGATATCCATTATTTTCATCCGTTTTAACGTTAACTATGTCTTCAATATATGGATGAATTAGTGGAGGGAAATCGTCCATATATTATCTAACTTCACTCATCACAGGTTGTTGTGAGTTAATTGAAGTCTCTGAGTTACTTTTATTTGACTTATATTTTCCACCTTTAGCACAACCAATAATTAATTTTGACTTATTTCCTCTCTTTTCGGTCTCTATGTCAGAACGAGTAATGATAACAACTACTTGATTTTATTGACCAACCTCTCTTGTCCATTATATGAAAACTTCTCATGACTCAATAATCTGATCAGTTGTGGATGGTTCAGTTAGATCTATAGATAATGGTGTTTTTTTCCCTCCGTACTTAAATAAAGATTAAAAAAAAATCCAAAAAAATAAATAAATAAATAACATACCAGAAGTTTCATAATTTGAAATTTCCGGTAAAATAAAATTGATAACCAAAAATTTTAAAACTTTTCCGAGGTAAACAACTACTATAAATTTTGTTGATGAAAGTTTCGGCATACAATTTACACTACCAGAAATTTCGTCAACGAAATTTCCAGTACACAAATTATACCACCGAAAATTTTGATTTGTCAAAAATCCAGAATCTTTTGACAATTTAAAAAACATTGCATATCAAATTTTTTGAAAATAAAATTTTCAATAGTGTTAATTTGTGTACCTAATTTTTGGGGGAAAAATTTACGAACCAGAGATTTTGGTAAGGGGGTACGATTTTGGAGCAATTTTTTTACTTTGAAATGAATGAAAATAAAAGAGGTAAAATTGAATTTTTTTTTACATATTGGGGATACAAGTCTAATTGGGGGGATGCAAATTAAAAGAATTAGAAAAAAAATAGAATAATACATTATAAAGACCATGGTAAAAAAAGAAGTATTTATAATTAATTGGTATTGTATAATGACATATAATTTGTGACAAACAAATTTTTTATAATGACATATAATTTGGGACATATGTGATGTTGGAAAAGAGTTTTAGAATTTTGTGATTTTAAAATTTAAGAGTTTTTTGTTTTTGAGTAAAATAAAATGAAAAACCCAAATGAATGTCCTGATGGGATCCAATATCGTATGGGCTTTCTTTGACAAACCCAACAACACCATATATAGGCCTCTTTTTCATATTTTTTTAGTTTTGAAACAAAGTGGTATGGTGGATTGTCAGCATAATTATAAGAAGCCCAATTTGGATCTAAATAATGAACCTCTCTCATTTGGAGGTTAACAGTGAAATGGACAAAATATCAAACACGAAAAATCAAAATGCTTAATTAGGAAAACCAGCATTTATTCAAAGATCAACTATGTAAAATCAGATTCTCAAGCACGACAAGCATTCGATACCCACCTAAAAAGGGTGATTAAATATCTTAATAACTCATAACAAATACTTCTACTCACAGTAATAATTAAAATAACTTTGTCAAAATAAAGTAATAATTAAATAAAATGAAATGTATAGCATTACTGCTTAAGGAAATTCAATTTATGATGAACTAGATTCTGTCAATTGGCATTAAGTGGTGTTTGACCAATTACTTAGGTTCTTTATATTCGACCTCTCGCATTACTGCATAAAAGGGACTTCAATTCCTTACAGCCAATAACAAATCCAAGAACTTTAGGTTTTGGGGCAATATATATATATATAAACTTGTAGTATTAAAAATTATATAAATATTTTTTTAACTCGAAAGTTATTTAAATGCCATTTTAAGTAGTGCTCCTAAAAGGTAGAATAGAAAGTTTATGCTATTAATTTCTTGTGATTTAGAGAAATAATCTAATGGTCCCTGTTGTACCTGTTGTAGATTATCTAGACACACAGAAAAGTTATTATAATTTAACTACATGTGAGTATCCTTTCCTTTTAATTTTTATTCAAGTTAAATAGAGACTTAAAAAAAATTAAATCACAAACAGTAGTGGGTGAATTTTTATTGGTATGAATTTCAATTGTATTGATTAATCTCTCAAATTAAATAGGCGCATGTACACCACACTTTTACTTTTTCTCCGTAAACCTTTCCACACAAACATCCTAAAATGGTTTCCAAACCCCAAGATATAGTATAAATATTGGGGTATGTGTAAAAAAATAAATAGATAAAATATTAGCATTTATCTTCCAAATACTATTTAAATAAATATATAAATTTCCAAAAATTAATAATTTACTTTGAACACAAAACAAAGAAAATGAAATGATAGCGTTTTTTTTTTTTACCGAGATATTTTGAGCCGCTTTATATTTTCTGTTGCAAAACCCAAAACTTATACCAAAAACATACTCTATACCAAAAACAATCGTTATATAAGGTCGCATCAAATAATTGAAAATCAATAGTGGATAAAATTTTAAAACACAAAGAATAAACTAGTAAAAACAAGAGACCTTTATAACTAGTAACAAATAATCATGACGATAACGATAAAAAAAAAAAAAAAAAAAAACAAGGCACTTGTTTGTTTTTTTCTCCTTAGTTTCCTTTTACAAAATTACCAATAAATAAAGAAAGAACCTAAAAATGGTCACACATCACGTGACATCACGTGCAGATTCTTATCTCAACAATAAAATCTCACAAATTTAACAACCAAACCCCACTCATTATTCAACACGTGTCCACTTTTGGTACTTTCGTACATTTCTTCTAGACCATGAAGACTAAACTTACTGTAGCTTTGTCAGCAAAACGGAGTTAACCCCACACCCACGCGACCACACGCAAACTTAAACCCCACGCGCTACTGCGAAAGTGCTATCTCAAGTTGATGAGCCAAGTAAGAAGGAGCACTTAAGTGAGGAAGGTGTCCCTCCGTGTCAAGCCACTGCACGGTGCTTTTCCCGCCGAGATGCTCCTTCATGTACGTCGCAACCGTCGCCGGAACCGACATGTCCCTCGCCGTCTGCATAATACAACACGGTACACTAACCAATCCAAGAATCCCTCTCAGGTCACTGTTGAAAACTGTCCTCGCCACGAAAAGGGATATGTCTGGTCTCATATTGAACAGCGTTCTAGAAAATTCTCGAACCGCCGTTGGTACATCGGCGCCCACAGCCAACGGCGCGAAACCGTTCACCCACGCTTCGTAGTTCGCTTCCATTGCTGAAAACACTTGCTCAATTTCGCCTCGTTCGAATCCACCGTGATAATTTTCTCCATCGTTAAGGAATCTGAACAAAAATCAAACACCAAATACTCAATTTCATTTGTTACAATTCGGTTACAACTAACTAATTAGTTAGCATCATGATTGATTCGGTTACAAATCAGTTATAACTAACTAACTAACTGAGTCAGTTATCTTGATATTTGTTCATTATTTATTTATTTTGACAAATTAGAAATTGATGCGACTAATTATCATTTGTGTAATGATTGTTATGTTACCTGGGGGAGGCACCGATGAGGATGAGTTTGGAGAAGAGTTCAGGGCGGCGAATGGAAGCTAACATTCCGATCATGGCGGAGATGGAGTGACCGACGTAAGCACAGCGAGTGACACGAAGGGAATCAAGGATCTTGAGGAGGTCATCGACGTAAGCATCAAGGGCGGTGTAGCGGCGGTAATCGAAGTAATCAGGGTTGACGCTGCCGGCGCAAACGAGGTCATAGAGAATGACGCTGTAGTGGCGAGTGAAGTAAGGGAGCACGCGCTGCCACGCTGATTGGTCGGTGCCGAAGCCGTGAGCGAAGACAAGGTATTTGTCTCCGGAGCCTTCTACGCGGACATTGAATGCATCGAGGATGGAAGTGCCCATGTTTGGATAAAACAAAAAAATGTGGGACTTTGGTCTTTATGTCAAGGCGTGCTCTTTGAGGTTGAAACGATTGCTTTTAGATCTTTTTATATAGTAAGGCGTATTTGTTGTTTGGCTTTTGGGAATTTGGTCTTCTGAACCAGACTACTAGTAATTGTCACTTCTATTTCGAGTGTATTTATAATTGGAGGTTTCTACCGTAGATCCATCTTAACCTCCTCCCACATGAAAATATATTTTTACTTTTTATTAATTGTAAAATTTTTTAAAAAAATTATCATTCATTTTTTCACTCTTTCTTTTAAAATTTTATAAAAAAATTTCTTATTTTCGAAACTTTTCAAATATTCGAAATTCATAAATAAATAACGTTCGAAGTTTTCAAATTTTTAAAATAATTAAAATTTTCAAAACTTTCAAATAATTTAAAATACAAAATCTTCAGATTTTCAAAAGTTTTTGAAATTTTTGAAATGAAAGTTTTCGAAACTTTCGACAAAATTTATATAATTTTACATTTTTTTTAATTATTGATATTTTTTTAATTTATATATTTTGTAATATCATTAACAAATTTTCTCTCATCTTCATTTAAACGCTTTAAATATAAATGGTCGTCTAAAATATCTTTAAATTTTATTTTTTTTTGCGCCAAATTTTTACTTTTTTATTCCTTAACAAATGCCCTTATAATAAATGCCCTTGGAGCATTTGTAAAATAAATTACTTTTAAATTTATTAAGGATATTAAGTAAATACATTTAATTTTCTTGATTTCATATAAAACATAGAATCACTAAATTATCTCTAATTATCATGGCAAACTCCCACAATATTAAGAAATTAATGACAATATAATTTTGGAACAGTATTATTAAATATTGATGTATGAGTTGGCATTATGTTCAATACACGATTCTCGTGAATGATGGTAGTGTGAGTCCAATTGTTTTAGGTAGAGGAGGTTTGAGACAAAACAATCTTTTATCTCTGTATTTTTTTCTGTGTGTTAATTAGAGTCTAATTAACCTTATTAAACAGGTTAATGGTTGTGGTTCTCTTCATGGTGTTTAGGGGTGTAGATATGCTTCTATTATTTTCCATTTGTTATTGACAAATGACATTTATTATTTTTTCGAGCTAATGAAGTGGAGGTTGAAATAGTTAAAATTATTATCTCTACTTTCGTCGGGTTCAAATAAATATGGTAGATGTAGAATTAATTGGTTGTGTTGAGACAAGTTGTTATGAGGAAAGAATGGAGGGAATATATTTTGATATCTTTATGATTTCAAATTAGTAGTATTGGGGAAACAAGGTTGGTAATTGATGACAAACTTGAATACTAAGAATTTGAGAATTTTTAAAGCCAAACATTTTTCAAATGGAGATTTCGATGCATCCATCAAACACAATCCAAGTTATATCATTAATATATAGTCTTCCTAAATAGTGTCAGCCGTTAAACAACGTAGGAAGATTAAGAATGGTTGTTGTATAAATATTTAGAATAGTATGTGACTTTGAAAGGTTGATAACCAACAAATTCAAACTATTCGTCTTTTTTTGTATGTGCAAATTTAATAATTAATTATATTGACATTTTGACTTTATATTGTTAAAATAAATTTTTGAACTTTTTATTTTATTCAAGAGAAATGTTTAAAAAAGATAAAGATGTAATTGAGCGAAACAAACCAAACTCAAACATTACTAACTTTTAATGAGACAAACTTAAACTTTTAATTACGATTATTTAAATAAATTAGTGAAGTTTAAATTATTAATATGTCAAAAAAGTTTTAATGAAATTTTTGAATATGTTCCACTCGTCTACACTTTTAAGTATAGATGTTTATCACCGACGCATGTCGGACACCGCAAGATAGGTAGTCACATGAGTGTCCGGACTTCTTAACAAGATAGTATACACAACACTATGGAGCGTGAGTGTTGAAGCACTTGTAAAAAAACAAAAGGTGACGCTGATGATGACAGAATATGCAAATTAATTGAACATATATGCTTGTACATGCATCCAAGTTCAAGGCACTGAAAAAAAATAGCTAAGTACAATTGCTTTAACAAATTTTCACTATCCTAATCCAATTGTCTACGCAACAATTGCTATCATTTGCTGTAGCTTGGTGTAGACGTGACATTGATAGAATCTGAATGTATTGCAGTTGGATGAGAAAGATATATACATAGTGGAATCTGATTCATTGGAAGTAGCCATCAATTAAATGCATATTTAATTTCACATAAAATTATTTGATAATACGATAAAATTGATAATATTACGATAAATTATTATAATATTTTAAAAATTACATAATATAATTTATGTAAAACCAAAATAATTTTTCGGTCATTTTGTTAATGTTATCGCAAAATCACGTACACTAAACTTTCCCCCCACTCACATCTGTCTATAGCTTCAAAAATAAAATTATAAGTATAGTACACTTTGCAGCATATAGAATTCACAAACAGAACGAATATGGAATTGACAAAGCCTGCACTTTTTTTTTACTATTTGGAAAAATTTCACTGTCTCTCTCTGACAAAGATGCAGCAAGCTATTGCTTTCACCATCTTCTAGTGTCTAGCAATATGCTTTACTCAAGCTAAGTACATAAATAAGAAATTCATTTATCTTCACTGCTAATTTATCAAAATAAAAATGCATATCACATGATGCTTTCTTTTTCCTTTTGCTCTTGTTCTTTTTTTTTTCTTCGTTAAAAGATGTTTTCCTTTCCATACATATACAAATTGATCCTAATTTACAGTGTTATGTGAGAATATTTTTTTATTTTTTTTTAAATTTGAGTTTATTTTTACTTGTTAATAAGAAGATAAAATATTTATGAAATAAAAGATTTAGATGAAGAGAAAATGATGTGTTAGTTAAAGATGATGTATTTTTAAAAATATTTTTATTGTTTCTCCAAATACAAATAAATGTTTAATTCACGGGTTTACATCTTCTTTGTTAACAATTAACACAAATACAAATAAAAAACACTTTTACAAGGTAAATGAGCGCTTATATTTTATAAAAATATTTTTTATTTTTTAAATTATTTGTTAATTTTACTCAATTATAAGAAGTTAAGAGTGTTTAAAAAATACTAAAAAAATTTTGAAGTACATAATTGTCGACATTTGAAAAATAATAAAAATGTTAAATATTTGTTTTTATTATTTTCAAAAATACATATTTATTAACTAATATTATATAGATGAAAAATTTCCTGTTATCAAGAAAAACATAACCACTGAGTTGATGATTTAACTCATCATGTAAAAATTGCATAATTCAAATTTAAATTATAACAAATCAGTTTTAATGGATAAATTAGAATTCGATATGTGTAAATTTGTTTTAAGCATGCATCAAATTTAATTCTTTCATCAATAAAAATTTCAAATTGAAATTTAACATAATAAAACTTACATTCATACAATTCAACTTGGATTAGTCATAATTCGATAAGATGTTTAAGTACTACGACCTAATGGGAAAAATATAAAATTAATAAAAAGAGATTAATTTTAATATTCAATCAATTTAAAAAAATTATATCATTAATTAACTACAAACCATTATTTTTATTTTTATGAGTTTTAAGATAAATATGACTAAAATTAAATATTTTAAACGATCTCACAATTGATTAACTATGACACAAATCCTAATCAATATCAATCAAATTCATAAAATAATAAAATAGACCGTCTAATGTAGGACCTCAATGTTCTACAAAAAACCAATAATTTTCCACCATAGATTTGGCAAATCAAAGACGAGCATGCAAATAAGCTCATCCAAAAAGCACATGGATAAGTTTTTCTTTATTGGGTCCCTTACCCAAACTGGCATATTCATTCTGACGCCAACGATAAGGAGAGACAATGTAGGTATTCCAAATTTCCAAAGGTTCTATACATGGTGTTGCCACAAAAGAGGGACCTAATTAATTGGGACAAATTTTCTTCCATGTTTAAATGTTATGCTGATTCATTACTCTGTCTCATCTACTATTTTTTTCTTTTCTATACTTTGACCTTTTCCCCTCTCTTTATAAAGGTAATGCTTTGTGGTTTAGCCATCTTCTAATATTCTTGATGGAATGAAAAAGTTTACTATGAGAGAGACGTGTTACTAATCCGCATTAATTAATTAGTGAAAACAAAATTTCCACAAATCTAGAGCGATATATTAAAAAAAATATAATAAAATATATAAAATATTGATATTAAATATAAAAAAATAAAAAATAAATTAATAAAATGAAGAAAATTATTTATTACAATAAGTATAAGATATTATATATATATATATATATATTTCAATGTGACTATTACAACTGATTTGCAACTAATTTAATTAACTTATAATTAATTTACAACTAATTTAAACTATGAAAGAAAAAAAAAGAGAGACTTTGTATCTCAATGGAAAAAAGAAATATGATTTTTTTTTTGTTGATAATGAGAATTAAATATAAGCTTTTAAAATATGGAGTATATGCAAGATAAATGGATGAGAAACAGAGCAAGTCTTTCTATGGTATTATTATGGACGAGAATAATTTGAGGAGATTTAGACATAATGATTAAATTAAATCCACTGAAAAATACAAGTCCATAAACTTATTTTATCTTTGATTTATCCTATAGATGTGGCAGGTATCTAGTTTTGCTACTTTTTTACATAGATTAACAACGTGTATCATCAAGGTACAATAATAACATGAAAGTTGTATGATAATTACATTCCTTTTTAATGCACGCGTTTAGCCACCAAGCTCCCACTTCGTTGTGACTCTACGTTAAGAATAAAATTATGATGTGACTTTAATTTTGTATCGCATATTTTGACTTTGATATAATATATATATATATATATATATATATATATATATATATATATATATATATATATATATATATATATGATTGATGTATTTTCAAAAATTCAAAGTTCAGATCAATTGCTCACTCGGGGTTCATCCTTTAATCAATAGTACATTACTAATTTGATGCATAAGCTCCACCAATTAAATATACGTGCGTGCTCTTTTATTAATGATGTTTGAAAAATCAGGATAGGATATTGAACTAATTAATAGAGACACCAAGTCAATGTTCAACGATCCTCAACCAGTACTAATTAAATGAGTGATAATATTTTATAATTAATTAAATATGTATAAAGTGATATTTTCATATATATAACTTTTGGTTTACGATGATTAATTGAAAATTTGCACTAAAATATTCAACCAATAAAAATCGGTAAAACAAAAAAAAAACCACTAAAACTAGTAAAACAAAAATTA